>WFKR01000007.1:35153780-35613251 GCA_025331145.1 Rosa persica | reverse complement strand
CACTAACTCAGTTAGGCAACATATGAATTACAACCTAAGAATACCTTTTTACAAAATGTACCACTTCTGAAAACAGAGTACAGATAGTCATCAATAATATAGCATAACTATCAGGAATTTGGAAGTTGGGACTCACATTTTCTCTTGAATTTAGTTTTTCCTCCAATGCATGTAATTCTTTCTCCTTCATCTCTAAGATGTATGAAGCTGAATCAACCTCCTGCAATAAAAACAGAAATGAGCAAAACTGCGATTGAACTTGCTGGAAAAATAAAATAGCTCTTCTAGACAAGAGGCACACACCTTTTCCTTTGAGTCTAGGTCAGCTAGGCGTTTATTCACATCATCTTCCTTCTCTTTCAGCAGAGAGTTTGAAGACTCAATCTTCCTTTCAGCCTCATAAAGGTCTTTCTCTTTTTGCTTAAGAATGATCTCGTTTTCATTTGTTTTTTCCTCTTTCTCGTTCAAAATTTTACGAAGATTGCTTAGCCTGTCTTCCCCTTCTTTTAACTTCTTCTCCCACTCGTTCAAGTCTTCTCTTTGTCTGTAAAAAGTTGTCTTGTGTGCCTCTCTCCTAATAATAACAACAACATCCACAAGTCAGATTTAACAGACTAGAGGTCTCTCACATTCATTGCGAAAATAGAACAGCTACATATGATAGTAATGTGCATATCCTAAATGCAAAGTATTCATGGGGTATAGAGCATACTCTGTACTTAACGACGCTTGCTCCCTCCGAAGCACACTCTCACGTGTCTCCACCTCTTGCAACCTCCTCTCCACCTCTAGACTCTTTTTGTTGGCCTCAGCAAGCTTGGCTTCAGCAGCAAGAAACTTCTCATCTGTCACTAGAGATTTATCTTCAACACTAACAATCAACGCATTCGCATCAGCCACCTTCACCTCAGATGCATGCTTTATCCGGGTATACTCCTCGTGCATTTCACGCAATGACTTTTCGAGCTGCAATGATCAAATGTATCAATATTCACACACATTTCCAGAATATTTAACAACCAATTAATAACCGAGACAGATAAGCATACCTCAGCTGCAGACCTCTTTTCCTCCACCAATATCTTCCTCAAATTCTCCTCTCGCCTTTCGACTTCCGAAATTGCAATCAGATGAGCCCTCTGCTCCCGGTGTAGAATCTCCTGGGTTTCAGCCAATGCTTGGCTCAACTCCTCATGCTCCAATGCCCATTCTTTCTTCTCAATGAGGAGAAGCCCCATGCTATGTTGGTAATCATAAAGCTTCACAACAACAACAACAAACCCTTGATAAGATACCTCACAATGCAAATTAACCTACTGTATTCTAGAGTTCTGCAGAAACCAATAATCAAATTTTGAAAAAGGTCGTGGCTTTACCTCAGACTCAAGCCTAGCGACCTTATTGGCGAGTTCTTGGCGGTCCCGGCGCTCCATGGCCGCCTCATCGAGCAGCCCAACCTCCTTAAACCGCCTCCAATCGGCATTGTCCAAATCCGGCGACGTTTTGGCCCCACCGCCGCCGCTTCTGATTTCGCTCAGAGAACCAAGTGGCGGCGGAGGACCATCGACGTACGCCACGGCTTTGCCCTTGTCGGTGGTCTTCGGCGTCGCCGGCGCCTTCCTCAGCGGCGTGAACATCTGGGAACCGCTAATGCCGAAACCCTAACTGCGTTCCCGAAAATGCCGAGGACTGGGTGTTCAATTTGAGGAGAAGTGAGAGTGGGAAATGGCAAAAGATTTGAACTTTCTGATCGGAAACCCTAACTCCGATGAGTATTGCGAGTTTTCTCGGTGGTGGCTCTGAGAATGGAAGGCGAAGTAGTTTTTTTTTTTTTTTATCTTTTTTTTTTCGTTGGGGTTTATTTTCGGGTTTGGGGTTTATGTAGTTAATCGAGCGTGACGGTGACGCGAGGCAGTGAAACAGTGCGCTTTGAAACTACGCGACTATTGGAGGAGAGGGGACGCTAAAATCTTCAGTAATTTAAAACAAGATAATCCTTCCGATTCAAGGAAAAAATAATAATAATAATAATCCTTTACATTTTAAATTTTATTGTCCCTTTTTATTGCAAAAAGAAGATACTCCAATAGAACCAACCCTCCCTATATCCATGTTTTGCCAATGGTATAATAGGAATAGCATGAAGCTCAGAAGCTTAGGCAACCTTGTTTGGGAAAGATTGATAATCATTGAGTTTTTTGTGTGCGAAATTATCTTGGTTTGAGTTTTATCTTTAAAATTATAATTGAGTTGATGAAATCGATCTAGGTATAATTAAATGACTTGTTTACAGGTTTAAAGCACGTTCAAGACCAATGATTATGCTTTTCAATCAACTTGTGCTTGATGGAACTGCAGTAAACGATTTCAATGAACTTTGACACCCTGCAATAGATTTAACCAAAAACTAAAAACAAGATCACACTTGTTACATTATATATATCCATCTGCAATATACAATGATCTTAAAAAAGTAGAACCTCTCAAATACTTATATCAATTGATAAAGAGTAACTTAAGAATCGGAGATGAATTGTATAATTGTCTCAATTCATGATTACTGTATATATATACCTCAGAAGCACCAAGTATAAAAGAAAAGAAAATGTGCCGAATGTTGGGCCGGCCCAAGGAGAAAAGTATCAATATCCAAGCCCAAGCCCGAATGATAATCTTGGTTCTTTAAACCTGGAATGCAGGGCCTAAAATTCATCTCAACACTCTTCTAGAGGGTCTTTCCCACCACAGGCGTCTCCGTCTCGGTAAGCTTCCTTCGCTTTTCATATTCTGCAGTAATTTGGATTCATTCATTGTTGAAGAAACCGTAAAAGAGAATTTCATCTTGTTTTACCATGAACACACATCTCCATGTTACAGTGAAACCCAACTTTGTCTGTGTTTATTGTTTTTCAATTTCGGTAATTTAGAAGAAACCCAAAACTTTTATCATCAACAGCTGTTTCTCTGGGTGTTTCGATTGAAGGTCTGCTCGGCAATGTTGACGAAGGAGGAGCAGCATGATGTCGACCTCCCTGAACACGTTGTGCTCAACATTCTCTGCCGGTTGCCATTCAAGTCCTTGATCCGCTTCACTTGTGTCTCTAAACGCTGGCGTTCTCTTATCATTTCTGACCCCCAATTTGCCAACTCCCATTTCCGACTAGCAGCATCTCAGCTCCGTCGAAATGTCCTCATCGCCATCCACCCTGACCCTATCTTGTTACCCTCTCGATTTCAGTCCTTAGACGATAACTTTTCGGTCAAAAATCTCACTTTCCCATCCGAGCCGAATAGCGACGTTGTATTTATGGGCTCCTGCAATGGTTTGGTAGTTTTAGGCAAGCTCTATCTCTATGATGAGGAACTTCTAGGCAAACTGTATTCTGATTTTTCTAACATGTTGGTAATCTGGAACCCATCCACTGGATTCGTCCGCAAAGTACCTAGTCCAAATTGTCAGATTGGGATGATATCATTTTATGGTTTTGGTCAAGTGTTGCCCTCCGATGACTATAAACTGGTTCTGATACTCGATGCTGGTGGTCTTATGGAAGTACATGTGTTTTCAGTCGGAGCCAACTGTTGGAAAGTTGTTAAAGCTCCCGACTTGTTGCAATCCCCCATCTGGTCTACAGCATTGGGGACTTATTCAAATGGAGCAATTCATTGGGCCAGTTTTTGCAATCCTGAGAGTTTCGAGCGACCTGTCTATGCTTTTGATTTGGCAAATGAGCAGTTTCGGGAAATGCCATTGCCTGTTCTTAGCCACAGCGAAGATGACATGGAGAGGATTCGAATAACAACTCCGGTTCTCATAGGAGGATGTCTTTGTGTGATGTTTCAGGTTCCTGATGAGTATAGTGAATTTTGGGCGATGAAAGAGTATGGGGTGCCTGCATCTTGGGTTAAACTCTTTCAGTTAAATGTACGTGATTTACCAGATATGCTTGCTTGCTCCATTCTTTAGGCGCAATTACTGGAATCCTATTTTCATTGCAGAAGACAGTACATTTTTGTTCCAAATGAATAAGAGGAGGAGTTGGTCAGGATTAAATGCTATAAAGAAGAGAAGCCAGTCTGCACCGGCAGGTACAGTCTTGAGGAGGTGCCGGGGTGCAGGTGTACAGTTGATGCCATTTTGTATGATGAAACTCTTGTTTGGATACCTGAATGATTATGGTGATTCATGTGGCTTGAGACCCAAAGGCCTGAAAAACTTAGAAGCAAGAACATAAATGAAGAGGGATTGCTACGTGCATTCTGTTGCTAGTTTTATTTTGGGTTTTAACTATCGTAATTTGGGTTACATTCTGTTGCTGGTTTCTATTGTAAGTTTTGGAATATGAATTCTCCACCTTTGGTGTTTAATGAGTATGGATCCTTCTACTTTATTTCACCCAATGAGCTCTGTGTTTTGATGTATATAATTGAGGAGCCAGAAACTATGAAGTATGGAGTATTGCTGCTATTGCTGCCGCGTGATGGAACTTGTTTTATGACAATACCTCTACACTCTAGAAATTCTTGCTTATTTCCCCATGTGAGATATATAGCATAATGGATTATTATTATTATTATTATTATTATTATTATTATTATTATTATTATTATTATTATTATTATTTTATGGCCTTTGTTTGAGAGCATGAGTGTACTAGTCACAGTATTGCTGGCTGCAATGTTGGTGGAAATTATATTGTCACAAACTTGCAACAAAAAGTTTTAGCTGCTTTTGCAGCCAAGTTAAAGCCTCACATCTTTTGACCAAAACAAAAAAAGGCCTCACATCTGAAAATAGGATAAAATTGGCAAGAGCCGGCAAGGCGGCAACGAAGTTTCGCTAGCAGTAGATATGGCTTTTACCGAGGCTGGTCCTGAAGTCTAGGAATTTTGATAGGAAAATTTGATTTAAAGACTAGACACTTTGTTGCGCTAATGAAGAGAAAATATAAAAGAAAAAGAAAATCGTAGAAACAAAAAAATTGTGATTTCATGTTGTAATTGACTTAAGGTGTGAAAATTTATTGCATTATGAGATAAGTTATCACACACTTCAGTTAATAATATTTTTTTTTTATACATATATCTATTGTACATCATGTTGTATTTGATCGGAGACCTCTTAGAATAAGAGACTCGGTGCTGCTACAGCACTCAAGTTGCCTCAGGCCGGCCCTGCTTATATATAGCAACACCAATCTTTATGAATTAGACCTGAGCAGTGACATTGATTCAAGAGATTAGCAACAGTGACCGAATCCAATTCTACTTGTACTTCTCAATAACCCGACCAAAATCATAAACAAGAGTGTGAAACCTTCGAGTAAAAAAAAATTAACGAGATTGATTTTCTTTTTGTTCAGAGTATTAATAAGAGATTTATCAAAAGAAAAAGAAAATGTTTTCGATAAATTAGAAAGGTCCCACCATATTATATTATAGCTGTGCTTTTTGTGGGGGCGAGTTTAGTGGACTTTTCAAGTCTACCGACGGTGGAGGTCGGCATATTGCGTTACAGGGAAGGGAATCGGATGTGGTAGGTAGCGCACGCACGCAATGACGCGAACAAAAAAACAAAAACAAAAATCTTGAAATTAATTAAAATGAAGCAAATTAAAGTGTGCGAGGAGACAAAAATTGAGGACGGTTTGCCCCAAAAATGAGCTTCTCTTTGGTTCTTCCATCGCAGGTGAACGAACCTTCTCGATTTGCCCGTTTTCCTGTTTTTTTTTTTATTATATTTTTTGATGTCTTTTTTCAAATTCAAATTGGGTTGATTGTGTGGAATTTAACTAGGAAATTAATTGCTGTTTTAAGGAGTTGTATGGACTAATTTCTGGGTTTGGTAATCAAGTATGTGAATTTGTTTGCCAATTTAGGTGTGTAGAGGAACTGGGTTTGTTGTATTTACCTGTGGAAGCTCTGGATTCATTTCATTTTAATCTCTATGATTGTTAGCTACTTCAGTTCAGAACCCTTTTTTTTTCTTTTTTTTTTTTTTTTTTTTTGCTTGTTAGGTAACCCCATTTAGTTGATAATATGTTGTGAACTGTTATTGTATGATTTATTTTATGTGCATTTGGGTACCCACCACAGCTGTGAATGTCAAGTGTGATTCATAATATTGGGTTTCGTCAAGTTCTTGAATTTTATGGAGGAATTTTGGGTTTTGTGGTCGATTTGGTTTCTGGTAACTGATGTTTGAAATCGATGCTCAATTTCTCATTGCCTTACTTGTTTCTCAGTCTGTTTTGTTGATATGAGGGTACAAGTGTGATTGAGGAGATTAGAGGAAGGTATCCATGGGGGCTGTATTGAGTTTGAACAATTCAAGGACTAGGGAGAGCAGACCTCATGGGGTTTCACAGAGTGAAGCACGCAAGAGGCAGAGGTTGTCTTCATGCCTTTATGAGGAAAACCCGAGATTGATTCCCAATCTTCCTGACGAGATATCTATTCAGATTCTTGCCAGGATACCTAGGATCCACTATTTGAAATTGAAGATGGTGTCACGTACCTGGAAAGCCACTGTTATGACTGCCGAAATTTTCAATTTAAGAAAAGAGCTAGGAACAACAGAGGAATGGCTCTATGTATTAACAAAGGTTGAAAGCGATAAGCTCATATGGTATGCTCTGGACCCTCTGGCTGCAAAATGGCAAAGGTTGCCACCAATGCCTAGTGTTTGTCCTGAAGATGAATCTAGGAGGGCTTTAACTGCCCGTAGAATGTGGAAAATGGTAGGCTCAAGTATCAGACTTGCGGATGTCATCATGGGCTGGCTTGGTAGGAAGGATGCACTGGATCGAATGCCTTTTTGTGGTTGTGCTGTCGGTGCTGTTGATGGCTGCCTCTATGTCCTAGGTGGATTTTCAAGGGCTACAGCCCTATCATGTGCCTGGCAGTATAATCCAGTTATAAACTCTTGGAGTGAATCAGCTCCAATGTCAATGGGTAGAGCGTATTGTAAGACAGGCATTTTAAACAATAAACTTTATGTTGTTGGAGGGGTTACTAGAGGACGTGGTGGATTGGCCCCTCTTCAATCAGCTGAAGTATTTGATCCAAAAACAGGTCTATGGTCCCAAATACCAAGCATGCCCTTTGCCAAAGCTCAGGTGTTACCAACTGCATTTTTGGCTGATCTGCTCAAGCCTATTGCTACCTGGGATGACTTCATACAAGGGGAGATTGTTTGTTCCACAAAGTTTATACTGCTGGCCGTTTTTTGTTGATGTTGGAGGTGAGGTTTATGATCCAGAGGTGAATTCATGGGGTGACATGCCAACTGGCATGGGGGAGGGTTGGCCTGCAAGGCAAGCAGGGACGAAAATGAGTGTCACAGTCGATGGTGAATTGTACGCACTGGATCCTTCTAGTTCTCTTGACAATGCCAAGATCAAGTTATACGATTACCAAGATGATGCGTGGAATGTTGTTGCAGAAGATGTTCCAATTCGGGACTTTACTGAATCAGAGTCTCCCTATTTACTTGCTGGTTTCCTTGGGAAGCTTCATGTGATCACGAAGGATGCCAATAACAATGTTGCAGTTCTGCAGGCTTATGTGCCGAACCGTCATGCTTCCACCTCAGCAGCTTCATCCTCATCACCAGATGATGCCTCTGAAATTTCTGAACCCCAAGCAGAGTCAGAAGTAGATCTTTGGAAGGTAATTGCCACAAGGAGTGCACGGACTGCTGAACTGGTTAGCTGTCTCGTCCTTGATCTGTGAAGATTTTCACTTTACTTAAGATATAGCGTACAGATCCAACAGTTAAAAAAGTGTTGGTTGGTGTGATTGCTTTTTGGTACCCTAAATAGCTGTGCATTGTGATAGCCATTTACTGTATGTAATTACTTACCTTTACTCACCTTTGTGATTGAGGAGAAGCAAAATCATAAGGTTCAGGATATATTATGAGACTAAGTTATTCTCCGTCTCCAAAATCATAACATTCAGGATATATTATGAGACTTAAGGTTTCAGCTCAAGCTACTAGCTGGGTGGTGTATCTTCCTTTTTCCACATCTCCTTTTTATTGTTTTGTATTTGATTTCCCCACATCTATAGTTAACTTGATTATGTATGGCTTGCATAAATACATGTTATTTCTTTTACGTTTGGTGGATCATCTATACATTTCTACTGAGATTGGATGCTGGTGAGGAGGTATCAGTTGAGTACAGTAAACATTATGAAGTTATGTCAGTTTCTTGTCTCTTAGAATTGTCTATTATTTGAGCATCTACTCAATTTTGAAGTAAATGGTTTGCATTCTCTTAGTATCCAAATCTCCAATAGGCATATCATGAACACACAACAAATCTAAAGGGAGCAAAGCAAGTTCCAGTTTTGTCAATCCCTATACATAATCAGTGATCTTATTTACATTTTTAACTCTAGCATGCAAAATTGTTTAACTTACTATTCTCGGTTTAAGAGTCAATTCATTGCATCTGTCTTGAAGCTCGACCATCTCCTACTGCAGTGTTGTAACTCAGCCTAGTTAGCAAAATTTGTGCTACCTACATCATACATAGTTTACTACTCAGTAGGCATCCACAAAGATACATACATCAATTTGTACAAGTAATAATGTAATGCACTTCATGCATATACAGCTTAGGTACACTCTGTTTGACACAACTATTGCCCAGGTTTTGAACTTCAACCATTAAATGGAAAGAGTTTACTTGTGACTTGTAACCTTCAGGAAAATGAAATTGAACGGTTTAAATCACTAGACTACATCACAAAAGAGTCTCAACAATGAGCAAATTTGTTTATGACTACATGTCTACATCTTTACTAGAAAGTGATTGTCTATTTCATCCATATAAGCCAAATTTGTGTTTGGAAATGATCCATGAAGATATGGCCTCCTCATGGTTGGTAAGCAAATTTGGTGAGTTTTTTTTTTTTCCGGCAAAAACAGATTTCTTGATTTTATCATGGTCCTTTTCTGAACTTCTGCTCTTACCGCAATCATGTTCACTAAACTGCAGCAACATTAGATCCTACTAAAATTTAAATTTGCGTATGTCGATTTCAATTGTTGAATGTAGACGAGCGCATGAGTGTGAGGGATATAGACCAAAACAAAGTTCGGTGTGTAGGAAGAAGAGAAAACTTGATCTCTATAATGGGCAAAGCCTTCTGGTGTTGCTCATTCCTGATTTGTTTTCATAACAAACACTGGGAACTCAAAACAATTGTCAAGTCAAGGATACAACCCGAGAAAATCAAAGCTTAGCAAAACGCAGGCACCCAAACACAAAATGAATCCCGGACAATACAAGGTGAAAATTTTAGGAGCCCTGTGGTTTAGTGACTAATGATATTTATTACAAGATATGTAAGTTTGTATGTTTATTACAAGATAATGATATTGGAATGGGAAACTGCTATCTTATTTAGCCATGTCAAATGTGGAAAGATGTGATGGAAACAAGAAAAATGACACATATCACCATCATGCTCCCTATTGAAATAGGGTTCTGAGCCTACGCGAGGCCTCTCGGATACACTCTCTGTGGCCAAAAGAACTAATTCTGAGGCACCCTTCACCAGCTGGACCAAATCCACAACCTGGAACTGTAAGGATGTGTGTTTTTTCAAGAATCTCAGTGAATACATCCCAAGAACTTGAGCCAGGAAAATGCACCCAAATGTAGGGAGCATTTGCACCACCATATACTTGGTAACCAAGAGAAGCAAATGTCTCGACCAATATCTTTGCATTATCCATGTAGTAATCAACCATAGAATGCACAGCCTGAAGCAGAATTTTTCAATGTCGTCAGAAAGCAGTTAAAAATTGTAAAGCCACGATTTTCTCAAAGTAAACATTTATTTTCAGTGAAAATAGAAATGATCATGGAAACATTGAAATAACTGATAGGTCTCTTTCCTTTACCTGGAATCCTACTGGGGAAAGACATGCCAATCCACCAGCTTGAGCAATATTAGATGCTCCATTAAAGCAAGTGCACACAATACGATTGAAGTCATATATAACAGGAAAACCATTGGAGTATAAGAGCTCCTCAGGGACAACCGTCCAACCTAGACGGATGCCCGTGAACCCAGCAAATTTGGAGAATGATGAAATTTCAATGGCAACCTGAAAAAAAAAAAAAGAAGTAAATTATATAAAAGATATAGCTGGTTCGTTTCATCTCAGAAAATAAAAAAATGGAAATTGCATTTGTTTACCTCCCTGGCACCAGGAATTTCGTATATTGACCGAGGACTATCATCTCTGATATAAGATGAATAGGCAGAGTCATATATGATAATTGATCCATTCTGTCTTGCAAACTCTACAAGTTGCTCTAATTGCTTCCTTGTTGCTGCATGACCAGTTGGATTGTTTGGAGAGCAAAAGAATATAATATCTGCTCTTGAAGTAGTTGATAAGTTCGGAAAGAAATTATTGTGAGGGCTGCAGTTCATGTATTCAATGCTCCTATACCTCCCAGCCTCATCTTTGATCTCACCTGCCTGACCTATTATGACACTTGAGTCTATATAAGCCTGCAGAATTGGCAAAACAAGAATCTAGTGAGGAATTGGATATGAAGCTCAGAGAATCTCTGATGAATTGGACAAAACATAACAGCTATGGTAATTTCTTTAACATCACTTTCCATACAATTGAGCAGTATTCTAATTTCTAAATAAGAAATGCACATGCTACCCTGCTTCATTGGATTTCAACAAATCTATGAAGCCGTCAAAATTTCCCAGAGAGTTATTGGTTGAATTTCTAATTGGGAAACATTTATCATATTTTGGCTTTGAAAGTTACACATGAAAGTTAGTTCTTTCAAAAGATATAAGAAATACTCTATTTCAATTGTACTTATATGTCATGCGTGGTGATAACAGGGAAAGCCAAACCGAATATGAACCAGCAAAGTCCTAGTAGCATCCTACTCAGAATTGAAGAACATTGGGTAGCACTTCTATACAAAAGGTACTAGTAATAAACAGTAGAAACAAATAGAAAACATTGATAGTATCATAAGCATTGAAATTACTGGAAAGGATGGATCTTGCACAGCCATCGTCACATTCGAACCCAGAAGCAGCTGTAAAGATACAAAAGGAAATCATAAAGATGTATTACTGTTTTATTGTGTTATTTTCAGAAACCTAAAATCGAAAAAGATTAAAAAAGCATTAAAAAAATAGAACTTTAAGTTGACAATATATAAGCATCCACCAAAACTTTAACAGTAAACTACCTGAAGGCGAGTAATATCACACTGAGCGCCATCTGATACAAAAATTTCCGTGTCTTTTACTGGTAGATCTTTATAGAATGCTTTTGCAATTGCCTTCCGCAATGCCTATGTTGACATAAAAATCATGTAATCAAGAATGCAAGTAATGCAGGAAATCACATAGTTCCTAGGTAACCATCTCACTTACGATGACAATAGATGAATGGGCCAATAATTACTTAAGTAAGAGGTAGAGTATTTTGGACATGAAGAAACAAAAAGAAAAGTGAAGAACAAAGTTCACCATCGATATACAGGTGAAATAATTATATTAAACACCAAATGATAAATACTAAAGGGTACCTTGTTGCCTTGCTCAGGTCCATACCCTGAATAACCATCAGCAGTTGAAAGACCATGTGCATACTGGAAATAATAAAAAATTAGACATTCAAGTCCTTCTCTGGTTTACAGTAGATAGAGATTAGAAATAATAGGCAGGAGAAATAGACATTAATCAGAGAGTCAGATATACATCAGTAGCTTGCTCCCACTTTTCTCAAAATTTTAAGATTCTCGATCTGAGCTAATGATATTTTCTTCTCTATCAGATGGATTAATGCAGATCGTAGTTAGAAGTGCAAAAGCCTTAGTTTTAGAAAGAGAAGTTTATCCGCTGTAAAATGGATCATGAACTAAGCCTCAGTGATCAGTTTCAGATGGAACTAGTATTTCTTCTTACTTGTTGTAGCTAAGACTTGTTGGCAAACTAATTAAGACAACATCCAAGCTAGAATACTAGAAATGCATGCTTTATGCCTTAATAGTAAATTCAGGTAGAATTACTCACATTAGCCATGGTTGAGGTTATGATTTCTGGTAGCGGTTCTGTTGTATCACCAATTCCAAGGCTTATCAATTTGGCATCTGGGTACTTCTCAATATGTTGGAGCTCAAGCTTTGAAATCTGATAAATGCCACAAGAATGATGAGCCATGATGATACTTAAATACCCAGATATTGCGGGTGATTAAGCGGGAATTCAAAATCATATCTAAGCCAAGTAAAGCAAATGATCTGGCTTGAGGGTATAAACCAATACTAAAATTGAGCTGGAACTCTACAGTTTCATATTTCAAAGGTCTCATTTTCACACACCAAAAAAAAAAAAAAACATTTTAATGGTTTGATGAAGCATACATAATAGGGTAAAATTTTTACGTGGTACCTGAACTATCACGAAATGCATTTTTTTGTACTTATAAATTTTTAGGGAGTCTAATGGTACCTGTATTATCCATCCGTTAGCCATTTTAGTACCTCCGTCAATTATTCTGTTAAAGTATGGGTAAAATCGTAAAACCACCTATTTTTTCATATTTCTTTTATAAATTTTTTATTAAACTAAATTAAAACAAATTAGACTAGGTTAAAAGAAAAACCTAGAATTGAATTTAGTTACTATCTAGATTTACCTACCATCTCTATTGATTAATCCTATTAATTGTTCGAGAAAAAAGTTATCTTTAAAATAATATATATATATTAATTTTTCATAAAATAAAAAATACTAAAAAAAATAAAAATACTTAAATTAATTGACCCAAGTATCTGATAATAGTGAAGAATAAATTGGATATTATTTTTTTTTTTATGTGTCAAAATGTTTTTTAACTATAGATATTCAATATATTAAATTTTATAATTCTAAATATGAATGAAAAGACTATTTTACCCTTTCTATTTTACTCACATGAGTGTCACATGACCACCACGTAAGCATTTTTAACGGAATAATAGACGAAGGTATTATAAGGGCTAACAGAGGAATAGTACAGGCACCACGGGACTCCCTGAAAATTTATAGGTACCAAAAAGTGCATTCTGTGATAATTCGGGTACTATATGAGAATTTTACCCCACATAATAAAATGAAGTGAAAAATCCTCAAATAGTACCTGAACTATAGTCTAATGCACATTTTGGTACCTAAACTTTCAAAACTACCCTAATGGTACCTGAACTATTGCTCCGTTTCTCCATATGGTACTTCCGTCAAATGTGCCGTTAACTTTGCCTATAAATTTTTTTATTTTTTTTTTTGGAGATGAATGTCATCTAATAAGAATGAGTCACGTAGGCAAAGTTAACGACACATTTGACAGAAGTACCATATGAAGAAACAGAGCAATAGTTCAGGTACCATTATGGTAGTTTTGAAAGTTTAGGTACCAAAATATATATTGGACCATAGTTCAGGTATCATCTGAAGATTTTCCCCTAAGATGAAATATAAAAGAAAGTTTAACATCAGACCGCTTAACAAAGTTAAATATTTAGGAATCTATCAGACAGTTATAGTCATGCAAAATAACAAAAACTGAAAATTTAATACTAGCTAGCTGCACCCATAGAAAGATCAGAGCTAAAAGAAGAATCAATGAATGAACATAGAGTCACCTCAGGAAACAAATAGCCATTCCGCAATTTCTCCATGTTTACACTGCGAGGTACTTTTGTACGGAAACCTGATTATAAAATTGAAGATACTTATGATAAAAGCAAATATTAAAAGAAATTGTGTGTGTGTGTGTGTGTGTGGGGGGGGGGGGGGGGTGTGTCTGTGCCTGTTGGTTATGTAGATGGTTACAGAAACATGAAAGGGCAGTACACAGCATACCAAGTCGCTCCTTTTTGGCCCTCAAGCTGTGGAAAAATCAAAACAAATATAGATTATATGACAAATGCCATGAACATGATTATATGTTGTGCAGATAAGTAATAAAACTCATAAGGCTGAAAGAGTACCGACTCTAGTTGATAGTTTTGAAAGCCATTGCAGTACCTGGCATGAATTATCACAGGCTGCCCTGTGGTTTCATGGGACCTAAGAGTAGGAAGCTTAAACATTTTTGGTGTGGAATGTTGAGATTCTTATTCCCTAGAGACAAACTTGTCTAGATCTTCCTTTGATTTGAGATGATAGTAACGATACTGGTTCACAACCACATATATATAGCATCCATAGTACAATGCGCATTTAGTTATAAAATAGTCTATCAACAACTCAATCTTGATCGAATAAAGTATACGTCAAGCTCAACATTGATCCATATTAAATGTCAAGGACCAATGCACATTCATGCAATATAGTACGTCAGTCCTGCTAAGCAATGGTGTGTGAGATCAATTAATTGGTTCATACTACATGTCAATATCCAACCTTTATTTTCTTGATAGTAGTTGTTAGACTAGTATATCCTTTATTTTTTTCAATTATTAAGTATCTCCAACATGACATTTCTATTTTCCACGCCACCTAATTTTCCTTTTTCAACATTTCCTTTAGTGACCATATATATTGACTAGTGCAACTGTCCAATGCATGGAAAGTACATTGAAGTTATTTTCCTTGATACCATGCATGCATTCGGATCATTTTTAGTCAGGGTGTCTTTCACCCTTTTACATAACAATGTCATTGTGGAAATTTCGTTTTCCCTGCAATTAGTCTTCCCTTAGAGGAGAAAGGGCTAGTAAAATATTATGATTTACGATAACAAGAGGGTAACAAGAAAATTCAGTCATAATATTTTTATTGATATGAACATGCATGTTTGTGTTGCTCGATAACAGCACTCCCAACTCCAGACTCCATGCTCTTTGAATCTTCTAAAACCTGTGTTCAATAATATAAATGTGCAGAAAGTTGGATCATATGCACTTAATGACATGGAAAAGGATATATTTGCAGTTAAGAGTTGAAAGGCTTTATATGTACACGGTAAGTCAAATACAGCTAAAGCCTGGCCTGCTGCCATCCACTCGTCAAACTGTTACTAAGAAAAACTCTCTCCGCTGTTTATATTTTGCATTGGAGTAACTAGACAGCTTGATAACTTGAGAATCATGACCATATGTTCATAAAAATGCGGATACACTCAATGTAAGCTAGACAATCAATTTGGGGTTACTCATGGAAGACAAAGCATCTGTTTTATTTACTATACCCCTTTTGAATGAAACTCAGTCAGGACTTTCATCAAACACCTGGTCAGTGGCCCAAAAGTATCGCGCATGCCATAAATTAACAGTACGTAAACTTCTCATCAACTTCTTCAATCAGAGTCCAAAAAGGGATACAATAAATATATACACACCCAACACGTGTTTACTGATAATGCATATTCATACTCAATGCCTTGCATGAACCTGAAGCATTCCAGGAAATTGTAAACCAACTAACCTACATGCCAGAAAATGTCCAATATTGACTAAAAGGAAAACGCTAAAGAATATTTGGTTGGTCTCTGCAGAACCCCAACAATTTTTCTCTTTTCTATATTTAAAATGTGGGAAGATGCAAGTGAAAACAGATTGAAAAAGACATCGTATGAAAGGGTTGAACTGTTGAAGCAAACGGACATGCATACGAACAAATATTGAGAGTAGACGCAACTGGTGTCAGCGACTGAACAACAAAAACGTACATAAAGAAATTTATTATGGTTTGACTATAGCATAAGTCTTGATTAAACCCTTTCTAAGCTATCACTTATGGACTACTATTCCACTCTAGTGGTCTGAAGTATTGATACATTAATATACCAAAAGAACACCCCAACAATTTTTCTCTTTTCTATATTTAATATGTGGACAGATGCAAGTGAAAACAGATTGAGAAAGATCTCGTATGAAAGGGTTGAACTGTTGAAGTCAACGGACATACGAATAAATATTGAGAGCAGACGCAACTGGTGTCAACGACTCAACAACAAAACGTACATGAAGAAATTTATTATGGTTTGACTATAGCCAAAAGTCTTGATCAAACCCTTTCTAATCTATCACTTTGAGAAGATGGACTACTATTTCACTCGAGTGGTCTGAATTGTCGATACATTAATATACCGAAAGAATATCTTGAGTTTTTACAGAATCCCAAATTCAATCAAAGAGTCAAAATTCCACGTTTTGGACCATGATCTTCTAGTTCTAGGGACTTAAAAAATGCCGAGTAACACAGCATTTCAAAGCATTTCAACAAGTCGAGGAAACAAATGTTAACAATGGTCATGGTGCTGAAGACAAAAGCTAAACACCAAACAAGGAAATTTTGGGTAAGTTAATCAATGAATCTGTTCAAATTCACATCCTTCATAGACAAGAATAGCGGTCAATATCACTATTGTAACCATTACCAATAGATCACACTAGTACGTCTCTTAAGAAATCGACATAGTTATAGGTCAAGATTCGAATTGGAGATACCTAAGGAACGTATTTATCCCATAATAAAGTACGGTTAGCCATAAAGCACTCAACTTTATGAACAAATCACCTACAAAAGTGTATATATACATGTCTATTATTAAATATCATCTATACACTTTCATAGACATCTATATTCTATTTTTTCCTTAGAGGTATCATCCTTTTTATAAATAGAAGTAATTGATATTACATCTCCTCATGACTAATTGGACATATTATTAGGTATGAAAAGATACTTTATTTCATTACATCAAGTTGTTCGAATGAGATTTTCAATTAATACAATGTCATTTTGCAAAGTGTTCGATGATGTCATTTTGCAAAGTGTTCGATGATATCACTTGCCAAAAAGAAATTATAAAAGTGAATTGACATTGTACTGAAAATTTATATATTGTCATTTTATAAGAAACCTGCAAAGCTTGTGAAAAGTTTTGCCATGCACATGCTAAAATTCAAGTGAACAACTTTTTACGTACCTTGAGGCTTGTGGGTATTGTGTTAGACTTGTGGGTATCTATAACAAACCCGTTACAAGTAATCAAGATTTCAATTTAACTTCTTTTTAAGCTGCAAATAATATTAAACTTTGTTAAAAAAAAAGAATTAAAAAAAGGAGGGAGTGTGGAGTCTAGTGGAGGAGTTGGTAGAAGTACAGAGTTTCAAAAAGGATGGGGGAGGCTTTTGGGAAGAAAGGAGGAAATGGAGTAGATCATTCATAAACATTCACTTAATTGTTAATTGTCTTTCATCATTCCTTTATTCAAGCCTTCACATCCACCATATCAATTAACCATCAATTGTTGAATCTCTTTCATCATTCCTTTATTCCAGCCTTCATATCCACCACATCAATTGATCATCTACTTGTTGGGTGACGTTTTGGACTTTGTGCAATTTCTACTCAATCATATTTGTGCAATTTTTATTGAGTAAAAATTATACGAAGTGAAAATGTCACCAACACTACCTTAACATCATTATCAGTCCTCACCAACCAAGAAGATTTAATCATTAATCCACTACTTTCCATCAAAGAGAAAATCAAGATAGCCTACACCTTGTTGCCATCTTGAGAGACCGCCACATAGCTGAGCAAGCCTTAGCTTATTCTTCCTTTATATTTTGTTCATTTGATATAGGGCAATGATACGGGGCCTCAATGAGGCCTAAGATTTGTGGCCTCAAATCTTAGGTGTCATGTCATGTAAGTAAATACAAATTTTATTTTCAATTCCACATAATATATCTTGCCACATCATAATATTGCAACACCAACTTTACCCTTTTACATTTCCTTTAAATGTTAAGGGGTGAATAAATTATATTAATGAATTTAATTAGGTGACGAAAAAAGATATCAACTATTAATTATGCATTAATTTAAGAGATATGTCCACAGATTTTTTGACCAATATTTTTCTTCATTTAATTAAATTCTTTCCTTTAATTTTTCTTTCCAAATGGCATTAATATATAGAATTATGTGTCAAGAAATAGACGTTAACTTCTCTTCCAAATATTGATTAATTTCATCCAAAAATTTGGGGAATACTTATGTCTAAATTAAAAGGTAACAAAAAATTTCACGTTAGCAGCCATTAATTAACATCTACAATCTAAATATAAGGGAAAAACAAACACAAAATAATACATATATCTAAAGTTTAAACACTTGCTACATGAAGAGAAAACAATGAACAAAAGAAAATATACAATCATATGGATATGTATTTTTCACATTGTATGTGTTATGCAAATCTATTAATCAAATGTGTTATGCAAATCTATTAATTGAATGTACATGCAAATTTATTGACTAAATTACATGAAATTTTTTCTACTCTTGATTAAAGAAAAAAAAATTGTTTAATTCTAAGCATGAGTGTAATGAAAAAAAAATGAAAAAAAGCTAGATTTTTTTTTTTAAGAAGAAAGCTAAAATAATTTAGAGTCATTAGATTTTGGAATGATAAAATGGTCTTTTTCTCAAGAATTACATGGCATGATTTGACAAATAGATGATATGTGTAGATGACATGACTTGACACCTAAGATTGAGGCCACAAATCATTTTCCTTGATATATTACATAGAGATCATGCTTAGTTGTGTGATTAGTTGATTATGAGTTAGTTTCATTGTCAAGGCTAATCCCTAGCCAAATTTGTTTGTAAAGATATAATTTGATGATTTTATGTTATGATTGATTTACTTTAGCGCATATATATAAGGGCCATTCTAGTAATGAATTTTTTTTTTCCATTTTAAGGGATCGTTTATGGGACACACTTTCCATATTGGTATCTCGATCGTTCAGTTTTAGGTCTCCATGAGTATGTCGGCAAATTTTTAGACAAATTTTATAATCTTTAAGGTACTGAACTAGTTGAAATCAACGAACGAACCAAATCTACCCAACCTATACCGTTCATGTTCATAATGGTAAATCATGATTATAGATGCCTTAATGATATTCAATGTGGTTGTAAATCTATAGAAACTCATATAGACCTAAAATTCTAACGGTTGATTTATCGATATGTGATAAAAAAAATTAGGTCCCACAAGTGATCTCTTAAAATGATCAAAAAAGAACTTCGTAATATATATTAGTTTAGTAGTAAAATATGCATGTTTAAAATTTAGAGTTAAATATTAGTTACTCCCTATAATTATAGGGTTTCATCGTTTCAGTCTCTGACCTTCGAATTTCACCTAAAAAGTCCTTGAACTCTCAATTTCCTCCCAAGTCATCCCTGCCGTTAAGCACCGTCCAAAATCTCCGTTAAATTGCTGACATGACAGCCATTTTATGCCAAAATGTCTATTTTACCCTCACTTAAAAAAATATTCTCTTTTATTTTTTATTTTTTATTTTTTCTCTTTACCTCACCTTCTTCTTCCAGCTCTCTCCCCTCGTCTGTTTATCTCCTCCTCTCCTCCTTCACCAATGCCAATGCCAATGCCAACGCCACCCACCACCTCCACCATCTGCAAGAGAGAAAAGTAAAAACAAGTTGAACTCATGTCTATAACTTAATGGCAACCAAACCAGTAAATGAAGCAACAATCATCTCAAATCTATAAAATGTAATACAATATCCCAATTGCAAATCCAATACCCCATAAGAAGAACAAAGCCAAACAAATTCTTCAGATCACAAATTCACAAACCAAAACCAGTCCGGCGCTATAAAGAAAAAACCTATAACAAATTCAGATTCATACAATACAAATTAACCATTTCAGATTCACATCAACACGAACCAGATCCCAGAATCACATAAAAACATAGAAAAGCAGAGAAATTGAAATGTGGAGAGAGGAAGCATAATTGAATTACTTGAGAGTAGCTAAAGTCATGGAATATGCATAAGAACTATGCCCAATATCAGTTCCATCATAAATCCTCAACTTAAGCTCAATGCGCTGCTCTCTTTGAGACATGATTTAGTACACTAACACGGGGCTCCACTGCTAAATTGAAACCCTAACCACACAATTTCCACTCAAAAAATCCAATCTCCCCCAACCCACCTAACAAAACAAACCCTAAAAAATCAAAATTCCGCAAATTCCCAATCTTCACATAATTTTCAAAATTCAATAATTTCAAAATGCAAACCCAAAATCGCGGCACTAACCTTAGTCAATTCACTAAATTGATCAAGAATAATCAAAGGCTTTACATCTGATCAGCCAACCAAGTAAGCACTCATATGACCCTTCCACTGCTTTCAGTAGTCCTACCAATCCCTCTCTATGATTGGGCTTCTTCATCTTCTTCACAAATCGTTGAAGAGAATCGAATCCCAGAGAGAAAAGAAAGAGAAAATAAGAAATTACATATCTTGTCCCGGCTGAGCGGTCTTGTCACCATTTCTTCTTCTTCTGTTTGGCATGTCGCCTGTTGGGCTTGATTAGGGCTATTGCTCTCGTCATCCTTGTTGATTTCTTATTTCACTGGTTGGACCAAATCAAGGCTCCAGCTCTTGTTGTCTACAACAATACCTTGAGTCTGTTTCTACTTTGAGTTACAGAAGAACATGAGAGTGGCGGCGGCGCTAAGGAAGGGAGCTGTTTGTCGCCGCTGAAAGTAGAAGAAGCCATGTCTTCTCTGATTGGGTGTGTGAATCTGGGGTGAGACCGTGGGGATTGGGCGGCGAGGGTGGTGGCGACGTCATCCCAATTGGTGGCTTTGAGATTGGTGCGGCTGAGAGAGGACCATTTGTCCTTGAAGATGGAGATAAGGGCTTTGGCTTCGTTGTCGGTCCAACATGGTGGCGGGGGGTTGGGGAGGACATTGTGGTGTGGGATAAGGAGAGAAGGGAAGGCGTAGGTTAGGAGAGAAATGAAGGTTGTGATGGTGGTGGTGGGTGGCGTTGGCATAGTCGAAGATTTAGAGATGAAGAAAGAGTTGAGTTTGTGTTTGGATGAAGAAGACGGAGGTAACCAGAGGAGGAGAGAGAGCTGTAAGAAGAAAAGGTCCAAAAAAAAAAAAATTTAAAAAAGTTAGTGAGGGTATAATAGATATTTTGGTGTGTACGAAATGCCACGTCAACAATTTAACGGAGAATTTGACAGAAAAGTGACGGCAGGGATGAATTGGGAGGAAATTGAGAGTCAGAGACTTTTTAGGTGAAATTCGAAGATCAGAGACTGAAAAAATGAAACCCCATAAGTATAGGGATTAAGGAGTAAATTTTATTGAACTCAAAAATTTATCACTTTAAGTTTGTTGGTGTTTTCCATAACATGATGTTTATAGCTTGATAATCTTCTTTCAAGCATGATTTTTTTTTTTTTTTTGAGAAATTAATTGCAGTTGAAGTTATTACTTACAATCACTATAGCTAGATTAATGCGTTAGCTAGCATGGTATGCCCATGTCCATGTTTTATGCATCTCCAATATGTAATGAATACTCTACTTGCATAAATTTAGATAGTTAGTTCTACATATATACCGTAGTCAGATTAGTTAATAACTATGATGAACATGTCCTTTATCATACCCTAGTCCTAGTCCGCGATAGAGAGAAAAAGGACATGTTCTGAAATATTTTTCAAATTTTTCTATTTATCTAAAATTAGAAACTTTTTCTGTTGGCCATAACATATTCATACGAACTTTGATTTTCACATTCTGTATATCCACAAACTTGTATGGACGCGCTTTCATGAAGGAAGTTTTCATAGAATCATAACATATAAAAAGTCAACCCTTGAATTGAAGCATTCCGAGCAAATAATTGTCCGAAATAATTTCTATTTCTCAATTAACATAAGAACAAGGCACCGAAATGATAATTTGTATCAACTTGGACTTTTAATAATTTCACGAAAAAATACAAGAAATTAATACAAAAGTCCAGATCATTACATTTTCTTTTGATAGGAAATGGAAGCAACAATCGCCATTAATAAAGATAAGGTGTATGTTGCAACAGTGCCTGTCACGCCCCGAATTTTAGAATAACAATTCAAAATCCGAAACATGAAAATTTTTCTTTTCTTAACACACTCACCACACGAAATAAAATCAAACCGACTTAGTCTCGGTTAATTATTACAACACAAATCCAAAATGTAATGTAAAGCTCTAAATGAGCATACACACACACCTCACAACTAAATAAATAACAAAACTGCTGTAACACCTAAGCAGCTCGGTCACCTCCCTGGTTATCCTGACCTGCAGGAATATCCGCTACACCATTGAATAGTGTACCGGGATTGCAACAACACAAAACCCGGTAAGCTTATGAAAGCTTGTATGAGTAAAAGAAGGAACTGTTACTTAATTTAAACTCATATATTCCCACACACAGCAACACTCAATTATTTCCACATATACAAATAATAACAATCTCAATCAACACCAATTCAATATATCAAGTCAACTCCACTCACTACTTTCCCCACAACTCTCTTCATCGTATTTATAAAAATACAGTACTTGACAGACTAGAGCTCTAACTGAATCGTAGCCCGTCACCTGGCCTAGGTTATGGCATCCGACATATTAATCAATTATTGTATTTCATCAATATGTATACCTATATACATATTTAGAACGTCCAATAATTCCACATACTCAACCAATTGTATCCCATCATCCACACTAGGATTAGAGCGTCCGATTACGCACACCGGTCATTACGTTAACCCTAATCCCATAAATGAACCCAACATATAACATCACATACTGAAATCAACCCAATCCAAGATACATCATATTACTATGGAATTACACAATTGTAATGAAATCAACTCAATCATATAATAAATCAAACAATCCACTCATCAATATATATTTTCCACGTAAATATATATATACGTAATCATCCACTCAGGAATGACCACTAATACCATCTATAGTTCACACAAGAAAATTATGAAATTCATTTGTATAGTTAAAATTCATTTTACTTACCTATGGACCGTGGTAATTCAAGTCCATGAAATTTTAAAACAAATATTTAATCCGCAAATATTTTTCACACAACTACCAAAAGTAAATAAATTAAAATGCTCGGTTCGTAATATGAACCACGTGAGTTTTACTCACCTCGAACTCCTGCTGCGTCTTCAATATATATATAACTCACAATAATCCAATGCTCGTCAACTCAAGCCGTCAAGTACCTAATCAAGTACGGTCTTTACTTAGCAATGAAGCGTGAAATAAACCTAATTGATGATCCAACGGTCGGATTTCTAAAATAAAGATAATCCAACGGTCGGATTCTAAAATAAAGATAATCCAATGGTTAGATCCTCACGGATTGCCCATGGAAACATCCTATCAAAATTATACGAAAATCCGATGGACGGATTTTCGTTAATCGCCTCCTGATGGACGGATTTTCGTTAATCGCCTCCCGAATCACTATTTTATAATTATACGAAGATCCAAAAGTCGGATCTTCGCCCGTGACCACACAAAGTCATCGGGACAGTCATATGAACATCATATTAAAATTTGAAGTAAAACCGATGGTCTGATCTTCGTAAATCTCAAACCGAAGGTAAATTGTAAAACCGTAAATAGTAACGTCAAAACAGAAATTGACTATTTATCAACTTTTTCTAACATGACCAAGTTATATCTCAAAACGCTCGTATGGATGCGTAGATCATTGTCCAGATAATAAAAACTCGAAATTCGGTCCGACGCGCCGCCACACGCGGCGGTCAGACGGTGGTCAACGCGGCGGTCAACGCCGGTCAACCACCTCCGATGCAAAAGTCGTCAACTACAAACTTCTTCAAAATGAAATTTTGAACAACTTTAATACCTGACTTTTTCGGAGATGAGGTCTGGATCGTCCTAGATCGGGCTTTGAAGTTGGATTAATCTCGGCCCTCTGATCAGTCTCCAGGTCGAATCAGGGACGTCGAAATCTTCAACTCTTGATCTACCACTCTACACTCAAAATCGTGATGCAAGCTATATATGGGGATGATCAGAAGGAAGAGCACGTCACGAAAATGGGGACGATCGGCCCGTGCACCGCCGGAAAAAAAGTTTTCCGGCCGGGTCGGGTTTGCACTTCGGATGGGAGCTTCGATCCAGGTCTAGGGGCAGCGGCGGGGCGTGGCGATGGCGGGGATCGACCAGGCGTGAGGCGGCGAAGCGGGACAGGGCCGGGTCCGGAGGCGGCGCGGCTGGGAGGACCGACTTCCAGTCGGGTCGGGTCGCCGGGTCGGAAGGCACAGTGACCAGGCCGAGAGAGAGAGACGGGGGACTGATGTGCAAAAATGGGATTTTTTCGTCCTTCACAATAAACTCAGATTTTTTCACTATTTATAGAAAAATTTCGATTTTCAAATATTCATAACTTATTCATACGAACTCCGAATAATACGTTCCACATATGCACGGACTCGTATCGACGAGCTCTACAACTTTCATGAAGGAAGTTTTCCCAAATTTTGAACGTATAAAAAGTCGATTTTCACGACCCCCTAAATAACGTTCGTTTTCGAAAATAAAAACATTCGGAACCAATTTTCTCAACCCACGACAATCCAAATAATCCCAAATATCACAATTCAATTAATATAACAATTATTGAGTTACATAAATTTATTGTATGAAAATCTGGGTCTTTACAGTGCCACTAAGAGCCACAAAAGGTTCTGCCTAGCTCCTCACCTATACTACTTACTCTCTCAATCTTTGGGACAATCACTTTTTGTAATGAATAACGTAGACAAATATATTTGCACATGAACATCAACTATTTTTCGTAACTAGTGTGAATGAACTGCTATGTATTGCTGCTAGGACACCAATATTTTCTAACCAATTTAAATAAATAAAATTGTAAGTTTGTTGCACATTTTAATTTTTCATCAAAAAAACCTTGCAACAATGCATAACTACAACTAGATTGATTAACTATAAAATCCACAGCATCGTGCGGACGCTGTTTCTACTATATTCACTAATTTAAGTCATCATATCATGATCCTAGCATATACGGGCATAAGTAATAGCAATGCTATGATAGCCGCAAACATGGCTCACAAACTTACCTAGCCACATACCCGTGATGTATGTGTTATTATTGAAAGAAGGAGAATGTGGAAGTTTTCGATCTTCTCACCCACTTCCTCAATTTTAAGTTAATTTCTTTTCTTAGTATAACATAAGAAAAATTTTAAATATACACCCCTAATCACTTAATACACATCTCTATTATTTTAAATTAGATAACAAAGGTTTCCTCTCACCTTGAGAAACCCTAAGGCCACCTCCGGTTGCAATTTTGTTCTCATCCAGCGGCGCCCGGACGTCGGGGCTAGCCTCCGACCTCACCGCTATCATAGGGGTTGCTGCCGGACAGGAGACCTATTGTCCATGGGATTGTCGAAGGGTTTTGCTCGGGCTTTGTCAGAGCGTTCGGCTGGGATGGTGACGAAGGGTGGATCGTGCTTTACGGTCCAGTTTTTTGATCCCCGCTGCTGGGTTTTGTTGGATTGACGATGCAATGGATCGATGGCGGAATGCGATTGCGACACCTGGCTCAGGGATGGTTGTTCTGTGCTGATGCAGGTCGTGGCAGCGACGTGGACTTGGGAGAGCTTAGATCACCGGAATGGTTGTTCAGTGCTAATGCAGGTCGTAGCAGCAGCTTGGTCGCTACGGTGGCGGGGCTGATTAGGAAGACGCGGGTCGAGCGATGTGGGTCGAACGGAACTTGGCCGGACAATGATGTATGATGGGGATGCGAGAGAAGGGGGACTAGCCCGAACCAACATGACTAGCTTGGAGCAATTTCTCTTGGTGGACTACCCTATTGGGTCGCGAACTGTTGAGCTAGGGTTCTGCCTTAGTCCATTGCTATTTGGGCTATGGTTTAGGCCCTTGGCCCAACCCTATATTTTTACTTTTATCTAAATTCAATAATTTTCTTGTATTTAGGAACCTAGATCTCTAGCGCCTCCGGCGTAGTACCAAAAGAGGATCTTCGCTTTCTCTACGATCTGAAATGTTTAATGAGTGGGTCTATTTCTACGTACCACTATGGCTACTACCACTACCTTCTTGTTTGTTTATGCCCTTAAACGACAGCAGAGTGGTATGTAACATTCTATTCTGGCTTATGATGAATATATTATTTCGCCTCGTGGGCTTGATTCAAAAAAAAAAATTATTGCAAATTAGATTTTGTAGGTAGGTTAAATGACCAAAACAGACATCTATGCATTAGAAGAAGAAAAAATAGTCATATTTTTCTTATATTATTCCATTTATGTATAAATAGTTAGATAAACACAACAAATTTCTATACATGGCCTCCCAATTTAATACAAGAATAAAGTTAGAAACTATCTAATTTAATTTTTCCTTAAATAGATTGTAATTAAATGAGGTTAGAAACCATAATATTTAGAATTTCAAAATCAATGGCATTTAATGTTTTTAAAACATATTGCTTTACTCCCATTTTAAGTTAATTTCCTTTTTTGTTCTAAGAGTTATGATTAGTCAATTAATTTTCTGGTATAAAATATCACAGGTGAAAAAACTTTGTAATTGTTAATTTGTTTGGCCCCTCTAATGATAATTTTTTAGTTCCGCCACTGTGGAGAAACTACTGATATAGTTTTGATTGAATGTTCAACTCATAATTTTATACTTGATTAACATAGTGTTTGGTGGATGAGAGCTCAAATAAAACAAAACCTATTTATATGCATCTATTTAAAGCAACAATAATAAATCTTTATGGATTTCTCAATAACTAACACAAGTAATCAATATGGTCATTTACAAAACGTCAATATACTAGAATATACTAATCATATTAAATAGTAACCTTAATATAGTCAAAAAGTAGGATATTTCATGATTTTTGAGATTAATGATATTTTAGGTACTTTGGGTTGTGTATTTAGTAAAATATTAGAATAAGAAATTAAATGGGTGGTGTGTTAAGCATGAAGTGTGTATTAAGTAATTAGGGGTGTGTATTTAAAACTGCTCTTATCATAATAACCATTTGTAGATAATTTCATTATAAGATTTTATTTTCGTTCTAAAGGGTATATTGGACATTTCAAAATTTAGTGAACATTTTGACACCAAGGTTTAGCTTCTCTTTTATAGTAGTAGAGAACTAGAGAAAATCTGGTTGCTATTTTATCATATATCCATAATAGTATACTTATGACGTGATAATAATATATTATGGATTATATATATTATACACAATCTTGCTCATTTAAGGGACTGCGAGGGACAAATGCATCTTAACCACATGTATTAAATTTAAAAACTAAATTTATAATAACTTTAAATTGTGCATTTATTTTGAGCCGTCATATTTACTTTTCCCTCACAGTCCCTTAAAAACTGTCCCTTAGATGAGCAGACCTTATATTGTACATAATAATATACATGATATACTATTTCAATACATGTTAGTGGATATTATCACAAACTATTAATGCCATCATCACATTATATGCTTGAAACTATTTCTCGATCTTGAATCTAAAATTGATTATCATCATTGATTCAATTATGGCTATCTTGAATCGTATTACTCTATTTGCTATGGCTTTGCTACTACTAGCTACTTTTTATGTTCCTTTGGCGTCTGGGAATACAGTTTATGAGAATCTCATGCTTGTTCTGCAATGGCAATTTGCAGTTTGTGCAAAGGAGGTGTGCACCTACCAATATCCTCCCGACATCGCATTCAAATTTCTCAGGTGCTCCATTATCCTGCACTGGCACATCTTTCAACCACAGTGATCAAGATGAATAAACAAAAGAAATTGCAGACTGATCTTCTGAAATCATGGCCAAATTTGATAGGCAACATTATGAACTTTTGGACTGGTGAGTATAACAAGCATGTAACATGATGTGTGAGGATACCTCCACTTAGATGGTATACTTTGAAACATCGCACAAGATGTGGAGCCGACATCACATTGATGTAATCAGAGTAACCTGGGTTTACAAGCGATAAACCCTAAAAACATAGTTCTTGAGTCCACCAGAGAATTTAGAAAAGCTTTCATTTTTTAATTGATAATAATATGATAGATGAATGTCTGCAGCAATTTAAGGTTGCTTAAATACTCCAAAATAAACCACAGGACTCTAACAACCAACTTAATAAGCCCAAAGATTAGATTAAAAATAAAGCCAACAATATAGTTCTTGAGTCCACCAGAGAATTTGAGAAAAGCTTTCATTGTTTGATTGATAATAATATGATAGATGAATGTCTGCAGCCATTTAAGGTTGTTTAAATACTCCAAAATAAACCGCAGGGCTCTAACAACCAACTTAATAAGTCCAAAGATTAAATTAAAAATAAAGCTAACAATATAGTTCTTGAGTCCACCAGAGAATTTGAGAAAAGCTTTCATTTTTTGATTGATAATAATATGATAAATGAATGTTTGCAGCCATTTAAAGTTGCTTAAATACTCCAAAATAAACAGCAGGGCTCTAGCAACCAACTTAATAAGCCCAAAGATTAAAAGTCTAGAATTAAGGAGAATTAGAAAAACCAAGTTTTGAGACCCTAAACAACCTTGGATGCCCAGAAAAGCCCATACATCATGGCAAGCGATGAGTATTATTGCTCATGGAGCCGTATTCTTCTTGGAAAGGTATAATAATCAGTAATCGGACACCAAACACCAAATCTAAATAGTACTAGCTTTGCCTTTTGTATGCCCACTTTATTCATTAATTTTTTTGTCCATCCGTTCTACATCACACATCGAGGTCATGTTCAGGGAGGCTAGTTACAAACCACGGAATAAGTATAAGTCAAATGATCTCTAGGCGGTAGTAGGAAAAAAAAATGACCGAGGATTCGGCACCACGTTGCATTGATTTGCCGACTTTGGGTAGACTATTGTTGATAGAGGTCATATGTTATGATCATGATGGAAAAATTGTTATCAACTATGACTCTGATCTATCAACAACCTGCAATTGTTATATATATATATCCTATCCAGAGCGAGGCCTCGCTTTGAAATTTCAGAGCGATGTTAGGGTTTAAGGTCACTTTTCGGTCGCCTATCCACATCTCGACCGTTTAGTTTTTAGGTACTAATGTATAGATCATCTTTGCAAAATTTCAACAAAATTGATGGTCTTTAATCAATAGGATTAACACACACTTTTAAAGCAACTTCAACAGCTTCCCTATAATTTCTGTATCATAGGGAAGCAAAAGTCAAAGCTTTAGCTTCTTTTTCTTCTCCAACTTCAACAGATTCCATAATTTGCAACAATCTCTAAAATCTCCATATTCTTTCTTAAAATTTTAGAGTTTGTTGTAAATATAGGGAATTTGGTTTTCTCTTTCCTCACTTTCCCTAAAATAGAAATAGTTATAGGGAATCTATAGGAGTAAAAGAGGCTTATTTTTCCCTAAAGTAGAGAAAAATCAAAATATAGAGAATCTGTTGGAGTTGCTCTTAGTAACATACTTGGCTAATAAGTACACTAACAGAATAACTAATGTATTATATATTCACTGCTTTCATTTGGTGTAAGACATCATATGATATATGTGCCTTTTGGCCATGAATAAGTTAATGAAATTATCTCTTTCTTAAAAAAAAAAAAAAAAAACTTATTATATGTTCAGTGGCTATCATAGTATGTTATAGATAATAGTGATATATATACCATTGATATATGCTAATATCATAGTAAATGTAATTTTAGATATATCATATGCTATACGACTAACAATTGATTTATCAGACATGAACTATTTAGGTTAACCATATATATTGTATCCAATTAGTATCATATGTATACTCTATTATATGCTAGTCTGGCCACTATATATGTATATCTATAACATAGACACTATTGATTAAATATATCACGCTTATTATATGTAATTGTATATAGTAACTCAAATAGACACTAACAAGATATATCATATTGATATCATCTTTTTAACTATTATACAATAGTTACCCAGCTGTAAGAGTTAGCATGTGATATTGTTGCTATGTTAGTGCTATATTTATGTGATTGCCATTTCCTAATTGCAACAATTAAGAGTCATGTTTTCGTTTAATAGTTTTCTACTTTTGGATCCTTAGAAGAATGAAATGCTTTAGGCTTCATGCATAGCTCATAAATCAGGTATGTCTTGCATTTTCTTTTGTTAACCCTACTTGCATCTCCACAGTTCAGTTTATAGTTCTATATATAAGAGTAAATCACTTCTCGAAATTTTCAGCAAATTAATTGATAATCGTTAAGGCATTCATAACTGTGATTTTCAATTTTAAGCATGAAACAGTTCGGGTTGGACATATTTGGTTCATACATTGATTCAAGGGCTAAATACAGATTAATACCATGTAGTTTGGGTCCAAATCAATTCAGTCCCTGAACTTCTAATTTCATCAAAAACACCCCTGCACTTTCAATTTTGATCTAATAGGTCCAATTTGTTAGTTTTCCGACAATTGAGTTATTGAATTTGTTAACGTGGCTCATATATGACATATATTTTATGATGTGGTGTCTGCAGGCCACCTCTAGTCAATTTAAGAGTGAGTCATACTATTAAAAATAAATAGTTTTTCAACAAATAATCCAACTCTAACTTGAGCAAATAACAAAATATTAACGAATTGAACCTATTAGATCAAAATTGAAAGTGCATGAGTGTTTTTGATGAAATTAGAAGTCCAAGGACTGAATTAATTTTGGACCTAAACCACAGGGTAGTAACCAATATTTAGCCCTTGATTTAATCTAGTTCGATACCTTAATGGTCATCAATTAGGCTGAGATGCTGATATGTGATCTAAAAGTGTGTCCCATAAGCAATCCTTTAAAATGAAAAAAAAAAAAAAAAAAAAAAAAAAAGATCCTTCACTAAAATTACTGGTGGTTTTTGAAGGGAGTGGACGTGTTGACTGGTATTGGGATTGTGGTGTTGATGACCATATCATTCACTTTGGCCACTTCTTGGTTTAAAGAAGGGAGAGGATGTCACGCCCCGAATTTTATAATAACAATTCAAAATCCGAAACATGAAAATACTACAACCTCAAAATAATCATCCTGAAAATTTCTTTTCATAACACCCTCACCACACGAAATAAAATTAAACCGAATTTAGTCTCGGTTAATTATTACAACTCAAATCCAAATGTAATGTAAAGCTCTAAATGAGCATACACACCTCACAACTAAATAAATAACAAAACTGCTGTAACACCTAAGCAGCTCGGTCACCTCCCTGGTTATCCTGACCTGCAGGAATATCCGCTACACCATAGAATAGTGTACCGGGATTGCAACAACACAAAACCCGGTAAGCTTATGAAAGCTTGTATGAGTAAAAGAAAGAACTGTTACTTAATTTAATCTCATTTATCCCCACACACAGCAACACCCAATAATTTCCACATATGCAAGTACTAACAATCTCAATCACACACCAATTCAATATATCACAACAAACCAATCTCACAACTTTCTTCACAACTCTCAATCTCGATCACACACCAATTCAATATATCAAGACAAACCAACTCACAACTTTCTTCACAACTCTCATCATCGTATTTATAAAAATACGGTATTTGACAGACTAGAGCTCTAACTGAATCGTAGCCCGTCACCTGGCCTAGGTTATGGCATCCGACATATTTATCATTATTGTATTTTATCAATATGTTTACCTATATACATATTTAGAACGTCCAATAATTCCACATACTCAACCAATCGTATCCCATCATCCACCCAGGATTAGAGCGTCCGATTACCCCACACCGGTAACTACGTCGCCCTGAACCCATAAATGAGTACAACATATAATATCACATACTGAAATCAACCCAACCAAGATACACCATATAATTATGGAATTACACAATTGAAATACAATCAATTCATCAATTCTACTCAATCATATCATCACACAACAATCCACTCATCAATATATATTTTCCATGTAAATATATATATACATAATCATCCACTCAGGAATGACCACTAATACCATCTATAGTTCACACAAGAAAATCATGAAATTCATTTGTATAGTTAAAATTCATTTTACTTACCTATGGACCGTGGTGATTCAAGTCCATGAAAATTTAAAACAAATATTTAATCAGCAAATATTTTTCACACAATTACCATAAATAAATAAATTTAAAACATTCGGTTCGTAATATGAACCACGTGAGTTTTACTCACCTCGAAACTCCTGCTGCGTCTTCAATATAATTATAATTATAATTACGCCGAATAGCCCACTCAAATAAAATCCGTCAATCACCTAATCAAATGTGATTCGAATTTAGCCAACAATTTCAACACATAATTTAACTACCATTTAACGGCCGGATTCTAATTTACATTAAAATCCGTCGAGCGGTTTCTCAAGAATCGCTCCCCTAATTACCGTTTTTCACATATACGAAGATCCAACGGTCGGATCTTCGCCCATGACCACACAAAGCCTCTGGGACAGTCATATGATCATCATAACAAATTTACAAGTTCATCCAACGGTCATAATTTCACAGATCAAAAATCTAACGATCGAAATCAATTGAAATCACAAAATTCATAACTAATTCATACGATATCCGAAAAATACGTATAATAAGCCGAAATGATCGTATCGAAACATAGAATCATAAAATGGACAGAAATCAAATTTTAGACCTCCGGAGGTGGCCGGAAAAGGCCGCCGGAGTTAGGGACAGAGCCGCCACCGACCACCGCCAATGGTGTCGGGGCCGAGCTTGTCCCCTTCGTTTCATCATTCTGAGCAACTTTCATAACTAGCATAAGACCTAAAAACGACGGGAAGGGATCGAAATTACCTATTTACAGTCGGCGGCCGGAAAAATTTCAAAAACCGGCGAGCTTGAAAACCGACGTGAAAACTGCAACCTCAGGCCCCGATCCCTTCTGGAAACTTGTTCAGAACTTCCTTGCGAACTCAACAAGCCAAGAATCACAAGAAACGATCGTGTATAGCTCGAGATATCTTGATCGAAAGTTTCGGTGTTTCGATCCTTTCGGGTCGAGCTCCGACGAACGTGAAAACGTTCGACCCAGTTCCGGTCATTCTTGGTGTTTGTAGAGGAAGTTAAGGCGAGCTCAATGAGCCAAGAATCAAGTGAAATGGTGGAGTGTAGCTCGAGATATCAAGCTCGAACCGAAAATAGTGGTTTTCGGTTCGGGCTGTGCCGCCGCCGCTACAGGCCGCGCCGCCTTGTAAAACTGCCTCTGGGAGCTAGAGCAGCTCTAGACGAACGCCTGGGACTTGGTTTGAGGTCGAGAGGTGGTCTGTGGAGGGAGAAAAATTAAGGAGAACTTTGCTCTCCTTTTCGGTCGAGAGAGAGAACGATGCGAGAGTTTGAGAGAGAGGGTGAACAGTGAGGTTTCCAGAAAAAGAAAGAGAAGGAGGCCGGTGGAAATTAGGGTTTCCCAAAAAAATTTCTATATATATAAGTTTCGGAAAACTTCATAATTCGATAAATAATTCAGAAAAAATTCGATCTTCGTGTTCCGCACGTGTACGGACTCGTATCGTCAAGCTCTACAACTTTCATGAAGGAAGTTTCTCCAAATTTCGTACGTAGAAAAAGTCGATTTCTCAAACCGAGTATTTCGAGCTTTTCGTTAAAAATAATTGTTCAGAAACTTCGATTAATGTAAAAGTGAATTATTATCGACCAATAATCGTTAAATCGTATAACAATCACTCAACACAAATACTCGAATTTTTAATGAAAATTTCGGGTATTACAGAGGATCCTCTTCTAAGCTAGTATTTTACCTGAGCTACCTAAGCTTTCAACAAGATGCCAAAGTCACATCTAATTGTCCATATCTGTTTGTGTTATGGATTTTACAATAATGTCCATTCAAATATTTGTCCTCCTCTATTCTTTCTCATCGACTTCCACACTCTTGACAGCTCTATGTCTCTAACTCTCTCTTATTTATCACATCAAATATATTCTAGTACTAACAATTCAATCCCAACCTCCTCACCACACCACAAAAGTTATAGATCCATGCCAGACGAAATGGGTGTTGCTAGAATCCAATAAAGATGACGACTTTCGCAACTGGGTCAAGCACAAACACTGAAAAGAAATGGAATTCACAACCAGGTGTTCTTACTTGGCTGCGAAATTGATCTGGGTCGCACTCAAAATGTTGGGGAGGGTTCAGAAATCCAAGCGATGATGATGAAGAAAAAGAAGAAGAAGAAGTCGATCTGGGTTTTAATTAAATTAATAATGAAGATGAAATATTAATCAAGTAGTAGTAATAGTAGCCTGTTCCGGAGTTTCCAAATAAGTCTTCTAAATCTGTGGTCAAGGACTCCATTCTTGCCTTCACCTTCCAATCTCCCCAAACTTAAGGAAATGGACATGTTTTCCTCTCTTATTTTATAGATAGTTAAGCCGACCTTTGGCTTCATCTAACTTCCCATTGTCTTTCGATTTGGCTACTCTTGTGGCTCATCGTCTTCATCATAATCCGAGACCCAATCATCTCAGACGAACTAAACCACCTCTCGTGCGCTCTTGATTTTTTGTAGGAGTTGGTGTTGTTTTCTTAAATGAAACAAAAAGACATGTTTAATGGATGAAGGAAGAAGAACTGTAAGAGTGTGCAGGATAGAGAGAGAAAAGAAAAGGCAGATTGGCAATAGTAAAGGAAAGTGAACTTTAGAAGCAAAATGAAAACCAACACCATTTGATCTAATAATAGACACATATCTTCAACTCCTTGAAAGATTAGGTAACTCAGGTAAAATACTAGCTTAGGATAGGATCCTCTCCCTTAAAAGAAACAAGTTGAACTTGCCAAAGGCACTAAAGAAACTCACAGGTGAGTTTAAGGGATCACTTATGGAAAACACTTTTCAATCACATATCAGAATTTTGATCGTTCATTTTATAAGTCTATATGAGTACATCACTCCGAAAAAATTTCAGCCAAATTGATGGTCATTAAAGCACTATATTAAATCAAATTAATAGACGAACTAAATCTATCCAACGTGAATTGTTCATGTTTAGAATTGTAAATCACAATTATGAGTGCCTTAACAATCATCAATTTGTCTGAGAATTTACGGAAGTAATTGTGAAGACCCGAATTTTCATATAATAAATTTATGTAATTCAATAATTGTTATATTAATTGAATTATGATATTTGAGATAAATTCGTATGTCGTGGTTTGAGAAAATTGGTTTCAAATGATTTTATTTTCGAAAACGAACGTTATTTAGGGGGTCGTAAAAATCGACTTCTTATACGTTCAGAATTTGGGAAAACTTCCTTCATGAAAGTTGTAGAGCTCGTCGATACAAGTCCGTGCATACGTGGAACACAAAGATCGTATTTTTTATGAATTAATTATGGCATTTACAAGAAATTTCCATTTTAGTATATATATTTTGGGAAATTTTCTAAAAATAGGGTTTCTATTTTCGGAAAGCCGCAACCCTCTCTCTCTCTCTCGTTCTCTCTTTCTCGGCCGAACCCAGCAGAAAACAGAGCATGGCTTCACCGTGCTCTCTCTTCCTCCTCCTTCCACCTCAAGACCTCAAACCACTTCCATTAGCTTCGCCTCGCCCTTGCGCAGCTGCCAGAGGCAGCCTTGCGCCGCGACACGGTCGGCATCGGCGGCGGTGAGGCCCGAACCATTAAAGCTCGATTTTGTTTCGATCTCAATATCTCGAGCTATAGGTCACCATTTCTTATGATTCACCATTTCTTATGATTCTTGGCTCATTGGACTTGCCTCGACTTGTTGATCAAGCACCAAGAAGGACCGGACCTGGGTATAACCTTTTCACGTTCGTCGGAGTTCGACTTTTTTAGATTGAAAAACAACTTTTTTTTTCCGGATATCTCGAGTTATAGACGACCATTTCTTGTGATTCTTGGCTTGGTGAACTCACCTTGAGCTTCTGAAGAAGTCTCCAGAAGGGATCGAAGCGAGTTGTTGCAGTTTTTATGTCGGATTCAAGCTCGCCGGTTTCTGGAAAAATTCCGGCCACCCGACTGTGTTTGGTAAATTTCGACCCCTTCCCATTATTTTCTGGTTTTGTGCTAGTTATGAAAGTTGCTCAAAATGATGAAATGAAGGGGAGAAGCTTGGCCCCGATACCATTGGTGGTGGTCGGCGGCGGCTCTGCCACTAACTCTGGTGGCCCTTTTCGGCCACTTCCAGAGGTCTAAAATATAGTTTCTGTACATTTTAAGATTTTACGTTTCAATACGATCATTTTGGTATATTATACGTATTTTTCAGATATCATATGATTTAGTTATAAATTTTTAGATTTCGATCAATTTTGATCGTTAAAATTATGATCTGTGAATTTAGGACCGTCGGATGGACTTGTAGTTTTGATATAATGATCATATGACTGTCCCAGTGGCTTTGTGTGGTCATGGGCGAAGATTTGACCGTTGGATCTTTGTATAATTGCAAAACGGTGATTTGGGAGGCGATTCGTGAGAATCCGTCTGTCGGATTTTCTTATAATTTAGAATCCGATCATAGAATGCTAGTTTAGTTATGTTTTGGAATTATTGGCTAAATTCAAATCACATTTGATTAGGTGATTGACGGGTTATACTTGGGTGAGCTGTTTCGAGGTGGTTTTGTATTTTAATCGAAGACGTAGCGGGAGTCACGAGGTGAGTAAAACTCACGTGGTTCATATTACGAACCGAGTACTTTAAATTATTTATTTTTGTAATTGTGTGAAAATATTCATGGATTAAATATTTGTTTTTAAAATCATATGGACTTGATCAGCTATGATCCATAGATAAGTATAATAAATTTTAATTATATAAATGAATTTCACGATTTTCTTGTGTGAACTATAGATGATATTAGTGGTCATTCCTAAGTGGATGATTACGTATATATATATATATATATATATATATATATATATTTACATGGAATATATATATATATATATATTGATTGGTGTGTTGTTGAGTGATGATATGATTGAGTTGGAATGATGATTTGGATTATATTTCAAATGCTTAAATTTCATAATAATATTATGTTTGTTGGATGAGTTGATTTCATTGTGTGAAAACATATTGTTGTACTCATTATGGGTTTAGGGTCAACGTAGCGACCGGTATGAGGAAATCGAACGCTCTAATCCTAAGTGGATGATGAGATACGATTGGTTGAGTAAGTACGACTATCGGGCGTTCTAAATATGTATATAAGTATACATATTGATGAAATACGATAAAGATAAATATGTCGGATGCCATAACTTAGGCCAGGTGACGGGCTACGATTCAGTTAGAGCTCTAGTATGTCAATACCGTATTTTTATAAATACAATTTCGGGGTTTTGAGAAGAAAGATGTGAATTTAGGGTTTTTTGTTGATTTGTGATTTGGTGATTGATTTGAGATTGTTAGTTTCTTGTGGATGTGGAAATTGTTGAGTGTTGACTTGGGTGAAAATAATTATGATTTAATTAAACAACCGTTCTTTCTTTTTACTCATACGAGCTTTCTAAAGTTTACCGGGTTTTATGTTGTTGCAATCCCGGTACACTATTCAAATGGTGTAGCGGATATTCCTGCAGGTCAGGATAACCAGGGAGGTGATCATGTTGTTTAAGTGTTGCAGCATTTATTTATTTTTATTTGCTTTGAGTTGTGAGGTTTGTTATGCTCATTTAGAGCTTTACAATTTATTTTGTGAGTGAGTTGTAATAATTAACTGAGAGTAAATTCGGTTCTTGAAATTAAATTGTGTGGTGAGGTTGTTAAGAAAAAAAAAATTTCAGAATGATTATTTTAAGTTGAGTGATTCATGTTTCGGATTTTGAATTTTTATTCTAAAATTCGAGACGTGACAGTTATTTACACATTAAAACCTAAAAATTGAACGGTCGATATACCGAAATATAATCAAAAAGTGAATCACTGACCAAGAAAAAAAGCTTCTTTACTAAAAGGACCACATGTCTATATATTATCATCATTATTATTATTTTGTTCTTTCAATAAAATTTTTTTCAATAAAATTTTGGGTCAAATACAAAATTTATATATTTGTTAGGGAGGCACATCCCAGCATTTGGTAGCTTCTAGACAGAACCAGAATCATCAACAGAGGTCCCAGTGCAGCTTCAATGTCGACGTTCATGGCCGCTTCCAATCCAAATCCAAACAAATCCTTTGAGGTCCGTCGATTCCCACTCCCGCCTTTTCTTTTTCTCAACGCATTTTCTCTCTAACCAAATCCTCCCTTCCATTTCATCTGATTAACAGGTCGCTCAGCCCCCAACCGACTCCGTTTCGAGTCTCAGTTTCAGCCCTAAGGCTAACTTCCTGGTCGCAACCTCCTGGGACAACCAGGTTCGTCTTCTCCTTTTCCCTCAAATGCTTAGCCTTGGATTCTGGTTTGGTTCAGAAGTTTTTAATTGTTGAGACTCGATCATCTATAGGAGTTGCGGTGGTTGTGTTTGTGTAATTCATGGAAACTGGAATTAGATGAGCATACTGCATTTCGATTTGGTTTTTGTGTTTTCGATTTTAGTTGGCAGAAAAGAGAGATTTGGATTTAGGAAATGACTGCTGATATGCCTTTTGTTTAGGTGCGATGTTGGGAGATACAACAGAGTGGAGGAAATGTTGCCAGTATGCCCAAGGCAGCTATGTCGCACGATAATCCGGTAATATTTAGGTTTCCATTTTGTTTAAGCCGACTTCTCGAGTCTGTTTGTTTGGGTTTTCTTTGTTTTTTTTTTTTTTTATGATCAGTGGTAATTGTTTTGTTTCTATAGACATCAATGCCTATGTCTCTCAATTAAAAGAGTGTTATCATGTGTAACACATATAAAGAAAAAGGGAAGCAATTGTTATTATTGAAGGTGTGAGAAATGTGTACAAGATCTTAGGTTATAAGCAAGAAAGTGGAGTACTGCTATTATGTGATCCCATTTTAGGAGATAGAATCCTCAGAAATTTATACATAGTCACATGAGTGTGCATGTGGCTGTGAATGAGAACTCGAGATCAGGTTGGTTTGTACAATTATTCATTTGTGGAAAGGCTACCACGAGTATTTCTTACCTTTTTACCTTTTCTAATACATATCTGCAAATATAGGTTTTGTGCTCAACTTGGAAAGATGATGGGACAACTGTGTTCTCTGGAGGTTGTGATAAGCAAGTTAAGATGTGGCCTCTGATGTCTGGTGGCAGCCAAACAATGACTGTTGCGATGCATGATGCACCCATCAAGGAAATAGCTTGGATCCCTGAGATGAGCCTCTTGGTCACAGGAAGCTGGGACAAGACTTTGAAGTAAGTCAATCATAGTATTCATTCTCCATCTTTTTTGAACATCAGAATATGCACCAGAATCCAGGACCTTTTGTTTGTTCTTGTGAAATTAGTTTGTGATAGGTAATGTGTAGTTGTGCAGTTAAGAATGTTGTGCGCTGCCCTTGCCAGTCTATATCCTTTTTCGCCTGACTTTTCTTTTGTGTTGATTATTTTCCTTTACAATCTGATAGCTATGATTCTTGTCGCTGTTGATATGTTTTATTTCCACTTTCACTCTATTCATCATGTTAACAAAGGTTTTTACATGACATAAAGTTTTCCGTTTCTTATGTATGATAATTACTGCCTTTCTTCAGGTATTGGGATACAAGGCAGCCAAATCCAGTGCATACCCAAGTGCTCCCAGAGAGGTGCTATGCATTATCAGTGAGACACCCTCTGATGGTGGTCGGAACTGCTGATCGAAATCTTATTGTTTATAACTTGCAGAGTCCACAGGTATCATTTTATTTTCAGTTAGTTTTAAGATAAATAATGTAACGAGTAAACTTACAAAATTTCCAGAATTACCATTTATTTAGGCTATTAAGTATTATTTATCTTGTGTAGTGGCGTAGTGCTTGAGGAATAAACCTTTAGTTTCCAATTGCAGTCAATCACTTTATTTATTAATAAATTGCAGTTTTGTTAGGTTTTCATCTTTAGGATTCTCATATGTATTTAAGTTGTGGCTTTACCTTATAATTATTTCCAATTACTGACAGACTGAGTTCAAGAGAATCATTTCACCCCTAAAGTATCAGACAAGGTGTGTTGCTGCATTTCCTGATCAGCAAGGTTTCTTGGTAAGTATCCTTGCAATTCTTTTTTTCTTTTTCTTTTTTTCCCCTTCCCTTTTTGTTATGGCCTTTTAGTTTTTTATCTAGTTCTGTAGTTTCTGTCTGAGATTCTCCTTTTTAATTGGCCTTTTAGAACAACAAACTGAAGTAGCTTTTCTTGCATGAATCTTTTTATTGAACAGAAATCTTAATTTATTGTTATACTTTTCTATATTATATATAAAATAGATTTATTCATGTGGTGCTTGCTAGAGGGAGGCATATGTCAGCAGTCTTGTTGAGGTGATTGGATACATATCTTTTGTATAGCCTTCAAAATTGGTACATTATTTGACAGGAGGAGCTTTAAAGTAGTTTTTGTGTGTGTGTGTGTGTAAATCTTGGTGCTCAGGCGGGTTAAGGGGATGGTTACAAACCCCCTTCTCTTCTTCTTTATTCATTTTCTTCTGAGTTATTCATTAGTCATAAATGTGAGGAAGTGATGTAAATATCTCTTCCTCCTCTGCTTCGTCTTGGCATTATTTGACATTGGGTACTTGCCGCTTAGATTTCAAGCAGTATGCCAATTCAGAACCTTATCTTTTATACCAACCCCCTCTTTTTGGGAGTATTCCTTAGCCATAAATGCAGATAAGTGATGCAAATGTCTATTCCTCTGCTTTTACTTGGAATTATTTGACATTGGGTGCTTACTAATTTGATTTTGGACCAGTGGTCCAATTTTAAAACCTTACCCTGAGACACAGACCAAAGCCAAAGAAACTTTTAATGTGTGTAAATTATGTAACATTTGGAAAACCCGCTGGTATGGGCTAGCTTTTGTCCTTGGAATGCATATTTAAGCAAAGTTGGTATCATAATTTTGTGAAGTTTATATGTGAAGCACATCATGTTTATGGGAACTCGGTTGCTTAGTAGAGATGTGTTAATACCTGACATGAAACTTATGGGTTATTAAGTTTTGTTTGCCACTGTGAGTGGAGAATAAGTACTACAATATCTCATGCCATTGCAATGATGGTTTTATGCTTCTAATATATAGAGTAAATAGCCATCGAGTCTTGGGGACATAACAGGAACCTCCCATTAGAGATTACTATAATCTTTGTTGTGATGTTGTCGGTAGGTTTCAAATGACTTTCTGCTGGACGAGATGAGTTTTCATAAGAGATGGGGCGGTGAAAGTAGAAATAATACCTTTTCTCTTTGCCAAAAAAGAAGAAATTTTACCTTGCCAATGATTTTCAAAACAATATTTGTCTCATTTTTTAAATTCATAATGCATATGATATTCTTTTGAATTATAATATGCTCATTTCATAGAAATAATAAAGTATTTATAATAGTTTGTTTTACGTTTGGCATTGATTTAAATCTTGTTCTACGAGTTAGTAACATGGAATAACTTTGAACAATCCATTTTAACGGTAAAGTACATTAATAGGCGTACAATTCTGTGATGGGTGCTGGATGATTAACCATTGCTTCTTGAGTGCTAGGTTCTTAGCATTGCTGTTTTCTGGATAGCATTGATGTGCTCTGGATCCTGGAGGCCAGCACCCAAAGGTTCGGTGCCCTGCTGCTGCTGGCCATTCCTGCAGTTCATGGATGCTATCCAATTTTTGTGTTTACTGATCTGTTTTCTTTTAGAGGTTGCCACTTTTTAAAAAGAAGTCAACAGCCACTGTAAAAGGCTTGGAGCCTTCGTGGTTTTTTTTTTTTTTTTTTTAGTGAGTTGAGGAAGCACAGAATTTTGTTCAACAATCACCTGGGGACTTCAATTTTGAGGGGTTGCGTTTTTTTACTGTTGTCCAGTGAAGCAAGCACAAGTATATTTAGGAATCTTTTCTTTAGTGTAGTTCCTCAATTGAGATGGGGTTTCTGTAGTTCCACTGAATTTCAAGGATGGCTGTATAGTTTACTCCTCTATGTTGTGAACCAGTTTGAGTAATTTATTGGTTTCCCCTGCCTATTTAGATAATGAAAATAAATTATTTGACCATGATTATCAAGATAGTTCTTAGACCTCAATATAAACACATGTTCATACGTACGGCACTATATATTTGTGTTTGAATCATATCTTTTGAACTTGATAGTTTACTCCGCTATGTTGTCAACCAGTTTGAGTAATTTGTTTCCCCTGCCTAGTTTTTAGGTAGTGAAACCATGATTAGTGAAGATAGCTCTTAGACCTCAATATTAAGTATTAACACATAGTTATACAATGCCACTTCATATTTGTTTTTGAATCATATCTATTGAGCTTGATAGTTTACACCACCTCAATATTAAGTATTAACATATATTCATACAATGCGACTACATATTTGTTTTTGAATCATATGGATTGACCTTGATAGTTGTCAACCAGTTTGAGTAATTTATTTGTTTCCCCTGCCTATGTCTTAGATAATGAAAATAAATTATTCAACCATGATTAGTCAAGGTAGTACTTAGACCTCAATATAAACACACGTTCATACATATGCCACTACATATATCTTTTTTTGAATTATATCATTATTGAGCTTGATATGTAAAATTGGATACTGGCTTCTCGCTTTTGCTTGATAAGTACTATCTTCTGCAGTTATTGGTAAACTAATCATTATTCTAATGCTATTCTCTCACCAGGTTGGCTCTATTGAAGGGAGGGTTGGTGTACATCATCTGGATGAGGCACAACAAAGTAAAAACTTTACCTTCAAATGCCACAGAGAGGGCAATGAGATATACTCAGTCAATTCTCTGAACTTCCATCCTGTAAGATTGTCCATTCCTTTCTTTTTCATTCTCCAGACGTTGGTGGGGTGATTACTGAGGTCATTTTTTTTTTTTGTTTTTGGTTTTCCTTTCTTTCTCTCTGATGTTATTCAATAAAGACAAAAGGAAAAAGAGAGGCATAGAGAGAGGGCAGATGATAGAGGTGAAGGCGAGGCGAGAAATCCATTAGAACAGCTCATAAAAAAAAATTATAAGTTGTTTATTATCTACAGGTTATTGTATGTATTCCTCTTAACCTAAAATAGGTCAAACAGAAAAACGGAAAATTTGTGAAAAGTAGGACAGGAAAGTATCCACTGTGCTATTAAAATGGGAAATATTAGAATCAAGGACACTCCAGGCACGTGATGCAGTAGCCACAACTTGGTTACAAAATACCCTCTTTGGATGCTCAAGAAGAAGCTCAGTCCTTTTTGTTCTAAAATGAAGTCTCCATGGTAGTCTAAGAGTCCATTTGCGTAAGTGATAATAATTACATATACCAAGAGTCATTCTAGTAACTGATGTTCAGTTTTATTCGGATGATAAGTAGAATTTCTTTTCAGTACTCCTAGGTTCTCATGAAACATAACTCATAATGGCAACTATCAAATGCTTTAATGGACTTATGCCATCAAATAATTTGCGGACATAGTTGATATTCAATGTTCAACCCACTTGAAAAATGTAATATTCGTGCAGATTATTCGATCAGGTGGTTGCTTCTACAAAATCTCCTGACACTATTTATGTTGCCTTTTTCTTAAGACATCATTCTCTAGTGAATGGTTTTATTTTCTGTTCACTGTTATTCATCATTTGAGAGCTTAATTTGTGTTCCTTATCGCAGGTGTATCACACATTTGCTACTGCTGGTTCTGATGGTTCTTTCAACTTTTGGGATAAGGACAGCAAACAGAGACTAAAGGTTTTATTCACATCTATTTACTGTTTAGTTGTTTTTGAATATAACACACACACAACACACACACACAAACACACACACACACACACACACACACTTACCTACCTACTATTTTTATTATCTCCTCCCACTCTCTTATATATGTATATATGTACACCCGACATGCACCACCATTCCTTCAGATTCTCTATATGTGTAAGTTAGTTAAGTTGCTGTTAAGCTGGCACCCTATTGATCAGTTTGTCAATTCCTCGACTCTCTCCATCTTTGTTAAATTTGGTGTTTGACTGAACCTTCTATAATTTCTAGTTATATGCGTATAGGTGTCTAACAAGCTTTTTGGATTTTCAGGCCATGGCAAGGTGCAGTCAACCAATACCTTGCAGTACTTTCAACAATGATGGTTCCATATTTGCATACTCGGTAATTTTCTCCGCTTCTTGATACTGATAACAGGATCAACTATGTGTGTGTGTACACGTACATGCTCAATAAAAATAACAGAACTGGCACATCCTAAGGTAGTTTGGTCTGTAGTGGTGTAATGTTTGTCACACTGCTGTTCTGTCAATAATAGATGAAGCATCCCACATTGGCTTTAACAATAATGTATTATTTATTTATTTTATTTTTTATTTTTTTATGAAGCCAAACTATGTCATTTTGCCTTGGTTTTTGAAATAGAATGAAAAAGTCCAAGATCCCTCAACTATGAGACAAAAGCATGGCTGCCCTCCTTTCCCCTCCCTACCAGCTCCAAAGTCCAACTACATCATCTCTATCAGTAGCAGTTCTATGCTTCTAATTCTCCCACTGTCCAACAGTTACAATCTTTGTTTTTATTTATTTCAGTTTTTATCTGTTGTCTGTATTTTCTGGAATCTCCAACCCCCTCCCACCCAAAAAAAAAAAAAAAAAAAAAAATCTCCAGCTCCATCTCTATCAGTAGCAGTTCTATGCTTCTAATTCTCCCACTGTCCAACAGTTACAATCTTTGTTTTTATTTATTTCAGTTTTTATCTGTTGTCTGTATTTTCTGGAATCTCCAACCCCCTCCCACCCAAAAAAAAAAAAAAAAAAAAAAATCTCCAGCTCCATCTCTATCAGTAGCAGTTCTATGCTTCTAATTCTCCCACTGTCCAACAGTTACAATCTTTGTTTTTATTTATTTCAGTTTTTATCTGTTGTCTGTATTTTCTGGAAGTCTGTAGTCTTGACTTTCATGGAGTTTTTCTTATGCTTGATTAAGCTTAGAAAAGTAAGTCCATCCAGTTCCACTGATATTTTTCTTCGAGGTCTAGAGATTAAAATGACTCTATACATGTTCTTCAACTGGTCTAAAGTGGTAGATGAATTTCATTAAATTACATCTTCAGAACAGAAAAAAGACTGTAGGGAGTGATGACTCTATTGACACTTGGGTAAGCATCTTTCAATATTAGGTTGTCCTTGGTACCAAAAGTTCAAGCATACCTATTTTGACTAGTATATATATCTTTTTGGTATCTTCGTTTTTATCACAATAATTAACCTTTATGCAGTCTCATTTATGGCAGCATAAATAGTAGCTCTGGAGACTCATTATTTTCCCATACTAGTTGCTTGGCTTGCGCTCATCTTTGCTTTGTTATTGTATGTTTAGTATTTCTTTCTGTACCTATGTCATTAATTGTGCTTCCTACTTGCAAACTTTGCCGGTTTTGTTTGTTTGTGCATGATCTATAAACCACTCGTAAAACTTGGTAGCCCAATGCTTGAACAATATTATGTCCCTTAAATATTACATTCAAACTATTTATCACATTTGTGTTTAATAGGTTTGCTATGATTGGAGTAAGGGTGCAGAAAATCATAATCCGGCCACAGCAAAGAACTACATTTTCCTCCATGTTCCACAGGTATTTGGAAAAAAAAAAAAAAAAAAAAAGAACCTTTGAGATACTTGGAACAGTTTTCTTAATGAAGACCTAAAGAAGTTGAAATGTTAAAAACTTTTGTGCACTTGATTGCAGGAATCTGAGGTCAAAAGCAAGCCGCGAATCTCAACTGGTGGAAGAAAGTAAAGATGGTCCTGATTCTCTTGATCAGACACGCTATTGTATAAGCTAGTTTTGTATATAGGACATGATCGAGGCTATGCCCATCTGAGTAGATGTTTAGGTAGGAAGGTTTCTCTGGTTTTGTTTTGAAGTTGCATTTCCCTTTAGTTTGTTTGCTACATACTAGATTGGCATGTTAGTATAGCAAATAGCATTGAATAATGAATATACCCTGTAAATTTGGGTCAATTTCTCTAACCTCCCAGTTGTTTGCGCTTATTCTAATGCCATTTTGGCCAATCTCTAATGCCATTTTAGAGCGTCACATTCAATGTTTATACTGCGAAGAATGACACTGCTTGAGAAGTACCTTTCTGGAACAATATGTCCATTAATGTTTCTGCTTTTCAAAAGAAACTGCCGTTTCAGCTTGTTACTAACAAAGTCACTGTCATATAGCCCAAATGAATTCTCATGCAATGCTAAACATAACCCTAACAAATACACAAGTTGCATGTAACGAACCAAAACAACAAAAGAATGATGGCATATACATACAACCGAGTAATATGGGAATGGCGCGCCTCAAATTCACTTGCAACACAATTGTGCTACGACCACGGAAATAATAATTTATTTATAGAGACAATCTCGACTAATTTTCAGGATACATAAATATGACAACAATGGTGCTTTTTTCATGGCCTTTCCTAGATCCTGCCGTGTTGCTAGCACCAGAATTTTATGATGCCAGTTAACACCCTATAAAAATTACAGCAGCACTAGCTCCATTGTTTGATATAAACAGGAAACTAGAGAAGAATAAAATTGGAAAACAAAAGCAAATAAAAAAGAAAGATCGTAATATACACAAATGTGGTATCACTGAAATACAAAATGGGGCTTCTTAATTCCCAATTACCTCTTACATTGTATACAGCGTAACGCGAGACAGTATCATCGGGGCCCGGACAACTCGTCGGGAGGAATATGAGAAGTTGAGTCGATGATCCAATTAGTACTTGGATGGTGAATAGGGTTGAAGTCTTGACGGAACATCTCCTCTTTCTGCCATTCCTCCCATCTTTCAGCTAAACCATCACCTTCAAGCATTCTAACAACCTCTGACATCTTGGGCCTTTCTCCCGGGGAGCCTGACGTGCAGAGTAGAGCAACTTGGATCAGCTGCTCTACCTCCTCGTCAATATAATTACCTTGTAAATCAGCATCGACAAGTGCTTCCAACTTTCGATCTTTCAACAGACCTTTCACCTGAAGATTTAAAAATAATGTCAGGCAAATGTGACGACCATGGAAAACAGAACTGTCCATGTAATGTTTGAACTTTGAGGGACAATTGTCTATAGCCAACCAGTATGATTTCAAAAATCACGTTCGGCTATAAAGAAAGACTAGAAAACAGTGTGTGTGTGTGTGTGTGTGAGAGAGAGAGAGAGAGAGAGAGATTTATTCAGTCTGGGAGCAGAGTGACGAAAATAGAGCCTCTGTGTGTGTGTGTGTGTGAGATTTACTCAGTCTGGGAGCAGAGTGAGGAAAATTGAGAACAAGATAGGGGATATAAGGATTAAATCAAGTAAATGTGCCCACAATCACCCTCCCTGTCTGCCCCCCTCCACTCCTAGACCAGTGTCAGTGCTGGTCAAGGTAGCAGAGTTGCCATGGCCATTTTTTACTTGGAAACTAAAAAATTATGGCGGATTTAGCATGATGAAATGTTAATAGAGGTTAGATGCATTTTAAACTATCATGGGAAACTGTTATCTGAAAATAGGGTACAGGGAACAACAGGAATACACAAGTGCATACCCAATCAAGTAACATGACATCATCATCATTCGCAAGCCGAGCAAGATCAAAAGCCCTCTGTCCAGTGATTAGTTCAAGAAGCATGACTCCATATCCAAAAACGTCAGTTTTCTCTGAAGACTTTCCAGTTGAGAGATACTCTGGTGCTATATGTCCAATCGTACCACGTACGGCTGTGGTGACGTGTGTATCCTTGTAATCCATGAGTTTAGCTAACCCAAAATCTCCAACAACTGCTTCAAATTCCTCATCCAACAAAATGTTTGCAGCTTTTACATCACGGTGAATAATTTTCGGATCACAGTGATCATGCAAATAAGCAAGGCCCCTTGCAGATCCCAATGCAATGCGTTTCCTCTTTTGCCAATCAAGTGGAGATTGTGATTCCGGACGCTCTATAAAAAATACACATTATCATGAGAGTAGAACTACAAATTACAAACAAAACGACAACGTACCTCTTACTTCAACATTAACTGAAATAAATCTACATTTCATTTAAACAAGGACGCATATAAGAGTTAAAGGACTACCTCTTAAACATGATGCTACACTTCCATTAGACATATATGGATATACGAGCAGCCTTTCTGTTGGTGTCATGCAAAAACCACGTAGACGAAGCAGATTTCGATGCACAGCCATGCTAATCATTTCTACTTCTGTTTGGAACTGTAGCTCCCCACCTTGGGTTCTCTCCTCTTTAAGTCTTTTTACAGCCACCAGAGAACCATCAGCTAAACGCCCTTTATAAACCTTACCAAATCCACCTCTACCTAGAATATGTCTATTGCTGAAGGTATCTGTTGCAACTTGTAGCTCACGTAAAGAAAACCTTTTGAGCTGTCCTAAATGAACTTCAGGATCCTCCTCAGCTGCAAAGAGTGTATATAAGTGAAACTTGCGTTCCAAACAAAAAAATATATGTGATGAAGTTAATACTTATGTTTTATAGATCACTAACCAGGTACATCAAAGAAATGATCCTGTGGTTTTCTTCGTCGCCACCAAGCAAGTGCAATTGCAGGGGCAGCAAACAGCAAAGCAGCACCAGCTGCAACCCCTCCAGCAATAGCCCCAGTACGGCTGTTACCTGAGATTAATCCACCAAAGCTTTAAAAAGAGATCATATAGAATGAACCTAGATGAAAACTCATCTATGTCTAATTATATATAGCTCTTTATGACTCTTAACTCTCTAAACCAACCAATCACCACCCCAAATGAGTTAGACATACCCAAAAAAGAGTTAGATGACAAACTACTGCAATTTCAACAAGAAACCCAATTACAACCTCCTACTTCAACATAATAAAGTTTCAAACATAAGATTAGTCACAAAAAATAGAGGCTTGACCTTCAAAAAATTCACATAAACTTGTTTGTGCATCACAGATATGGAAAAACTGCAGAAGGTTTCAGCTAAAATGAAATTGGATTCCTGAAAATTGCTAGCTTCACTCTTTACACTTTCATTCAAGAGATTGTATATAAAGCAACAGTATTTCCTGAATGATGGAAAAAGGCATGATAATGCAAATACTATAAATAGTTAAATAAGAGTGTTAAAGTAACAAATTGATGAAACAATTTAGATCCGAATCTCCCTAACTATTTTAAATAAACAAGAACAGTAATAATATTGGTAAGAACCTGAAATAGGATTTGGGCTTGGAGAAACAGGAGGAGGAGGAGTGACTGGAAGTTTATTCAGACGAGGATTATTTTGAAAACTGCAGGATGAAAAATTATAGGGCTTAGTTCATCATTGTGCCAGGTAAACAGAGACTACCACTGTGAAGAAAGGAAAGAAAATGAATAACATTTCTTCAACAAACCTGATGGGAGTAAAGAGTGAAAAGGAACCATTGACCGGAATATCTCCAGTCAGATTGTTGTTTGAAAGATCCCTGCATTGCATGTAAACTCTCTGTTATTTACATACTTTTGAAAGTGGAGGATCAAATTATTACTCTCTCTCTCTCTCTCTCTGTCTCTCTCTCTCTCTCACACTTTTCTAGTTTAATATTTGAATGGAGATCAAATGAAAGTATACAACACTTACAGGACTTGCAATGATGCAATTTTAGTCAGCGTTCTGGGAATTTCCCCCCTCAAGGTATTGTTGTTGAGACGCCTATTTCATGGAATAGCAACCGTTATGCCCATATAATCACAATACAACAGAGACATCCCAAAAGAGTATTAACAATGTATATATAAAATGTTATTACTTTTCTTTCCTTATACTGAGCATGTATCTATAAAATATTATTACTTGTCTTTCCAAGTAAACATATAACGGTTTTACGAGAGACAGTCCATAGAGTAGTCAGATAATCCCATACAACAGAGTGTGAAAACGTAAAAAACAAAAATAAAAATGAGCTCTGTTTGCAAAATTGTGTCAAAAAAAAAAACAAGGATAAGGAAATACAAAACTCTCAAGACATCCATCCTATTTGAGCTTACTCCTTAAATAGGCAACTTCATTGGTTAGGAGTTAGGACACGTTCCTAAACAAAGTCAGCTTGTTATAATCCACATATTTTAGATCAGTGTGGTTCTTAATACGGATGTAGTAATTGTGAGTGCTTGAGCCCATACTAAAGAGCAGGGCACAATATATTTTACTGAGAATACAAGAGATGTTCTGTATAACATAATCAATATATCTACAATTAAGTAGATCTCCTGATTAACTGTAGATGCTGCAACCAATCGAGGTAAAAGGCGTAGAGAAGCAAAAAAGAGCATTGATGGTTTTTATGACCTAAAAATATTCTACAAGGATGGCCAAAACTGAAATGCAATTACAGTATTGTACAGCTCTCACAATGAAAAACAATTTACTAAACCACGATTAAGAGAGAGTCATAATGGACTAGACAGCAATACAGAAAAAAGTCCCTAGTTACATAGCCGAAACTGAATTTCAAAGAGTAACAGGTCTCCAATCTGCAAAACACAGAAATGGTGTAGCCAGAAAATTCTGAAGACATTGATGCCCATAGTGATGACCCTAAACTGGTTTCCATCTACTATGCCACAATTAACTGACAAGCCTGGGCTTCCAAATCTTCAAGGTGTAATAAAGAAATGGCAATCAGTTATGGAAACCCTTTTTCCAATTACCCCCAACTTCTTTCATTTTTTCCCCCTCTTCTTTTGGCCACAAAAATATTAAAACAGCAAGAAACGAGGGGTATTTTGAAAAATAAAGGGGGACTAACAGGGGACCAACTTAAAGGGGAAGTTGATGTTATTAAGTTCTCTCTCTCTCTCTCTCTCTCTCTCTCTCTCTCTCTCTCTCTCTCTCTCTCTCTCTCTCTCTCTCTCTCTCTCTCTCTCTCTCGCATATTGTCAACAAACTAGAATAGAGTGAGATCCACAATCAGAGAACCACGACAGAGAAAAGTAGCACTAAGTCTGGGAGGACACAACATTAAATCAACTATTGCGGCTTTCTCTGTCTAAAAATAAGGCTAACAGGGGATAATGTCTAAGCTCTACAGAGACCAATGCACACAGGGCAGACCAGTCCTTGAATATTCTTCACAAATCCTTCTATTTCACTCCATCCAAATAACCCAAAAAATGCCAATATCCCGCAATGCCTAAGGGTTTAACCTTCTAGCCTCTTCCTATACATTGAAACTCCTGTGATATTATTCTCTCTTAAATTTTCAAACTAGCAGCAATAGTAGGAGAAAACTAGCGGTGTGCTCTGGCCTCTTTGATTCCTCCCACTACCTGACTAGCACCTTCTTTAAAATCTTCATACCATATTTCATTAAACAATTAGTTTAATACATCTTCTGTAAAAGACCTTGCATCAAGTGTTGCAATCATATGACTTTATATAGCAGTGAACTACGAATCTTTACAGTGGGCTCCATTGACAACCTAACTATATGTGTCTTCGTTAAAGCCTCTTGCCATTGGAGTTCCATCACTTGTTATAGTTTGACTTCTTTTCTTACACTGTTTTGTTCATCTGTTTGATATTATTTTCACTTTTTCTAATTTGTTTAATTCCCCTAGTCGTCTTGACTTCAGTGGCATGATATTGCCAGATCATAGTCGACATAGTAGAATTTTGGGTTCACCTTATCTGTTATAATGCACTTTAAGGAAAAATACCACTGCAAAGGAAAAACTGAAGCATTGGGAATATAACAAACAAAACTACGATGGATTTCCGTTTCTTATATTTGCTACTAGAACATGAGTCCAATATATCAAGCAATGTATCCCCACTTATTTGTTTTAATAGAAAAAGCCATATATAGAATTTAAACAGTAAGTGCAGCAAAGGAAGATAAACCAGAAAATAAATAAATTTAACAACTGAAGAATTTAGAGAAAGGATGTGAGTTCATACAGGAAACGCAGCTTTTGAAGGCTGCCAAGTGTGGCTGGAATTTCACCCTCTAATTTGTTCAGGTAAAGATCCAAGCTCACCAGGTTGTTCAAATTGCCAAGCTCGACTGGAATATTACCAGTTATGTTATTACTATAAAGTTCCCTGTCAAGCAAGAGTCATATGAATCCACACATCAGTTTCACTTTCTAAACAAACAAACCAACTCCGACGCACAACTCTTGAAAATAACCACAAATACAATTAGAGCCAAAACACACTCACAAGTACTGTAAATTGGTAAGCACGCCGAGCTGCGTCACCAGGGCACCGGAGAGATTAGCATTGCCAAGATCACTGATTGAGCACAAACACAAGCAATTCAATCCCTCTGTTTATACTCTTTTCGCAATCATATACTGTTTTCGCAATCATAGTGACATTAACAAGATGAGCTAGGCAGGTACACTTACACTCTGGTAACGCTGTTTTCGGAATTGCAAGTGACATGAAACCATGTGCAGGGATTTACCAGAGTAGGATCCCAACTCTGGAGAACATTGTTAGGATCAGCCAAACCGCTCTTCAACGCATTCAATGCGTCACCTGTCATCAAGTCAGTGACAGAGAGTCAATGAGTCACAGTTCATCTCAACACAGAATCGCAATAACCAAAGAGAGCGAGAAACACACAGACCTTCGACGTTGGCGGAGACCTTAACCAGTAGTTGAAGAAAGCCGAAGAGTAGAATCACCGAGGCCTTGGTCGCGGAGAACATCGCGACACAGAGAGAGAGAGAGAGAGAGAGCTCAGAGAGTCGTCGTCTTCGTCTTCCTCCTCATAAACGAATCCCTAATTGGAGGGAGGGAAGGGAGCGTTGACCGATCAAATTCCCCGGCGGCGTTGACCGGATTCTAGAAAACTCGGCAGCCGCTGTTTGCTTTATTCTGTGCCGGACTGATTGAATTGCCGATTCCGGAAAGCATGCACTGAGAGAGAGATGGCGGAGAGGAGAGACGACTTTGAATTGGAGCTTCGGGGAAAAGTAAAAGAGTTGGAGAGAGAGAGAGAGAGAGGTGGATGGGAGTCTGGGTCAAAGTTGCAGCAGCCCACCACGTTAGAAATTTCTTCTTTCTTCTTTGGTTTCTTATTTCGTTGTTTAAGGCTTTTCATTTTCGTTGAAGAAATTAATCGTATTTATAATTTTTGTATTTTGGGTAAGTAAGGATTAGGAAGACAGATGGGAGAGAGGGGAGTGGGAAAGCAGCGTCCAAGAACAAGGGGGGCCCACAAACCACTACTCACTGATTTCTTTGCTCACTCGGGACAACACTCGCTGCCTCATCCTTGGTCAGAGTCAATACACACTGTGTCTCACATGCGCCAGAGGGAGACGGAGACCCGGTTTTCTTAATTTTATTCACCTGTTACGGCTGATTTATTGCTCGTTATTTTCAACTGTTGTTAGATATTTACATATAGCGGTGGCGAATAATGATGGGACTAATAATACGTTTATTTTTTTAAATAAAAAAAAATCATAAATCGAGGACAACTAGAGAAGAATTAATTAGTATAGGAATATTTCATTTCCTCATTGTACTTGGGCCGTCTAGGACTATCCAGGGCCCACTTATTATGTTTTATCTATTTGAATTGTTTTCTATGTTTTATGTTTTTATGGCTTCGAGCCTTTAATAAATTCCTGCTATAGGTTAGTAGGGCAAGGTAGGCGTCGTCCCGGTTTGTGCATATGTTTACACCCGGTCTATGAACCTCCATTCCATCAAATTGCAACTGTTGAAAAAGACAAAATTAAGATAATTACTAATGATTTATTTAATTATTAGCACGGTTATCTTGATAAGGCTAAAAAGAGATATGTTCCAACTAGAAGTATCAGAGGAGATTAAGTTTCTTGGCATGATAAGAATTCCATGCAGCAAGCAAGAATGTTGGAACTAATTAAAGTCAATGTATTTTGGCGGTCATCAAACTCTCCAAAGCAATGTAATAATGCACAATACTTGTTGAATTTGAATGGGTTTCTACCGCATGACGTGGTGCAATGCTTAATTGCATGATCAAATATTGAGAATCCATATATATCGTGCATATTTGTTAGATGATGACGTGGGGTTTTAGTATATATCAAGTATATTACTTAACATGCATTAGGAGTCCTAATAAGATTGGAGCAAGCAATTTGAGTTCGAAAGAAAGACTTTACATCCATTTGATCATCCAACAAGTCCACCTTTGTATAAAGAAGCATTAACAGAAGATAGAACACACACAACTCCAGCCAAAACTCCATCATGGGTTTCCTTTTATTTTTCTTAGCTCCAGATTAGTTTCATTGTCTTTTCAATTCTTAGTTGTTAGCTCTGCTGGTTCAAGTCATTTCCCTTCGTTTTTCTTATAACCTAGTATCGATATTTCAATTGTTTCCTTTGTTTACTTTTTCGTAATAGTTGATAGTTTTATTCTTAAACATATTTACTTTGTCGCTTTTCACTTTCTCACTATTTACTTTCTTGCAATTTACTTTCTTGTTCTTTATTTTTCTGCATTTAATTTAGAGTTTACTTCCTTGCTCTTTTACTATTGTGTTTATGCTTTTGCACTAGGAGTAGTTTTAACTTAATTGTTTGGTTAACAATCACTATTTGCGACTCATCCATTGAACAACCCAAAAGTCCTTGTCTCCAAGGCATTGAACCCTCAGTTAAGATTGTTCCTTCCTCGGCTTTCAATCACTTAACGAAGTCAGAAAAACGCGCACTACATCTATAATTGCACACTTGGCCTTTTGCCGGTGTGTTGGCACGCCCCACAATCTATTCATCTAGAAGGACATTTGTTCCTTGATCTCTAGGTTACCTAGGCCGAGGTTATTTTCAGAGGCAATAGCACCCTAAGTACCATGTCTGGCCTAGGACGGCAGCGAGTTCCTTGCATCATCAAATGGTCGCAACCTCCTAGTGACATAATGAAACTAAGTGTCACCGAATTTATTTTTTAGTGGCAACACAGTGAGAAAGTTGGTCGTATTAGTATATTATGGCTCCGCATGAGTATTATCTTCCCGGTATGTCACTAAAATTGTAAAGCAAATGGAGTAGCCAGTTGTGCACTCTTTGCTAGTTGGTGTGTTTTAGAATACAAAAAATTAGTAGAGACTCCTAATATTATTTTGGGAGGTTCTCGTCCGGCTTATTGTAATATGGGGTTTAAGCACTATGTCCCCCCTTGTATTCTATGGTTTCATTAATGGTTATGCCTTAAGAGCAGCCGTTTTGGCCCTACCTAAAAAAAAAAAAAAAGAATATGAATGCAACTGATTACAATTGTTACTGTTTACTAATGTTCATGAATTAAAATTAAAACTAGTTCGACTACTAAAATAACCTACAAATATAAATTGCCAAAACTTTATTTTTCAAAGATATTTGCAGCATGTTCATCAGCAAATCTTAACTAGTAAATTGAAATTATCATATAAATAGAAGATGATATTTCAATGCAGTAACATGAGCTCAATATTTGATGCTAAAAGCAATGAGAGTAAAGCAATGCAGGCAAGCAAAAGAACCCAAATAATGACATATTGGCAGCAAAATAAAAGGCATACTATTCCAAATAACCTTCTTATATAAATTATCCCCAAAAATCATAAATTGAAATATTAGTATCAACAAGTTATATATTTCTAGGTTTATGGGTAATTTGGAGTTATTGAAAATACACAAGGATATTTTGGGTAGAACAAATGCATTTTTGAGGCTTTCATTCTAAACCCATACCCTCCCCCCGCTGGTGGTTATTAAATTCTGGGTTATTCAGGAATCGATCATTGACAATGAGGTGGGATCGACACTTATTCTAATGGGATAATGCTCATACACCCCAAATCCATCAATATACTTCTCATACACTTCACTAACTTACTTTCTTTCCTACTCACACAAAACTTTCACTTTATCCTTCTACTTTTTAGAATCACTCTCTATTCATCCCACTAATATCTCTTTCTTTTCTCTTAAATATTATTTATTTTCTTTTGATAAAGCGTGGTGGACCCATATCTTGAAATTATCTGTTTAAATGTTAATTGCAGCTAAGCTTTATCCTCTGAACTCGAAGTTACACAGTTAAAACCTTATTATCCATAATCATACATTTAGATATTATTCTATCTAAATTGGATTTACTTGCAAATTGTAGAAAAGTTGAAAATGAACTAGAAAAAGAACGCGAAAAGTTAAGGAGGACTAAAGACTATAGAAATAGGCTTGGTCGAGCCACTCCTGATTACTGGGATAGAATATTCCTAGTACAAAAAATAATCTATAAGATCGAGAAAAATATACAAGAATTAAAGTTCATGATTAAAGATGAACAAAAACCTCTTGATTATTTGAGCATTGGTTAGATCCGCACATCACTACTATCAGAGCTTAGAAATAGCTCAAAAGGGGAATCCCCAATGGGGACAATATCTGAATTAATATTAGAGAAGTTGAATTCTCTACTTAAATCTTTCGATGAGAAACATCAGAATCTGCAAGAAGAATTATCTAGATGTCAAATTCATCTAGAAAAAGTACCAGATATAATCTCCCAATTAGAAAAATTCGAAAACAAAATAGATTATATCAAAGAATTGCCAAAAAAGGAAGAAAAGCTAACAAATGTTAGTAAAAAAATCACTGAACAGCAAAAAACGCTGGATTCTATGAAGAATATACGGAAAGACAAGAAAGTGCCTCCAGTAAAAACAAAGAAAGCTAATGGATTCAAACCATTAGAAAAACCAGACAAGAATCCTGTTCCAAATATGATTTTTCTGGAACCCTCTACTAGTCTGACTAGTATTCGGTATGAAAAACCGAAACACTTAGAAGCAAGAGATGTCAACATGATGAGCATCTTCAGAAAAAAGAAAGAAGTACAACTCCTAAATGCTGAAGAATTTGAATACAATGAAATTGAACAGGAGGTAAAAAATCCGTAATTCCAAAGCTAGATTTTAAACAAATCTACAAAGGGAAAAGTTTATGATCACTCCTCAAGAAGTTGCCAGAGCAAAGGCAAAAAATTACCAATTTATGTATATTGGAGCAGTTCAAGTAGGCATAAAATTGCTTGCCCTTGAAGGCATAAACTGTTCAGTTCTATGTGTCTTACAAGACAATAGATTAACAGATTTTCAAGCTAGTCTATTGGGAACCTTTGAAGCATTTTATGCAATCAAGTGGCGTATTTCAACTGTTTCCCAAATTTCTCAACTAACTTGAAAGATGCAGCTCACTGTTTAGGACTGAGAGTCAAGATAGATGGCATATCTATGAAAGAAGATATGCAAGAACTTGCAATAGTATACAGAATATACTATAAACTGATGAGTACCACAGTAGAACAGAAAACTAGGATATCTAATATCTCATGCCTTACTACTAGATTCCTCACCAGTCAGAAGAATCATTCACAACAGATTCACAAGGTTACTTGGAATGAAGTAACTTTTCCCATTGAATTGAAATTTTCTGGTCCAAAGAAACCACTAGAAAGTGCTAAGGGAAAATTTTATGAAAGTAGAAAGATTGGAGAAATCAGTCTAAATTTTGAAAATCACAGAAAAAATGATATATATCCTGAAAATTTCAGGGTGAATAAAAATCTTCTTAGAAGAAGCTACAGCACTAGGGAAGCTAGTACTAGTGGTACTAAATTCACTATTGAAGAACCAACAGATCCTATTACTGAAGAAGAATTAGAAGCTGATCTAAATAGACCAATAAACATGCTTAGAGCAAAAAAGCTCTATGAACTCTATGATGAAGCAGAATCTTGCGAAAATCCTGAACGATTAGAAAAACTAATCGAAGAAATGAAAATTTTCAAACCAGGAAAGGTAAAAAAAATCCTTCCTTATCAAGATGTTGAAATGGAAGACGGAGAAAACTCCAATTCCAAAACTTTCATAATTAGAGAAAAGGGAAAACTGAAACTCCCTGTACAGAAAGCTCCTACAGGTAGAAAAGAGGAAAGAAATTCTCAAAGATTTGTCCCAGAGGACAATATGCCTAGGGTGCCTATTACAAATTATGTCATATGGTTAAATCTAGACAAAGTGCTAGATAAAAGAAAAGCTAGTGAGCAATGGGTAGACAGCCTGATGATGGCCTCTGCTCTCACCCTTGGAAAATTTGAAGCACCAGATCTTTAGGTGTACTACGAAGCTACTCTTACTGGAGTAGTAAAAAAGTACTATATGTCCTTCAAAGAAACTGCCAGAGGAAAAGACTGGCTAGAAGAAATAAAAAATTTGTAATCTCGTATGATTTTGAAGTACACTTGTATGATCAATTCTGTGGAGATCTCTCAAATTTGAGTGAAAAAGCTAAAGAAACGGCCAAATCAAATATCTATGCTCTCAAAATTTGTGACATGAGATATTTTGAGGAATATCTGAATGAATTCCAGGAGTACTACTATACAATTTGTGAACTAGAAAATACCGATCTAGTAAACCTGTTACACAGAAAACTTCCTGAACCGTGGAGAACATCTGTGAGAGAAAGTATAGCTGAAAAACCAATTGAAAGATTTTTCAGTTGGAGGTATTGCCAACAGAATCTGACAATTACTAAAAGAGCAGTGCAAAGCAAATCTTAGAGCTAAAATGGCCAAGAAGCAGCTCAAAGGAGTAGAAAACTTCTGTTACGAATACTGGATATGCCAACCAATTGGGGCTAGTCATGAATCCAAATTTCGTGAAAACATAAGTTTCACTCAAAGCGATCCAGAAGGAGTGAAAATAAGAAAAATTGGAAATTTAAGAAAAGTTCCAATTTTAAGAAACAAGATGAAGATCCAAAAAAGAAATTCTTCAAGAAAAAGAATAACTATCATCAAAATAAACAACCAGGCAATAAAGCTTGCAGATGCTGGTTATGTAAAGCAGAAGGACACTATACCAATGAATGCCCAGAAAAGGGTAAAAGATCTACTAAAGCTCTATTCGAAGAATATGAGCCCATAGTAGAAACTGCACATATGAAAAGCTACGAAATAGCCTATTTTGATGAAGAAAATGATGACAGGTTAGTATACTCTTCCTGGTCTAAAGAAGAAGAATCATCTGACTCTGAATCAGATTCTAAAATAGAATATTTAGAATCTAGACATATGAATGTTCTCAAAGTTAAAAGCTGGGAAGAAAGTAAGACAGAAACAATAGTGTCTTCTTATCAGGTGAACCCCTGGTACATTCGTTTATGACTACTGTCTATGTCATGAAAAGAATGGACTTCCTATGTTCTGTGAAGAGTCAAAAAGATGTATCACAAAGAATGCTTCATAGCTGAAGAAAGAAGAAAAACCAAGAATGGCCTTATCAGCCAATTGGTAGAGCAAGAATATGAAGAATATTTCTCTAAACAAAAGAGAAAAAGGTAGAAGCTTTGCTCCAAGAAATTATTGAATCTTCCTCAAAAATAAAGGAAGAAGAAATTGATGAAGAAAAAAATAGACGAATCTATAGAAATGGTTGAAACACCAGAAAATGTTCCAGAACAATGTAAATCATTCATACCACAACAACAACCTCAAAAGAAGAGCTTCAACAATTAAAAATCATCTCTACTAGTAGATACAGCAACTACATAGAGATTGGATTGAAATTCCTTGATCAGAGAAAATATCATCTACATGCATTTGTAGATAACGATTAGGATTTACGGTTGCAAAAAGATTTGCAATTCCAGACGAACTCTGGAAAGAAGATAACAAGAAAATAGCTACTGGTGTCCAGTTTGATGGAAGCCACTTAGTTATGATATAGGTAGCTAAAGATGTTCATATCACCATTGGTGGAGGAACATTTATCATTCATACACTTTGGCAATCTGAAGGCCAAGGATCATATCTCTTGTTGGGAAATGATTTCCTTTTCCAACAAAGATTTGTTCAAGATGAAGAAACAATGGGTTTCAGAAAAGGAGATAGAATATTTTGGGCTGATAGACTTACCCAAGCTAAAAGCGTGGTAGGGCCAAACTTTACCACCTAATATCAGAGATCGCAACGAAATAGTGGTGATCATAAGCCCTACAAGTCCAGATTTGAACCTGTGCTACAAATCAAACAACAAGAAGAATTCCTTGTTGAAGAATCTTCTGAAGAAGAAGAAGAAGAAGAAGAAGAAGAAGAAGAAGAAGAAACTAGTGAAGATGAAGAAGCCAGTTTCATCCATGAGCATAACCTCAAGCATTTCCAGGATAAGCTTGAATCCCAGAAAATTCCTGCTCTTGATAAAATCAAGAAAATGCTCTAACAGAATATAGATATTGACCCTCAGAAATTTTGGGAAAAAGACCCAATGGTCTGTGAATTAAGGTTACATGATATGAATGCCACATGTCGTGTCAAAGTTATTCTTCAATACAAAGAGGAAGATAAAAAAGAATTCAGAAAGGAAATAGAAGATCTCCTGAACAAGAGATTAATCCAATCATCCACTAGCCCTCATCATGCACCAGCATTCTATATGAGAAATCATGCAGAAAATGTTAAGAGGAAAAGCTAGAATGGTAATTGACTACATAGATGTCAATAAGAAGACCGTTAAAGACGGATATCAAATTGCTCAAGTAAGTGTCTTGATCAATCAGCTCAGAGGAGCTAAAGTCTTTTCAAAATTTGATGCAAAGTCGAGTTTTTGGCAAGTCAAGATGGAACACCACAAGGTCATTACGAATGGCTAGTAATACCCTCTGGCTTAAAACAAGCCCCATCAATATTCTAGAGAAAGATGGATGACATCTTTAAACATGTTGCTGAATTATTTGTAGTCTACATTGATGACATTCTTGTCTTCTCCAAAAACAGAGAAGAACACATGAAACACTTCTATGAGGTTGTAAAGCTGATAGTTCAGCATGGGATCATCTTAGGAGAAAAGAAAATCTTTTTTATCCTAGATGAAGTTGATTTCCTTGGAATAAACATCAAGAATGGAGTAATAAAACTCCAACCTCATATCCTTGAGAAAATCTGGAAATTCCCAGATAGAATTCCTGATGTTAAGAGTCTAGCAAGATTTTTAGGAGTTATCAACTATGGGAGAGATTTCATTCCCAAGATTTCAGGATTAACAGCAATGTTATCTCCTAAAACAAGTTCCAAAAGAAAATGGAACTTCATAGAAGATGATGAGAAAATAGTAAAGCAGATAAAAGCTCTATGCAAAACCTCCCTCCTCTCCAACAACCAGAAGAAAATGATGAAATCATTCTCCGAACAGATGCTAGTGATAATTACTGGTTCGATGTTGTTATGGCAAAAACTCCAGGAACTAACATTGAAAAAATCTGTAAAATTTGTAGTGGCAAGTTCAGCCCTGCATAACAAAATACTCCCACAGGGAAAAAAGAAATTTTAGCTGTCAAGAATTTTTTTTTTAAATTCTCCAGCTTTTCGTGGAACCCTTTAATGTACGCACAGATTGTGCTAGAGTGAAGAATTTCAAAAATTTTAAGCTTGATAAAGCTGATAGAGGAAGACTAGCAAACTAGCAATTATTTCTTAACCAATATGATTATAATGTTGAATTAATTGCAGGTAACAAAAACTATCTTCCAGACGCCTTAACCAGAGAAATGGCAATGTTCAGCAGAAGAGACGACGATGAAGGTCGCAATCCCAGGAACAGAATAACTGGGAAAGAACATGAAAATAATGAGGAATCCAAAGAAGAAATCCTCAAAATATTCTTGCTACGTCCAAAAAGACTAGCCATAATTGATCAATCCCAGGGTAAAGGATTGGCTAGCCCGTCACAAACGGCAGACGGTAAAGGCCCATCAAGACCGTTGAAGGCTGTTGCTTTGCCAAAAATCAAATCAACTCCAACCGGAGTAATAAATGTTTTTAATTCTGAACTAAAAACTTTTGCAGATCCTGCGTTTAGAACTGGCAGGAGATTAGCATACCACCAGAAGGCAATCTTATATAACCTCCTATATGCCTTTCAAGAAAGAAACAGTGGTCTCATGTTCCCAGCTTTGTTTGCCCTAGATGAAGAACTCCATGAAAATGTCAATCCACAATTTGAAGAAATCTATAAAAATACACAGCAGAGTGCTGTCCAGAATGAGAAAATTCAGTATCTTGAAGATCTTGAGAGTGCTAGAGTTCCTATTTTAGCACTAAAAGAATCAGATTGGTTTGACTTTCACAATCTTATTAGAAGTCAGAATTCTGCCTCATTTCCTCCAACCCTCTTCGTCATCCCTAGACCATATGTTGGAAGATATGTGGTAAATGTTTAGAGTGAACATCCCCAAGAACACAAGCTCTGGCTTGTTGAAAATAGTTTTGTCCATAATATTTGGACTAAGACCAATGAGGATCTTAAGGGCTTACCATCCACATAGTCAATACAATAAAAAAATATTAGAAAAAACTACGTCAGGCCGAAATTTAGATCAACTCATTCAGAATGGATTCAGAACATAAATGGTGAAGTTGAATATATTTTTCCATATCATTATGTGAGGATTATACAAGGAAGATATCTTAAGCCTGCTTGCGTGGGATATAACGACCAGCCAAACTCTAACATCTCTTGGATGAAGGCCATGTCCCTAGACTATATCAAGAAGATCATCGAAGAAGACACATAAAATACATTTCTGGCAGCAGGAGAGAAAATCATAATCACCTCCTATGATCACCCTGAAGAAGCGAGCAGTAGCCTTTTTCTATCTCTCAAAAGAAATGAGATAGATTCCACATTAGCATGTCTGCAGTGGATCGAAAAGCTTGAAAGAGACAACCAATACAAGATGTATGTTGATACTAACGTGGAAGATAATGAAGTCAAAGCCAGGATGGAAAATGAAAACTCTTTTGTCCTTAGCCACAATTCAGAAACAGACGAAAACATGTGAAGCAGCAGGTGTAAAAAGCACCGAAAAGCAACTTTGGTTTTTCCTAAAGAAGCTTTTGCTTTTCAAAAAAGAACAAGGTGAAAAACAATTCATCTAAGAGAATCTGCTTTTCGCCATCCAACCTCCATCATCAAGAGCACTCACGAAAGCAGAAAATAATAGAGTTGTCCTGTATATTTGTTGTTTTGAATTCTAGTTTGATGTACACTTTCTATATAAGGAGCCTTAGCTTTAGTTTGTAAGGCATCAGAAAATTGAGCAGAAAAGATATTCTCTCGAGAAGTAAGAAAGCCATAGTAGCAGTGTGCTCTTTCTTTCTTGTCTAGTGTGGAAGTACTTTCTTTCCAAGTAAGTATCTGTAAATCATCTCATGGATAGCTAAACAGCTTTTTAGCTGTTTACCTGAGAATGAGGCTCTGGATTTTAGTCTATAATTATATTTGAACAAATAATTTCTGATTGCTCATCCACCTTGTCAATATTTCTGCAATATTTAAATGTTTGTTTATATCTGTTGTTGGCCTCAATCCTATACTAGTTTTAGGTTTAGACTTTCCGTTTCCTAGAAAGATTTGCCTCAGCTTCAGACAGAAGTAAGCAGCAGTGATTCTGCCTGTTACAGTAACCGCTAGGCAAGGAGTCGTTATGTGAAAAACTTGGGCATGTTGAAGGCTAGTTTTATTTCTTTCAAAAAGTCTGAACAAGTTTTCTTAGGAAAAGACAAATGTTAGACTCAAAAGTCAACATAGGACATCTTTGACACTGCTTTAGAAAAGACTACCCTTATAGGTATTTTCTCTAAGATTTGTGTAAATAGGTACAATACATGTGATTTCTGGGTAAAGGGGAATTGACCCTATTCCAATACCTATGTACGCTAATAAATGCAGGAAAACTCATACATATGTCATTCTCTTCATTTTCATTCTCATTCCAGGTATGTAAACATGCCCTGTTAATTAGGTATGTAAACTTGCCCTATTAAAACTTGCCGTATTAATTATAACTGTTGTAAAAGTTTTATCTATGTTGTCCACACACTATGTTTTTGTCTTTATTAACTTAAATTTTATTATTTTTATAAAAAAAATAAAAGAGGAAATGTGAATTACAAATTAGGAGGTGGATTTCACTCCCCCAGATCTTGAGCTTTTCTTCTATTAGAAAGTGTGCCTGATAATAGGATCATATAGACAACTTGTGAAAAAATAAACATCTTAAGACACATGTTAAGTGTTCGCAAAGATATGTGTTGGGGAACAAAAACATTTCAATGCCATGCTACCAATGAATTTAAATTGCACTCTTCAACTAGAACAAAATATATACAATATTGAGTTTCATCAAGGAATCAAGCCATATATCTGTAGCATGAAAAGAATGCCAGTAATGTTACACAACTTGGGGAACACGAAGGCGTGTGGCCTTGTGGGCAGTATAAAGGCTTCAACACAACAAGTCCTCAACACAAACCCTTTCCACAGCAGCATGAATGAGAGAAGCTTTGATATAACTTGGCAAGATGTCCAGAAGGCTTCGTGGCAGCCGTTATGATTACAGGGCTTTGATATAATCCTGTCAGGATCAAAAGCAAGAGAACTCTAAGAACAGAAAGAAGATGTAAGCTGACACTAAGGGAACTATATATAGCTAGAATTCAGCAAAATAATTAGTTTTAAGCCAGTGATCTAAGAGTCTAATAGACTAGATTAGTTTTAACGTAATATTACCATATATAAAACAATCAAAATAGTAAACGTACACTAGAGTTTAGTAACCTACCCAATGGCAGTTGCTTCCCATAATCCTACAGTATAATGACTGCGCTTCCATCCCATGCCTTTTGATTGCATCATGTAATGTACATCATGGGAAGTAAAGTCAATTGATATAAAGGATAAATTGCCTGTGGAACTAGCTAGAAGAATTGGAGTTCAATGAAAGTTTTTATATTAATTTTCATCATTCTAATTTTAATTAGGAAGTACCACGAAAATAATGACCGTTCTGAAATTATTAGGCGTCAATTCCTGCAAATTAGAAAAATAGATACCTCATCAATTGCATTGGTACATAGAACATGCTCAATGACAGCAGACTTGGTAAATTTTATTTAACTTGGTAAATTCACTCAATAGCTTAACTTTCTGAGGTCACTCCCGACCAATTAAACTAATACAACGGAATTAAATGATGAGAAAGGCTGCAAATTTACAATGGACAAACTGACACCTATATTGGCCATCCAGTTAGTGAAAAAAATCGTACTATGATGACAGTAGCACCAATAAGTGTCAAAGTTTCCCATTTTGAAAAGGTTCAAGCTGAATAAGGACTATGAGCAATGCATCTTGAGTATTTCAAATACCTGCTCAGGAGACAACACTTAAATAATCACATAACTGAAATAATAGAAACACTAAGGCTTGAGAGTCAAGATGATCAGAATTATAGGATACCTCTCTCTTTAAGGAACAACAAGTACGCAGCCATAAAGCATGCAATACGGCCAATACCCATTATTATAACTCATTGATTAAAAAGAACAGACTTATTCACCCAAGTTGTTATTCTTATATTCTCATAGATCTTTCTCACTAACCATATCCCAAGAATTTCCTTCTGCTGCCAAACAAGAGAACTTTACCATGGACACCATATATAAAAATCAAAAGGATGGCTAAGAAACCTTTTTTTTCATAATCCATATGCTTACCATCCATATTTTGTGGAACTGATGCTTGTGCAAATTCTAGCTTTTTCAAGCAAGTTGGAGGATTCGACTTCAAATCTAAGAAGAACGCGGAACTGCATCCAGATGCAAGTTAGAAAGAGCAAAATTTGATAACAATGGCCACTTATCGAGTCAAATACAATTCAGTAGTGAAAGCAAAACCTTCAAGCTAGGTTTCAGTTCAGAGTACACACTAGACAAGTTTCAAATCACACCAAAGGTAAAGGTATTATGAGACGCCAGAAGTGATATTTAATTAAATAACTAATCGAACAAAATTAGCATTGAGGACAGTCACGGGGGTTGCACATGGTACAGTGATAACATATTGGTTGGGAAATATAAGATTTTATAGAGCAGAAAAGAGACTCCCACAGTTGTGAAAATCGACAATTGCTGTTAGTCATCAAATCAAGTGCAAGGTTCACAATTAAGGACATATTATACAATGAACTGCTCCGTCTATTGGTCCAATTGCTTCTTAATAACCCCAGATCACGAATTGCAAGCTTTTACACCGAATTCCAAAAGCACTACATATAATGTGTGCATGCATATATGAACCTTCGAATGGAGTCAGAAACTCTAAGTCAGTTAATGCCCCCTAAAGCAGTGACATTCAAACCCTACTTAAATCCCAAATTCCACATGGGATCCTAAAACTCCTCCATATTTCAGAACATATATGCAACATACCTACCACATGAGTTCAATTCTTCAGACAGTTCAATTAACACCTTCCATCAAAATAGATATCATATCACACTATCTGCAAGACATGAAATCATGAAAACTAAAACACTAAGGAGTCCAAACACTAAACAAGGCAAATTCAGAGGAATTATTGAGCATGAAACTTTTAAGAACAAAAAAAATAAAAAAAAACTAAACTAAAATAAAATAAAATGAAATAAAAACCACTAGAAAATCTCATATCTACTAAGAAAAGAGTTGGACTTTTGAATCAAAGAACCGAAGGGATTGACTATAATAGACATCTATTTAGCCGAAACGAACTACAGCTTATCAACTTGTTAAAACAGAGGTTCCTATTATTTTGTAGTAAGTGCCGTTTTAAATAATAAGATGTAAAGCAGACTCTTACCAACCAACTAGTTGTCAATAAGAGAACCTAAGGTAGTCCTGTGTCAATGGTCTATATCAGAAAGTGATGTAAAAGTAATGCAGCATTAAGCATGATCGTTGGCATGTTACAAACTCAAATCCGAGTGTCTAAGGAACATAAAAAGGATTTGCACACATTCTTGTTCAAAAAATGGGTTCAATGGAACAAACTCAAATCCGAGTGTCTAAGCATGATGTAAAAGTAATGCAGCATTAAGCATGATCGTTGGCATGTTACAAACTCAAATCCGAGTGTCTTAAGGAACATAAAAAGGATTTGCACACATTCTTGTTCAAAAAATGGGTTCAACGGAACATATATGCAAACATCCCTACCATTGTGAATTTCAATTCTACAAAGAGTCATGAACACATTCCGCCAAAACATATATCAGGTTATCCTATCTGCAAAACACAAAATCATGAAAAGTTAGAAGTGAACAGGGGAATTTCAGAGCAGTTATGGAGTACTAAACTTTCAACAATAGAAAAAAAAAAAAAAAAAAAGCCACAGACAAGAAAATCTCATATCTACTGAGAAAAGAGTTGGACTTTTGACTCAGATAGCCAAAGAGGAACTCAGAAGGTGACCAAAACGAGGCGCTGCGAGGCAGGAACTAACGAAAAGTTAGTGTGGGATGAGGAAAGGGTAACAAGACCAAAGAATGGTCTTGGTATTAGGAAACTCGAGGTTTGTCAATCAACCACATCACAATGACACTATTGGGTGCTTAAAGAGTATTTTATGGCACATAACAGTGTCCTTAAAATCCAAGAACTCATGATGAGCACTGAGTTCTGATATCTCAGCCTCACTCATCATTGAAAACCCAATCGAACTACTAGTCCATGTATTGAGTGCACTTTGCGCAGAAGGCAGGACTAACCTCTCAACGCCGAATTCCATGAGCCGATTTTCGAGCTCATTCATCAAAATCCTGCACATCCCAAGTCTCCTAAACTGAGGCCTGGTCGCCACGAGTGGCACTTCAGCCACTTCCTTGTTGATCCTCACCGTGGCGGCACCGATCATCTCCTCATGACCATCATCATCTCTCCTCTCCAAAACCACAGTGTAAAACCCTCTCAAATTCAACTCGGAATCGGATTCCAAGTCGAAGACAATGTCCTCAGCAATGTCTCTGCTGGTGTAAGGGTCTTTCGAAGGTTCGAAACACTCGTGGATGGCATTGAGAGCCGAGTGGAGCTTGGTGCCGTAATAAGATTCAATTCGCATGTGAGATTTCAACAGCCTCCATGTCAGGTTATTGCTCACGGGAATGGGTGTCCCCAAAATCCGGTTGATCCCAGAAATCTTGGATCTTTCATCTTTTATTACATCATTGATGTTTCTTGTTTTCGTTCCTTTTCTTGATCTGGATTGGATCTGGGGTCGGGTCCTGTTTGACGACGCCGTTTCGCTCCCCCGACACCGGACTGATTCTTGTTCAGGGAAGCGTGATGGTTTCACGGTAAACCAGGATGAGGAAGCCATAGCAGAGGCTCGCTTCCGCTTCATGATCGGTCGATCTCGATTAGGGTTTTTGATCGATGTGGGTCTCGATCTTAGGGCTTCTTCTTTTTTTCCTTTTTAAAATTTGTTGAACAAAGAGAGAGACAGTGAAGAGACAAAGAAATTCAAGAGAAATAAAGAAACGATTCGCAGGTGGAGAGAAAGTGAAGGCAGACGAGCAAATGCAGGCAGGTTTATATAACAGGTTCTAAGTTCTAACGGATACTTTCTGACTTATTGACACGTGGCATTTTGCTGCTTGCTGCCCACGAAATAATGACCGCTGGCACTCCCAACGCTGCAAGCGAATGCTGCGTTCAAATCATCCTAATCCTTCATGTTGTTAAAAAAACAGAGAGAGAGAGAGAGAGAGAGAGAAGAGAGAGAGATCTAGGAATACAAGATTTGGATCTAGCCTCGATCGAACTACAATATAGAAACAAAGAATTGAATCGCAGAGGAAACTGAATACTCGCAAATTATGAAGGTAGGGTTAATAAAAAACTCATTCTAGAGAACTATGAAAAATGGAGATATCGAAAATATTATGGATTTCCTGAAAAAATATATCTTTTTTAAAAGAGTCATCTATAACTTCATCTTTTTCGAAATTAAATATAAATACATATCAATGTCAACTTCATCTACACTCGAAAAGAGACTGTGGTTGGAAAATAGCTCGCTGGTCAACAAAAGTACAATAATCACACCAAAATATATGACCGATATAGTACGAATTGTAGTGATGAACATGATAGTCATAGATATCTTTAGAGTTGTCGACCGTTTCCCTTATTAGGAGATAATAAGGATGAATCCAACTGAATGATTGATTATCTACTTCTCCATATTGATTATATCTATAGGCGTCATAACCAGATTAATTGTTGCCTTCATGAGAATCATTTGAGGTCTCACTACACTCTCTGCCTAAACTAATATAGTCAAAACTTAAGGCAATTGAAGAAACATCAGATGTGATACTTTGAAGTGATTTATCCTCACCCAGATTCGTCTTGAGGAAATTTCTTCTTACACAGATTCTCCTTGAAGGAATTTCTCCTCACACAGATTTGCATTTAGAGAATTACTTCTCACCTAAAATCGCCTTGAGGGGATTTCGCTTCACCCAAATCTGCCTTCAGAGGATTCACTTCGAGGTATTTTTTTCTAAATATGCTAATTTGCCACTTTATTAGGCCATATCCTTACTAGAAACCGTTGTTAAAATTTTACACCCTAATATAACTCCATATTCCATAATGTATGATTCTCTATGAATAACTGATTTTTTTATCATATTTTACAGATATTTCTTCATTTTATCGACGATATATCTCAAATATCTAATATATTATGGATATTTGACGATAACGGAGAAATTTTATAAAAACGGTAGAAAATAAAATATTTTCCCTCTATAATATATCAATCCCTTCAAAAAGAGAGATATCAGAGGATATTTCAATCCTTGGTAATACAAAGTATCTTATCCAACTACCAAAAGTATATTCATTTTATTACACTTGTCATTTTCTTATTGTCTACTTAAATCTTTAGACAGCTGGGAAAGTTCTTTGACACATGTACATCTTTCATTTGTTTTTTTCTTCTATATTCATCTTATTACACTTGGCATTTTCTTGTTGTCCACTTAAATCTTTAGACAGTTGGGAAAGCTATTTGACACATGTACATCAGCCATTTGTTTCTTCTTCTTCTTCTTCTTCTTCTTTTCGAAAAATTTGTAGTAGTAGGAAGTAGCTATATCCAACAACAAATATATACTCTCCCTACTACACTGATTAAGTCAAATTTTTCTAATGTTTTTTTTTTTCCACCAATAGTGTCTCAATTCTTATGAGACTTCCTACATGATACCTGACCGTAGAAGATTATCAATATGATTCTTGGACTTAACATTTTGTATTACGGTGATACTTCTATTAGTTTGCTATTCGGAATTCGTTAAAATTTGCACTTGTTGTGCATGTCACTGAATTTTAAAGGTTAAAATTGTCTTTCTATACCAATTTGTCATTAAAATAGAAAATGAAAAAAGGTTAAAGTAATTCTTCTTCCGGAATTCTTAAACTTGAATCTTGTAGTTCATAAATTCTTCAACCCAAGTTAAAGATAAAGAACACAAAAAATGGATATCAACCGTTATCAGCTGAAAGCAAGCAATTCATGACTGCGATATAAGTTGTTCCTCCTTACAGACCTTGTTCTTCACAACACCTAATTCTCATCAAATCGATATCAATGTCAAGTGATCTATGGTAGAGCTCAGAGAGTCCTCTAAGAATATGGTTAATTCGGGACAATATCGGTACAATTGTAGGTCACAAGACACACTCAGAGCGAGTTCCTTTCCAATCATGTCTTAGGCCCAAATAATTGGGCTTGAAACGAATGACTAGGCCTTCAAAAAGATGTGTTGGTTTTAGTGAACGAATTATGGCAGAGCACTCAAAAAGATGTGTTAGCTCTGGTCTATGAAGTGCAAATTGCATATGTAAGAATTGCGAATTAAGCAAGTTTCTGATGTGGGAATTGGTTGCACGTGCAGACCTAGTAGTTAGGTTGCACGTGAGAAGGCATATTGGAGAGTGAAGATCCCATATTAGAAAAGCGACAAATAATATAACTTATAAATGGGTGTCACATTTCCCATTGGACCGATGCCTTTTATGACTAAAACCTAACACCTAACAAATGGTTAAGTCGGGATAGTATCTGTAGAATGGTGGGACACGAGCCACACTTATTGCTGTTTAACAAAGTATACTCAAGCCGAGGTTCGTTGCTACTTCTAAATTTGATCATTCTCATATATGTTGTTATGACAATTAAAAATGTCCGTATGGTATGTGCAGGCACCAACACCCTCAATTGTTGCAAGTGCTTTAGCTTAATCAGTGATCTCATCACCATGTCTAACTCAAGTTAACCTTCAACCTTAGTCTTCTTCACATCCCACTATTATCGGATCATCTCCTAATTCTAGGACATTTGTATGTCCTAAGATAGGGATGTCAATCATGACCAAGTTAGTAGCACATAAGCCTAGACCTGTGACAAGCAAGCACAAGAGCAAGAAACCAATAAGGACATATCAAATGAGGGTTCCAACAAGAATATTTAGAAGCTGTGATCTAAACTTCTACTTGTTTTGTTAATTTTTTTTTTTTGTCAATTGAAGCTAGTCTTACCAACAATGCAGCTAGAATTATGATTTTGTAACGATGACTATTAGCATGTAGTGAATGTCACTTTGATATAGCTTCAAAAACTAGACTGAATTTGCCCAAGTTTAATGCATGTTCATTATGATAGTGCCGCTTCAATTTGATTTTGTTGTTGATTTTTTTATTTAAGGAGATTTTATGATCTAAGGATAAATAGGTGAGAATCTATATGATTTAAGTCTTATTTGACAAGCAAACAATATGTTACGTCAAGATTGCAATACTAGTCTATTTAGAATTATGATGCCATGAAATTCAAGAGGTTTCTGGCTGATTTGGAAAGCAAGAGATTCCCTAATCTTACTTGGTTACTGGACTATGAGGACTCATCTTGATGACGTGAAATGATTTCATTGGCAAAAAAGATGTGGACCAATCAGAAAATTCAGAAGCAAAACCTGTTCTTACTTGAAGTTGGAAACTGAAGCAGAATTGAATAAGGAAAGCAAAGAGGACGTCCTCTATGTCAGGAGGCATTCCTTGATGTCAAAACACACACTAGAATCCTGAATACCTCTCACTTGCTCTCAAATTTACGATTTCCAACCTCCAAAGTCAAGAAGCAGTGGTTATCATCATTCTCACCATCCTAGCCTCCTTACAAGGTGCCATGAAGATCCTCAAGTGTTCTTGAAGACTCAAAGCAAAGTGCATCCATGGCTTCTATCTCATTCCATCTTAATCATCTTTATGGTTTTTCTCATCTTTGTACTTTAAGAACTTTTTATGTTTTTGAATATGGATTTCACAAACATGTGTGAGTAGTTTTCTTTAATTAGGAGCAAGGTTTAAAGCCCCAATTATGTGATTGACAATATATTTATGCTATTCTAATTTCAAAACCTATGTTCATGTGAGATTGATTGTTTTGATTTGGTTTTATTGAAATCCTTTATGTGTTGGTCGCTACTTTAAATGTAAAGCATGTAGTTGATGCTAGATTTAGGTTTATGCTTTGTGATCCTTTTTCATAAGTAGCAAGAACTATAGGACAAAAGTTTAAATCAAAACAATTTTAACTCTAGATCATGCTATCTTAATTTCTATTTTTAAATAAACTTTTGGATAATACCAACTTCTAAAAATCATTAAAATAACTTAGGTGTCCAAAAACTCCTACAAACTCATAAATGACATCTAGCTTAAACCTACAGCCCTAAAATATAAAGTTTGACAAATCAAAATTTTAAATCTTTTTCTCAATCTATATATAAAATATATTAAAATAATAAATTCAAATTAGACTTGCTCGACTTTGTTTATCCTTTTTAAATTCTGCCATATCATCTCACATATATGTTATACAAATGTTCTTGCTTCATAATAAAGGATTAGAAGACAACTTTAGTTTATGGATGAGCCACATCCATATACAAATTATGGGGTTTTGGGTTGTTACTTGTTAGTGCATGTGTACAACAACCTCCTTTATATCAAGTATTATTAGCATGTAGTGGGTCATAGGATCCACGCTTATCGTTACTTATCAGTATTTTATTTTGTTTGTCATATATGATAGGTTCAGGTATATGATTTTGAGTGTACAATGACTATTATGTCATTGTGTCCAATTTACTCTATGTTTATACAATTAAATCATAGAAAGATACTCTACTTCTGTTTCATTCTCTGTGTATGAAAGATAAATTTTCTTTCTTTTGAAATTTTGAATGAACATTATCAAACCAAACAGGTGCATAATTCTTTACAATATCAAATCAAACATGTAATACAAGCAATATTAAAGTCAGATCGACAACCTCATCCTAGACTGGGCCGACTCCTTGCCTATTAAACTTGAAACAACATCCTCATGCTCGCTTAATCTGTCTTGACATGGAAGTTCAACATCTTCATAAATTTGTTCAATAATTGAAGCCGTTTTTGACATTTGGATGACTCCCAACTCAGTTGTGACCTCTCTCATTGTAGGTCGCTTCCTTCCATTCAAATCCAAACATTTATCTGCAAGGTTAGCAACTATTCTAATATCTTTTTTAGAACCCTCCTATAAAACCTGTACACCAACAATGTCAAATAAACGATTTTCTTGCATCAATATAATGAAACATGCAACAAGACTCTTGTATTCTTCTTCTTGTTTCAACACTTTTATCGCGGAAACTGGTTTCTTCCCTGTTAAGAGCTCAACAAGGACAACTCCGAAGCTATACACGTCACTTTTCTCCATAAATTTGCTTGATCGGAAGTACTCAGGGTCCAAGTAACCGAATGTCCCATATACAAGTGTGGTTAAGTGAGTTTGGTCAATAGCAACTAATCTAGAAGTTCCAAAGTCAGCAATTTTAGCTCTGTATTTTTCATCTAAGAGAATGTTGGTAGACTTAATGTCTCTGTGACAAATGGGACATGAAGCTGTAGCATGTAAGTAGGAAAAAGCAGCAGCAAATTTTGTGGCAATATGTAAGCGCATTTTCCATGCAAGTGGAAATTCGTCATTCTTCTCATGGATATACTGGAATAGCGTTCCATTAGGTATGAATTCATACATTAAAATAGGAACTTCAGTCTCTAAACAACAACCCAACCATTTAACTACATTCCTGTGTTTGATTTCTGAAAGAATGACAACTTCATTGATTAATTCTGCAAGCTTGCTTTCATCTACCAGTTTAGACTTGTCTACTGCAACAATCCTTCCATCCTTCAACATCCCTTTATACACAGTACCATGACCTCCATGTCCAAGAATTCTATTTATACTAAAATTGCCAGTGGACTTCTCTAATTCTTTTGATCTGAAGAGCTTGATCTTCTCACCGTTAATTTTAGCAAACCGTAATTGTTGCTCTAACAATAAGCCTCCATTTCTCTTGAAATACATTTTCTTGCGGATAATGTGTTTCTTTTTGTTTATGGATGTGTAAACATACCGTGCAACAATGAATAGTGACAACAATGCAAAACCTAGGTATATACCTATTTAAAACACAATCAAATTAGTTAGGGAGACATGTTCAATTGATGTAGGAAAACAATGTGGCTGGTTGTCGGTGAGCTGCAATTTGTTGATAAGTTATAATTCTAATATTGTAAAGGTCATGGGTTCAATTCAAAAAAAAAGAAAAAAAAGAATGTGGTTGGTTTAGTCGGATCAAGAAGATAAAAATATAAAGAAGTGGCAAATAACCTCAACAATGAAAAGGAAAATGGTTGTTAACAGGCCACATTCTTGTCCTACATCAACAATGAAAATGTTAATAGTTGTAAAATAATAGCAGCTCACTATATTCTGCACTTCTGCGAATAGTTGTAGTCGACTTCTTCTTTAGACTTTGAATTGATCCTTTAAGTTATCTACTAGAGAAAATTGATTCCTAACCCCAACCTCATGCATGCATTAGACTGAAAATCAATGAATTAATAATATATGTATGAAACGATAATATAGAAACCCCTCCTTGCTTAATTCACTCGCACTTTGTTGGTTGATCTCCTTCTGAAACCCTTTCTTAGTCATTCATAAAGTTCATATTTTCCCTTTTTAGTAGTTAACTAGAAAGAGCACCCGCGTGATGCCGCGGGGTTTTGTTGTCAATTGATCTAATTGTAGTAATACATTTTAGCTAGGTTGTTACTGATGAAAAATTATTGTAACGAAAATATTTATCTACATTGTGAGGTGCGATTAGTAACGTGCTCATGTAGATAAATAACAATTTACTTACTCTTAATATCAATAGGAATTGTTTGAAATGAATAAGTTTAAAAGATGAAGAAAATATTATTAGCCTAAGCCCTAAGGATAGAATTAATCTTATACAATTCAATTAACAAACCCTGCACAACACTTTCTTGACATTACCAAAGATCTAATACCAATTGAGAGACACATCTCTAGCATGGCCTATGCCTCCAATCTGCTCTTGATGGTCTCCTACCGCCCATTCCAAAACCCCACTGCAGATTAAGATTGCACAATGTAATGTGTTAGTAACTGATCTGGATTACCCGAACTTTAAGGAAATGTTAAGCATGTGGTGACAGAAGTTACTGCAAAGAGTAAAGTGGGGCGGTAACCATGACAATGGGATTTTCGTTTATTAGTTTGACATAACCCTGATCATTGAATTACTTTTAAGAAGTATACAACCTACAAGGTCATTAAATAGAGTATGAATCACATCTTATTTCTGTTTTATGGACTGCCCAAAACTTTAAAAAGTAGTTCTCAATTATACTCATCGAAATTGAATTGGATATGAGTACCATAGAAAGTATAGCAAAAAAAAAAAAATTATCATATGCAAATTGAAGAAAGTATTCCCAGTAAAAGAAATGAGATATACCTTGAGTTCATTAGCCTCACCCTTGAGCATGCTTCCATAACTACGGTGAATTTGGAAAGACCGATCAATCTGTAGTAAAAGTTGCCACTTAGTCATTTATGCAAATCAAAACATAACTCTGGTACATTTGGACGAATAAAGCAAAAAATAAGAATCAAAGTAAATAACAAAAGACGGAAGCATAAAGCAAAAAAATTGCCATGCAATAGTAAATTGGGTTTTACTTTTTCATTTGTTTGCAACTTACAAACATACATATAAATAACTCCATTAGAAATTCAATGCCATGAGAGGTGTACCATTACAAAAAGTCATACCTTGCTTAACAGTATGGGTTAATTCGAAGATCCTTGATTGAAGCCAAAATGTTATCAATGTCGATTGACTCTCCATAAGGTGTTTCAGAATAACTGCCAAGGATAAATGAAGTCAGGTTCGGGAAACATTGTGGAGTATCACAAATCTATGTACACTGATGCAGTATACATCAACCTCACCCTTGAGCATGCTTCCATAACTATGGTGAATTTGGAAAGACTGATCAATCTATAGTAAAAGTTGCCACTTAGACATTTATGCAAATCAAAACATAACTCTGGTACATTTGGACGAAGAAAACAAAGAATAAGAATCAAAGCAAATAACAAAAGACGGAAACATAAAGCAGAAAAATTGCCATGCAATAGTAAATTGGGTTATCAACATTTTGAGTTTTACTTTTGGATTGAAGCAAGGCCTGAGCAGGCTGAGCTAGACAAAAAAAGATATTATATATTGTTCTAATCTCTTTTGAAGCATCCAGTTGGAATTATACATACCAACAAAATTCATAGATATATAGCGGCTAATTATCAAATATAAGGGGCTCTCTCTCTCTCTGTTTGACTCCCTACCCTCACCCGCAGAGGTAAAAGAAACATAAGACGCACAGCTGTCATGGTGAGCATGTAATACAGTAGATATGTCAAGGGAAAATCCAGAACTACACTGTTACTAAGGGAGTTACTGTTCATAAGCTACAATAATTCCATTTTGTTTTAGTATATAGATAGAATTAATTCTTCTACCTCTTTTTGTATGTATCAAACCAACCCAATGTGAAATTATATGTTCAAAGCAGATTTCATGTAACATACTTATTTTACTGAATTCTAAAGAATATAGGAAGCATACCAAAAACAGCATGGCTCAACAGGTTGAGCTGATAGTGTTAAACTACATGATGCAATAACAAAATACATCAACCACAAGATCAATTCATGCAACACACATCAAGAACAATTAAACCAGCTGCATAACAATATCGACCAACTGCAGAATATCTTCCTTAGTGGCACTAGGACTCCACCTGGATCAATAGCACTCTGGATTCCAACAGAAACGACTTGGCCGAGATTGGACATCTTGTGCAACATGAGAAGGGATTGAATAGCAGCAGAAACTGGAGCAAGAAGCCTTCTGTATGTCAACACCAAAAGCTTCAGAATGGGACTGAATTGTATGCTAAAACCTGTGATGAATACAAGGACTTTGCTCCCTATTTATATTGGTCAACACAACAAGCTAGTAAGGAGTCTAATATCAACTAAATGTCTATCACTTAGAGAGGCTTAATTCTATCACAACACTTTATGCTAATCAGGTTAATTAGCCAATGAGTTCCCTGCTTCTACTAGGAGATATACGTCCAAGTAGATAACCAGAATTAGAGTTACAATCATGTACTTCTTGTTATTTATTGTTTAGTTAAATCAATTGCTTAACCTCAATGCATATCAGATAATGTTAAGTCCATATTTTCCAACAGATAGAACGGCCCAGGATTGTAGGGTCTGGTTGTGGAGCATGCAGCACCGCTCCAACCACCATGAAATTCACAAGCAACGCTATCTATACTCAAGTAGCATATATGACCTCCACCAGTATTTTGACAAGAACCACCACTGAAATTCCATTTTTCGGCAGAGATATCATGGCCCATACGAGGAGTGTCTTCCTGACACTCTATATCTGAAACATAACTGACCCTAAGATTAAGAAAGCAATCGAAGTCCATTCATGAATGAGTATGATGATATAAAGTTAATAATATTTATACTTGAATTGACTAGATTGAGCCATTTTCCGGCTACAAAAATTTCAGGTCTGCCATGGGGATATCAAAGCAACCAAACAAGCTAGCCTAATGAAATTGGAGAGCAGGTTACTTTGATTTACATACCTTGGCATGATTGCAAAAGAAAAGGGTTTCCATCATAGCCTGCAGGACAGAAACACCGAAGTATTAGACGATTGTTTGCGGGAGAACAAGTATTATATAGGTTGCAATAGGGTGTTCGTTCATCACCCCTTGGTACCATATGTGAGATCAGAGAAACTATATTCCGATCTGTAATATGTCCTTCAAACAATTGGAATGATGGACTATTCTTGTCTAAGCTTAACCTCCATTTTAGCACCACAGGAACGTTGTCCATATCCTTGACGTCACTAAAATTTGATAAATTATTCTGAAACCATTCTTGCTCAACCATAAATGCATAGCTGTGCACAGATAATATTGCATCTGGTTGCTTTCCAGTATCTGCTTCGGCAGATTCAGATTGCAACTCAGTACTTATCTTACTGAGATATTGAGGAAGAGTAGTCTGGCAACAGTTTGTACCAATACAACCATTGCCGGTGGTGTCGTCACCACAAGTTGACATGCAGCCGCCAACAATTTTATTATCTGACCTCATCGATCTGCGCAAAGAGGCCGCAGGACACTGCAGTAAATCTATTGTATTCCTGAGAGTACACAAAAGGGCTTCCGGTCAAATTTGGCCATGATTGACCAGCTTTCCTTCCGTCGTAGAAGGAATGAACGGCAGTTTTAACCCGAAGCGTGCCATCAATAGAGATTTCCAGCACCTCTAGCTTGGGCTTACCGTGGCTCAAAAAAGGCTTTGACGGCCGCTATAGTTGTGGCATTCTATCTCAAACCATTTGTCAATGTAACAATCTTTGTTAGGTCCGATTCCAAAAGGGTATGGGATGCTAACATCTCCGCAAAGCCGTTGGCAATTAGGCTTTGCTATCTGTGGTGCTTAATCCGATGCTGCTGCTGTACTGGTTTCCATAACAAGAAAATAATGAGGATATCAATCAGTAACTACATATTGTAGCTGTGTACTTATTCTATCTTTCTATATATATAGTGGATCTTCCACTCTTACTCTTTCTTAGCTGCTGCTGAATTCTAAAAAGACAAAAATATCAATCCGGCTTTGTCTTTTGTTGAGAATATGCAATATACTTGTAGTGATCTCTGATGATGCTTTGCCTCCGAGTTGATCGTTGTTGTCTCATGGTATATTTTATAGCTTTCTTGTTACGGATGTGCTTATGGATACGTTTATTTATTATACACCTTTCTTGTTCTATGAGTAATTCGATGACTTTTAAGGAACCAAAGAATTACTCAAGTCATTTTTTACAATGCTGTGTAATTAAATACTAAAGTGTTGGCTTGTTCACCTAAGCGTTATAAGGGAAAACAAGCAAATGCATATGCCATTTAATTTGCTAATTCTTTAAGGTTTTCAAAGAATATATGTGATGAGGAAATTAAGCTATATAGAAATATATTAATGTATGTAACACATTTGAATCAGTGATTAGAGCACCCGCTACCTAATAACGAAGTCATGGGTTCGAGTCATCGTGAGGGTAGGAGTGAAATCTTTTTATCCTCTTTAAAAAAAAAAAAACAAAAAAAAATGTAACACATTTGAATCTGCATCATTTTTGAGGACTTCAAAAAAATTTCTTTTAATTATCCACACTAAGACTTAAATTAATATCTTGCCAAAAAAAAAAGACTTAAATTAATGACATATGCCTCAATCTACCAATTCAAAAAGAACAACTAATTACTTCATATATATATATATATATATATATATATATTGTGTGTGTGTGTCCGTATCGTAAATTCAACTAGTACGTACATTGATTCCATCCTAGGTTATAGTGGTTGATATTATGCTAAATATTGGAATGGCCATGCATGCTTATGGGCTTAATTAAAGATAGGTCAATAGTAATACACATAATTAAGTGCATTTATTTTTTTGACCAATTGACCGTCTATACGTGCAATAAAATGCAGTGACCGTTTAACCTGATATTTTAATTGCGTTAAACTTAGAACAGAACAGCCTAATATCACAATTAATCACTTATATTTTAAGACTCGACCATTTTGATTAGTGTACACATATTGACCAGATGAGTTGCAGAGAGATTCTTGAAAGTTGATAAGCCTGCACTGCAGTCTGCACTAATCCAATTTCCATCATTTTTGCATAAACGGTCACCTCCTAAACCCTAGCTTAAACCCTAAACGGCAACCTCCTTGTCACTCTCTCTCTATTTATATGTACGGTACGGTACCTCCTCACAGACATAGCAGCTAGCTTAAGTGTGTAATACTCAATCCAATCTCTCTCTCTCTCTCTCTCTCTCTGTGTCAGTATAGTAATTAGCTAAGTGTGCTTCTTGAGAGCTTTTGTCAGCTTTTCTCTCGCAATGGGGTCTAAAAGAAGTATGAGCGTTTTGGTTGTCATTTTCATGGCGTTGGTCAGCTATTCTCAAGCACACAAGTTCTTTGTGGGTGGCAAAGATGGGTGGATAGTGAACCCGTCTGAGAACTTCAATCACTGGGCCGAAAGGCATAGGTTTCAGGTCAATGATACGCTATGTAAGCCTCTCTCGCTCTCCCTCCCCTCCAGATTAATTGTTTTACACTATGCAAAACATGCATGTTAGATTATCTGGCATTGCATTGTTGTTCAAACTAATTGATTCGACTATTAATTATAAAGAAACAGTTGGAATTGAAAATCATACGAATATATACCATATGAATTTGAGCTCTTTTTAATTTCATCTCCTTTTTCTGTTTGGATGCAGTTTTCAAGTACAAAAAGGGCTCAAACTCTGTCTTGGTTGTAACAAAAGAAGACTACTACTCGTGCAACAACAACAACCCAATACAGTCCTTAACGGATGGTGACTCCGTCTTCAGATTTGAACGGTCCGGTCCATTGTTTTTCATCAGCGGCAATGCCAACGATTGCCAAAATGGTCAGAAACTGATTGTAGTAGTTTTGGCCCTAAGACACGAATCTGACCACGGAGATGCTCCACTGGTACCCTCTCCTTCTCCGATGGCTTCTCCTAACACTGGTAGTAATCCATCGGATTTAAACAACAAACCAACTCCACCACTGAAGGAGAATTCGGGGTCAGTGCTGCGTTTTAAAGGATCAGCTGTTGGATTGGTATGTCTAGTATTGGTACGAGTATGATTTTTAGTAACTTTAGGGTTTGAAAGAACGGAAGGTTTGTAGCCTTTTTTTTTTTTTTTTTTTCACACCACAATAGGAAGGTTTATAGCTATGTGTCAGGTGTTTGTTTGCATTTTGTAGGCTTTGGTTTTATTTACTCAAATTGGTTCACTGGAAGTAGTGTTTATGTTTCTAATTTCAGCAATTTTTGCCTTGGGGTGGCCCCAAGGGGAATCTCCTCGGTACAAGGGCCTTTTATAAGGGCTTCCTGTTTTTTTTCTTCATTTTTACTTTTTAGGGTTCATTTAACTAAATAAAGAGTTAACTTGTTTATATAACATTTTTAAAAAGAACCTTCGGAAAAAAAAAAAAAAAAGGTGTCAACTCATTAATAGTAAATGAAGGTAACATTACACAATCGACTCATACAAGCAGCCGAGTTGCGACAAAATTAAGTCATGACTAAAAAATCTTAAGGTAAAAAACTCTAAAGTAAACTAACATAACATTATCATAAAGTGAAGCTCTAAATAACTAATAACCTGACATTATCAAGGAAAGCTCTAAACACAATAAAAAATCTTTCCCAATTTAATCATATTAACTTGAATCTTGTTGTCCGAGGACAAATCACCTGGATCCCATGTTGAAGACTAGTTCTTGTTTGAGAATGTTTTGTTTATTTGCATGGTACCTTAAGACTTTGCAAAAATAACCTTGAACTTAACCACAAACTTAAACAATGTTGACTTCAGTACCAAAATGAATGTTGAAATACAAAGTTGAGACGCCAAAATGACAATTTTAAAACTTGGTGTAGAAACAGTCTACTTTGTGATTTTTTTTTCCCTACAAAGAAAGCCCAACAAAATTCATAGGCTTCTTAACTATATAAAAAACCACCGGTCAGCTGCAAACATTTCATTGGTATATATGAACTGAAAGGATACTCCTATATCATTTTCAACATTCTACAAAGGTTAACTATTTAACCTAGTATCTAGGCTACAGTTGGATCAAAATGACCCATGTATTGTGGGCACTTCCACAATTACATCTCTAATATTATAGGCAACTACTTTCTCTGCATCTTGAATCTTGAAACTGGCTTTGAAACTTGAGAAGCAGATGACTGCAACAGTCAAACGCATCATTACTTAATCAAAAAGAGGGCACCAAAACCAAAATCTTAATGAGTATATTAAAGTAACATCAAATCTACCTGTGATGTAGTCGTAGTTCCTTCCCTTGATTTTATCTGTAGATTATCAGTGTGCTCAACAATAGAACCTGTAAAAGCCTACATAGGTGGAGCAGTAAATTTAGTACCAACTGAAAATAATTTAGCAAGTCAATTTAAAAGGCTTTCAATTACATACTTTCTCCCTGTCAAATTTTGGTTTTGAACTTTCAAGAGAAACCTGTAAAACAAAAGGATAAATATAAGCAGGATTTAAGTGCGACTTAGTAAAGTGTCAATGCACACGTGTGCCATGACCACATAGAGAAGTTACTCATAGTTTGCAGCGAAACTCTATAAATTCCACAAGCATAAGTCGGTCAAACACTCATGCCTGGTTAAAATTGAGGTGAAGCCAAAGGTATTATTGTAAATTTAGACAAATATTGAGCTAAAATAGGCTAGGATTTGTGAAGCTGTGGTGACTTTAAGCTGCTAATGTAGACAGTGGGAAAAGTTTAGTGTTTAGCTGGTGTTCTTTGGTGTAGTTTATAATCTTCTGTGGAAATATTATCCACTGCATTGTACCATCCTGTTTCAGTTGTTTCTTATTATCTTTTTTACATAATTGTTTACTGTGAAAACCTATTCCCAGTTTCCCTCTACATGCAGCAAGGAGGCACCAAGAGGAGTTGACTATTCACTTTGCTGCTATGTTGGCAAGAAAGCATGCCAACTGCCAAGACCTAGGTGAAAAGCAGGAAAATTGATATGGAGAATGTAAAAGCATTATATACCTGACTTCTTGATAAAGGCACAGTCTGAACATTCTCAACTACCGGAGACACCAAATCTTTCTCAGCAACACTTTTTACATCACGGCCCAATATATTTTCATGTGATACTTTATCTGAGTAAGACACCCAAAAAAAAAAAATCAATTAAATAGTAAACTGAAGTTGAGATGGCACTACAATAATTGGGGAATATGTCTCTTCATGCCAGAATCTGAAAAATAATACACCTCAGCAGCTTGTCCTATCAAAACATATCATCATAGGAAGCTTCGGGTATACAGCCGAGAAAAAAAAAAGATGCATTGGCTATGGATGTATCAAGTGATGTATAAGATTTTATATAAAGAAAGTAGATAAACAAATGACAATGGAGAAAAAAAGGGCTTATTCTATGCCTGATTGAGAGAACAGGGGGAAAGAAACATAAAGATATGAAGCCATATTCTATACTCTCCTAAGGAAAGCCCCAAGGCACTAAATACTTGTTTTAATAAATTTGTGGCAAAAACTAAAAATAAAAATGTCTCTGCCCATTTAGCTTACATAATAGCATGTTCAACACTACAATGATACAAATAAGCCGGCATCTACAGCATGTTATTGCAATCTTTTGTGTAAGGCCGATGCAAACTAACAAGTAAAACATGCAAGGCCCTCATTGACAGCATGGTGTACTGACAACCAAAATAATACTTGTGTGTGTGTGTGTGTGTGTGTGAGAGAGAGAGAGAGAGAGAGAGAGAGAGAGAGATTATAGAACTAACCTTCAGATATAGATTCCAAACCCGACCACTGCATATTCAAATTTGACCAAAAGATGATTTAATGAAGGGGAAAATATCAATAAATAAATCTTAGTCTTCTAAAGAGACCAACAATATCCGAAACATTTTACAGAATGCTTTCTATAATTTATCCTATAAATTATCATTATCATTTTGTAAACCGTTATCCATTCGGCTGGTATCTCCAATTAGCCCGTTAAAAAATTTATGTTAGCAATTTTAAACTAAAAAAGAAATCACTAACTGCATCTCAAATAGTAAAACATAGCATCTAAGACATCAGTCCGGATTAAAAAATAATAATAATAAAGCAGACTGGAAGAGGAAGAAACTAAACAAGAAGATGACGTCACTTACACTTGGCACATCAGTAAAACTATCTTCATTAGAAGCAACTCCATCTTTTGTCTGCTTTGGAGGTTTCCTTGACTGGTACTGCTATTTGATCAGTGATTGAAACTGAGCATTAACCCTTTCTTGGCTTGGAATTGTAATTGCCCATTACAAATCCAAAAACGTCTTTAATCATTTCTTTAACACCTCAAGATTTGCCTAAAAAGCTAACACATTACCTCCGAAATTTTGAGATTCCCATGGAGAGATTTCTGATCAGAAAGCTGATGCAAACCATGCTGAACTTGCTCATCCTCATGACTTTGTGCCATCTGACTTTCAGCTTCACGTTCTTCTTTCTCAAGTTCATCCATCCTGGCCATCATACGAGCAAATTCTTCATCTTCATCAGCAGGTTTTGCAATTACAGCTCCAGAATTATTAGGAGAATCTTGCTCGAGTGCACCTGAAACAATTGATCCCACTTTTAATTTGAATTGGAGCAACATAGAACAAAAGAGCATAAACCAAGAGAAATAACAACAGATTTAGATAGATACATATATATATATATATATATATATAACCTTGCTCAGGTGCGGATATCCGCACCTAAGCAAAAACGTACGGATTTTGTGTTTTTCCCCACTTTTCGATCACACATTCACATCTTAACCGTTCAGTTTTTAGGTCCTAATGTATAGATCATCTCTGCAAAATTTCAGCCAATTTGGTGATCGTTAAGGCATCCAAAACTGCAATTTACACGAACGAACCGAATCTGTCGAACCAGAACCGTTCATATATATTGTTGTAATTTGCAGTTTTGAATGCCTTAATGATCACCAAATTAGCTGAAATTTTACAGAGGCGATCTATACATTAGGACCTAAAAACTGAACGGTTAAGATGTGAAAATGTGATCGAAAAGTGGAGAAAAACACAAAATCCGTACGGATCGAAAAACTGCGGACGTCCGCAGTGGAGAACCGCTGTTTATATATATATATATAGAAAGACACACACACACACACACACACAGAGACACAGGTGACAAGACATCGGTCAGTTGTTCCTACATATACCGATCATTATGCATCCAACAAAAACGCTCAAAGTATTGCATATAGAGGCAAAGAAATAAAACACTCCATGTAAAAGCAAAATATAAATAAATACCCAAAAATCTATAATAAACCTTTTATATAGAACATCGAACCTATCTACTAGACATGAATAACATCCAAGAATTTTCAATTTAAATGATAATGCATCTAAAGGTGCGACAAATTTCTAATTTGTTTTTTTTTTTTTTTTAACAGCTTTTACTGATCAAGCATGATACAACAAAGTGAACAAGGACTCCGCAGGAACAAATCACAATAGAAGGCAGAAAGACAACAAGACAAGATAAACTGCCAGAAAATCAGCCTAATCAAGCGACAACCTATAAAATACAGCTGCTTTCCAAGAAAAGATTATAGAAGAAAGAGTGTAGGTTTGAAGTTCCCCAGAAACAGAGGCCTAAAAAACTTTCCCAGAACCCAATTCTCTCCCAAAGCTTTTCAACCACTGCACCTATATAAACTTCAAAAATCCTTTTATCTCTTTCAATCCAAAGCGCACAGCTATCACACTGCAATGACAAAGAACTATGGCCAATTTTTCTTTCTCAAGCAGATTCCTTGTCAGTTAATATAGTGTTATCGTCCCAGTTGACCTTATATAATCTACGCCAGCCTCCTCAACAGCTTTGGCCACACAATACACAACTTCGCACTGCCCAAAAAAAATGATCATCAATCCCATGTGACTTGCACAACACAAACACGGGGAGATAAGCACCAGCTTGGTCTCCTCTGCTGACGTGAATAACATGTGTTCACCCTCCTATTTGCTACAAGACATCCCAAAACCTTGACCTTGGGGGAAGCTTAGCTTTCTATACAAACCTTGCTGCAGGAAATACTTGATCACAATTAGCATCAATTGGAAGTCTGCGCAAGGACTTGCACAAGAAATTTTCCAGAAGTCTCCAGCTTTCCTTTCATACATTTTAGATTTACAATTGTACTCTTTCTAGCGAAACCAACAAAGAGGAATACTCCCTACCCTTCCATCATTTAAAATTCTTCTATGACTTAACTCATGAGTTGTTGCCATTGAGGGAAATCAAAGTATTAGTAGTTAACAGAGGATTGATATACAAAAGGAGCACAATTTACGACAGGATTCTCTAGAAAATAGCTACGTTGGTAGGTACCACGAGGGGGTTTGATTCCCAGACCACATGCGAGAAGAAGTCCTTTATATTCAAACAAAAGCCCAATTAATGCCACAGGAAATATAAAGACTACTGATAATTCAAAGCAGGGATCACTTACTTATTACATCTGTTATTTAGATCCTAGGTTGGTCTCAAATTAGTCCATTCAAAATTCATTCTATTCCTTGTGAATCAAATAATTTCAAAAATAAATATTAAAGAATTCATATGTATATGTGAAATTGACAATCCAAACAGAAAAGATCAACGACTTTAGTTTGGGATCTCTGGACACATGATTTGGTACTTGGTGAGAAAGTCTGGTGGTCCCAAAAACTACATGAGGTATATATAAATTCGAATAACAAAAAGTGGACTCTTTTCATATTCCCGTTAAATTGCATAAGTTATCTTGAAGCCATGTGTATAAAGGTAGTTTAAACCAAGCTAACTAGAAAAGAATGGAAGCTAGTTGGTCTTTCATATATGCAGATATAAGCCAATTCTAAGAGGGCGATTGCAGACCTCCCTCTTTCCAGCAACCACTTATTTGATTCCATTCTTGAAAATAGTTCATTCTCTCAGTTCATTGCAATGATCACTACTTTAAAAAATTAGCCAAACCAAAAACCATTTGGTGATCCAAACAGTGCAGACAAATATATTCCGTCAGATAAACTAAAATGAGAATAACTCTTGCAGAGGTAACAAAGAAATCAATGGTTCTGTCCATTAAACTACATGCCGAAAAGGGCAGGTCCACAATGTAAACTACCAGCAAGTTTAAAAAAATGTAAAACAGAAAGTAAGAGACTGGCTACACAAATTTAACAGTAAAATCCAAATTACTGAGGAAAAGAAAGAGGGCTCACATTCTCTATCAGAAGAACTTTCCTCCTCGTAATCTTCCATTATCTCTACAAGGCCCTCCTGTTTTACAAGTTTTACAGCAATATCAAGTTCAAATATACAGATATAAACCTGTGTAATAAGATGAAGTTTTATGGAAGCATTTTAACCAAATGTCTAAAACCCCAACAAATCAGACCAAATAGAAGCGTTGAAGAACCCCTAGATATTGAATTAAGAATTTCCTTAAATGCATGATAATTTATATGCTTTCACATGTTGTGAAGATGCTCAAACTTGAAACTTTTTCCTCTCTTAGTGTGAATATAATTGCAAAACTGAAGAGATCTTCGTCAACAACTAGTTTAAATTACTTTAAGGGATGCAATATTAAAAGCAGCTTTCATTCATGATAAGTTTAAGGTTCTAATAGAATGCTGATAGAAAAACAAACTATATGCACAACTAGAGTCTGTCGGTGAGCAAGTAACTTGACATGAATGAAATCCATAAACAAATTAAATCTCCTTGAGCAACATATGAACCAAAATGAGTCAAAACTGAGGGTTTTACCGCTGCTTCGGTGGCAGTAGCATTGAAAAACGAAGCCTCAGCTTTGAGATCCTGAACCATGGCCTTAAGAGAATCGACTTGGGACTCCAATACCTTCCCTCTTCTGTTCAAAATATCTACTGTTTGCTTCGAGGTCCTTTCGGCATAGTAACCTTCTCCCAGTAGAACCTGGCAGCAAAGCAAAATTATAGCATCCATTTGGCATTGATAAACCCTACACTAAATAGCCTCACCATAAACTCATTGGTGTGCACCAAACGCCCCGGGAAAAATGCTGCCTTCCCAAACGGAACCTACAATTATATAAGAGCAAATGGTTACTACAAATTCAAATTCAAATTCAAAATATATATATATATTGGGGATTGATTGGGTGAGGGGGGGGGGGCTTACCATAATGTCGTGGTGGAGGTGTTCGGGGAGTCGGGCGACGAGGTTAATGAGGTCTGTGTTGTCGGCGGCGAAGGCACGGAGGTGATCGAGCTCGAGGTCCTTCTGGGCGATCGTGTCCTGCACGCGCTTCGCTGCTTTCTGTGTGTCTTCCACTGAGAAGACGGAGGATAGAGGCGTCACCGTCCCCTTGCCTCTCATGGTCCCGGAGGCGGTGGGAGTTCAAAACGCACCGTTCGATGGAAGCTTGATGCTGTGACTCTGGGTGCTACAGCTTTGTGAGAGAAATAGAGAACCATCAAGTACTGCAGAAGAAGAAGAAGAAGACCACGGCTTCAAATACCGAAGAGAAACGACGACTTTTTAACTCTAACCCACTCAACCCATGATGTCAGTAAAAATAAACTCTGAATCATGGTTCTGGGTGCTGGTTTCAGGGTTTGAGCAATGGAGAAGAGAAGTGAGCAATCCTGATTTTGTTTACGGCCCAGTTCAATGAAGTAGAGATTATACAAAGAAATGGGCTTTATGAACAATAAGCTAGAGATTCAAAGAAAACGAAGAACATAGCATTCATCTAAGCAGGCCAAACGATACAAGAAATTAACAAACCAAACTTCAGCAAATTTGATCCCTAAATTGGATAAGGAACTAAACCCTAAATCTAAAAAACTTGTATCCAATTCAACAATAATTCAAATAGATTCTTACAGTGTGCCAGATTAGAAGAGCGCCAGATGAAGACGAAGAAGGTGATGCCCGATTGGCCGCTAGCAGGCTACTCATATAGCTATGCTTTCACCGAACGACGCCGTTTGAGTGCTCCTATGGTTTATTCAGTAATTGCGTAAACCCCAAAAAGTGAAAAACCGTCTCTTCCCCATTTTTTGGTAGGAAAAAAAGCAAAAGGACAACCTGCTCATTTCACAACATACTGATTTCAAGTAGAAACGGTTTCTGAAATTTGGGTTATAAAACATTTTGATTTCTATGATTCTTAAACTATTATATATTAGTGTCCAATACAATTTTATTTACTGATATAAGTCTCTCATTTATAAGTGGAAAGTCGTGAATTCAACTCTTAATAGGTTAGTTCTTGTATCTGAATTGTTGAGTTAATTAAAAAAATAATATAAAAAAAAACCTCACATAGTGGTAATTCAGAATTTATCCCTATATACTTTTAATATCCTTCGTTAATAACACTGTCTTTTCCTATTTTATGTTAGTTTTTTTTTTTTTTAAATTGAAGGAGGTCAGTCATTTATTGAAATTGAAAGTTTACAGCGATACGATGTCCAAAGACATCGAAAATGAAATAAAACAGTACGAAAGGAAAATTACAAATAAAATAGAAAAATTTAAAAATGCAAGAGCAGTAACGTCGAGACGCAGCGTTGGTTTTACACTACGGATTGCAGCCATGTAGTGAATTGAGTAGTCGGTGGTTTGACTACATATGCAACTCTAACGCCCTAATTGACAAAAGCCAACTGGGTGACGGAATGAGGGCACTCTTCCACCTAAAGATCGAAGCTAGCCAAGGATGTCAGAACATGGCCATGTTGGCAGGCGATCTTTCACGAACAGATACCAAAGAATTAGGTCCTGGATCCAATACCAATAAAGCACAGGAGCTCCAATTCATTCTTGCAAACAAACAACCCATAAAAGATAATAGGTCGCAATCCAAGCCCAACGTCCACCCAGATCTCAGATCCGAATCCATTTGCAAAAACCACCTGGATCCCAAATTCGGATCCAAAACTATGGAGGCCCAAAGCCTCTTGTCCACCCATGGTTGCTCCAGCCCATGTCCAAAACCTTTTGAGCCCAGAACCCACCAGGTCGTCGCCCAATACCCAACGCATCTGGGTAATCCACCTTATCGCCGACGGCACACCAAGTATCCGCCATGCCGCCAATCAAAGGGTCGTAGTCTGCCTCACCTCAAAGATCGCCGACTGCCCAAACAAGGTCGCCTATACCACCATGCACCGATTCAAAGGCCGGACGGGACAACAGCAGCCACATACAATCTGGCTGAAGAAAAGTTCCCTGTCATAACCACCGATTGACAACCGCGTCAACTGCATCGCCGGAAAAAGGCAACGAACTAAGGTCACCTTGACTTCTATCTGAACCCGACTCCTCCTAGTAATCACCGCCACCCTGTGATGCCATCTCAACAGAACGTTATCCCCGCCCCAGCAGCACTTAAACTCCCCACAGGAGAACTACTGCCAACGAAGATGAAGACGAAAAGGCCGAAACCTAAAATTTTCTCCATAAATGGAGTAGGTATAGATCACGGCGAACGAGAGAGGGCCATTGTTCCACAAACCCTAGCAGAGCGCTATGCTAGGTCTACATGAAGCTAACTTTGTTATCACCTATCTTATGTTAGTTAAGTAATAGTTATTCTAATTACTTGTCTTTTTGCATATATACAAGGCCGTGGTGGTTATCACTATGATGGCCGTGGCATGATGAAAAAGGTTAATTCCATAGTTCTACTTCATTATAAATGGTATTGAAGATGTTGTATGCATTGTAATATTTAGTTGCTTAGGAGAGGTAAAAAGACGCTCCATTATGTAGATCTCAATGTTACAAATATGATTAACTTCTCTCTTGAGAATTCTTTTATTGCTATCCCTTGTTGATCAATATATTGAAAGTTTAAAGTCACATCTCTTATTTGCATTTTTGTTTTCAGTTGCCGGTCTCTCCAAATTTTAAAGTAAGATTGAGATTTAATGTTAAACGAGGAGGAGGGTCCAACAGTCAATTTTATCTTCTTGACATAGGAACCTATTGGAAGAACAATGCAAAACCATGCGACGGTAATGTTTTAACAGATGTGACTAGATACAATGAAATGATAATAAACCTAGTAACTACAAACTATTGCCGACCAGATAACCTTGTCTCCTGCCCACCTTACCATGTTACAGAAACTGGTAATTGGATATATACAAATGAAACATCTCGGTTTCCATATGCTGCTTATCATCTCTACCGTGCTCCTGGAAATGAGCAATATTTGGAGAAACCATATGATATATGTGACCCATATAGCAACCCACAAGCACAAGAATTGGTGCAAATTCTTCCCCACCCTGAATGGTCTGTACATGGCTATCCTGAAAAGAAAAGATATGGATGGATTGGAGACCCTAGGACATGGAACCTTGTTGTGGGTGCACTCTCCAGTCGGTTGTACTTCTACCAGGTATATATGGTTCTGTATTTTCTCAAAATTCTCTTTAGGAATTCATGGATGGCCTTTGTTTATATGTATTTCAGGGGATTTTAGTGTTCTTTCTAGAGCTAGACATCCTTTGCATGTTGAATTTTTGCTGCATGCTAGCTTGTGCCCAGTACAAAAGAAAATGGCTGAGTTATCTTCCATCCCACAGCTTCAAAAATAGAACATGAAAATGCTGGAATTCACTTAATGTATTTGACTGTGGAAAGTTTTTGGAGTTTGCCATTTTCTCTTAAACTTGACTTGCTGCTCTTCAACTTTCTCAACAGGACCCAGGAACAGAACCTGCAAAGCGCGTATGGTCTTCAATCAATGTTGGTACAAAAATATGTCAGTAGCGCAGGCGAGACTACAGAATGGACTGTAAGTGAATTCGATGTACTAGTTCCTCAAGGTGTTGAAGATGATGATTCAAGCTCTTACTGTTATTATGTAGTGGGGGAAAATAATATTTGAATACATATACGTAATCATTTTATCCTTTCATTGACAATTCTTCCAAACTAGAGGGAAATCTGCTATATACATCCATATCATTCATGTAAATTTGATCGACTAGGAAGGAGGCAACTGCTTTCCATTATGAATCAGGAAATAGGAATACTAATTAACCATACTAAAATCGAAACCAGTGTCCAAAAGCTATTTAAAAAGTGTGTTAGCTCCACCATTAATTCATGTTTGTTTCGTTAAGTTTCCTAGTGCGCCAAAAACTTTGCTCAAACTGTGGCCCTCTAACAACTGCGAGCAAGACTTTGCTTTAAAGAAAAAACTCTCATATTCTTCTCTTTTGTCCATCAAGGCCAATCCATAAAACCAACTGAGATTTACTTCCCAAAGAAAACAATGAAGTCAAAACTCCGACTAAAAAAAAGAAAGATGAAAAATTGGCCAAAAAGTTATGATAAAAGGAAGTTCAAAATATTCCGGAGTGTTCCAGTTTCATGAGTTCATTTTGAGAAAGCATGATGGGATGAGTGGGTTAGAGCCAAAAAGAGAATGACTGTGGCAGCCATGAAGAGCAGCCATAGTCATTCTCCTCCACCAGAACACACCCTCATCGCCAAGCCCCGATTCAATTCTCAAGAGCATAAGACGCCCTTATCATCCAAAGGATAATAGGATGAATGTAATGATGTTACTCCGTCACCCGGGTCCTCCTTGATCCTCCTTAATTGTGATTGGAAAAGTTATGACACCACTGTAAGTGGTGGTGGACCGCCATTTATGGTGGTTCGCGGGAATTCAGAATTTTACTTTTTGTTCCACATTTGACCGTTATTTTTCCTAGCTCTGGTTCTCCACTTCAAAGCCTCAAAATTGATGTATCCTTCACTCTTGCACTACTTCCTAAATAAACAAAAAAATGATTTAGCGAAAGGTAAAATAGACTTAAAAACAAGTTAAATTCAATATTTAGGGGAATGTGTGTGTGTGTCTATATATAGTGCTTCTCTGCTAAGGACCTCCGCATATACTAAAATGTGTGGATTTCCATGAGAGACTCACTTTTCGATCGCATATTCATATCTCGACCGTTTAATTTTTAGGTCCTAATGTATAGATCACTTCTGCAAATTTAATCCAAATTGATAATCGTTAAGGCATTCATAATTGCGATTTGCAATTATAAACATGAACGGTTCAGGTTGGACATATTCAGTTCGTTAATTGATTTTATCTAATTAGATACCTTAATGATTATTAATTTGGTTGAAAAATTGCATAAGTAATATATATATATTAGGACCTAAAAACTGAACGGTCGAGATGTAGATATGAGATCAAAAAGTGAGTCTATCAAGGAAATCTGCATATTTTAATATATGCGGAAATCCTTAGTAGAGAAGCATTGCATGTGTGTGCGGGCGCGCGCGTGCATGCCTAAGAGCAAGTCTTATAATCTCCACTCTTCTCCTTCATCACCTGCTAGATGAATTTTGTCGTTGACTAGCTAAAAGCCTAAACGTCATCCCAAAATGTAGGAACTTCATATATACCATGCACGAGGTCCATTTGTCTTGTTAACTAGAAATACACAATCATACAGTAGTGTTCACATAGTTAGTAACTGACCAAAAGAGCTACGCTAAATCAACATTAAATGTAGGATTAAATTCAGTTTGTCCCCTTGAGGTTTGGAGATAATTTCATATTAGTCTCTATCTTCTCGATTTAATCAATTTACCCCCGGAGATTTACAATTCCAGTCACCCGTGACCAATTCCTCAGGCTCCGTCCAAATTGGACATTAAATCAGACCAAGGAGGGCTAAATCGGTCTTTCAGCACGATTGGCTCCAAAATTTAAAAATTTCGGCATAAACATATAACCACATATTATAATAATGTAATAAAGCAAAAATTGACTTGTTGCAAAAAGTTCGTTAAAAAGTGGGAGACCAAACCCAACAAGTTCTTAAAATTGAGCTAACCCTAAAAAAAGACCTTTTTTTTCTGAAAATTTCCAAATTTACTTGAACTACAAACATATAGGATTAAAGCATAATCTTAATATATTTCATAGAACAAAATAGAGCATACATTGTCTTTAGCATTAGCATGTCATTGGATGAATATCAGTACTTTAAATCCAAAAAACCAAAAAATCAAAGTTGCAATAGGACTTAGCTCTAATCATATTCTCAAAATATTAGAGCTAGCAACCAAGTTACATAGCTCAAGGTTGCGCAAAAGACTGCAACATAAAACAAATATGATAAAGTTCAAGGCATGCTGATAAGACAACATATAGTACATAAGCCTATTTTTTCCCTTCCTTTTCCTTGATTCTGATAGATGACTTAGTTGGGGCTACTTGCTTAGAAGATGATGAAGGCTTGGGAGGGGGATTTGACATTGCTAGCCGAGGAGCTTGAGTAGGAACAAGTTTAGGGGTTGTTGATGTCCTTGTAGGTCTACCCTTTGTCTTCCTTGAAGCATTTGATGCTCTTGCTGTTGCTGCCTTCTTTTCATCTCTCTTTTTCTAGAAATATGAGGCAGCAACACACCATTTAAAATAGGAACAAGGTCACAACAAGCCACACAATCAATGCAATGAATAGAACATTACCTTAAGCTTATCTACCCTAAGCTGTACCTTTTTCCACAGCTCATTCTTTGTCAAGGGCCCCTTTCTCTTAGTATTGGTCTAAAGCACAAAGTACACTAATAAGTTCACGTAAATACACATGAATCAAAAAAATTCCAGAATGTATAAAATTCATACCTGAGTTCTGGATGTTGATTCATCTAACTTTCTCTTCTTGTTACTAGTTGTTGAGGTCTTGTTCTTGGGTGGCAAGTGTCTATGACAGGTCTTGACATTGTGGCCAACTTCAAGACAGTTGCTACACTTGAGAGACCTTTGAACATTACTAAGCTTTATATCTCCATATTCTACCTTCTCAGCTGCATTCTTGATCCTCTACGTTCTTGGTTTCCCTGGCTGCCTTGTGTATTAGGGGGGGGGGAATTGGAGGTTCAGCACTCTTTAACCATAGATCCATACCATTAACAGGCTTGATTGTGTTGTTGTAAGTAGTCATGTATGTCTTCTTTAAGTAGCAATGATCTACAAAGTCCTCAGGGGCTTGCCTCATGTAATTGATGGCTGCAACAACATGTTTACATAGGATGCTAGTTAAATCCCATCTCCTGCATGCCCAAGTGTGTGCTTGAAGGTTCACCACATATTTGCTACCCCCTATGCTCTCAACCTCAATTTTCAGGTCCACCCGATCCACTAGGAATGCAATCTGTTACAGCCTTGACCTTGTTCTTCTCCAAGAGCACCCTTAGTTTGAGGTAGATTGTATCTTTTAACCTTTGCATCGTGTCCTTCCTCATATGGATCCTCCTCATGAGCTTAACCCTAATTTCTTCAAAACAGCTTACAATTGGCTTTGATCTTGCTGGTACTATAAAAGCATTGAAGCTCTCGCACAAGTTATTCAATAGGATGTCACACACTTAAGGTGAGTGCTAAAATGTGGCCTAGACCAGTGCTTCGATGACCTTTCAAGATCTACAAACAAGGTTGAAAATGGTAACATTAATGTCAATGCTAGGTAAAAGTGCGTAAGCTTTAAAAACAGAAACTCTCTTAAACAAGTTTACTTACATGATAGCCAATCATATGCCAATGGATCCAGTTATTTCATCAGGACCATTACCTTGATCAAATAGTTCTTTGTTCTTGATTTTGCACACATAGCTAATCCTTTAACACCTTGCTCGGAAACAACTTGTTGAAATTTGTTTAACACAAAATCTGTGTTCTGCAAGTGGCATGACTTCAGCAAAAGCTGGTAACAATCCTTTTTGTTTATCTGATATGAAGGTCCACCTAGCTCCCTCATCCCTTATGTTTAGATCCTTCACTAAAAGGTCCAGAAACCACTCCTAGCTGTCTTTACTCTCCATTTCTACAATAGCATAGGACAAAACCCAGGTTGTGTTGTTTGCATCTAATCCCACAGTAGTTAATAATTGACCCTCATAACAGCTTTTCAAATGGCAACCATCTAGCCCAAGTATTGACCTGCATCCAGCTCTGAAACCCATCTTTAGTGCTCCCAAACACACATACATTCTCTTGAGCACATGTAATTGCTCTTCATTAGTGAAGTCACACTTGATGTCTATGGTTGTGTTTTGGTCCACTCTTTTAAGCTCAGCTGCATAGTCTCTTATTCTTGCATATTGCTTTTTGATGGAGGCTTCTAGAAGTTGCAAGGCTGCCTTCTTTGCTCTATAAGCCTCCTGAGTTGACACTCTTGCCTTGACAGTGGCTGTCATTACTTGTGCAAGTGAATCTGTACAAAAAAAAAATGTGCAATCAGAAAAACACTCTATTACAAAATGATGGGAACTAAATGAAAATCAGTAAACTTCTATTCCTAATAACCAATTTGGGTTGAGCTTAATCTACTCAGCAGATTTCTCTGTCAAGTAAGGTGTCCTAATCATGTTGTTTGCATACACTCTAGCACAAGTGTGTTCTGGATTATAGGTCTTGATCTGCAAAGTGTCCTCATGCTGTATTCTAGAGGCATATAACTCGAAGGGGCAATTTTCAGCTTTACAAACCACCCTTATTCTTAATCTATCACTCTTCACAAACAAAGCTTCCCATCCTCTTTGAATTGCTCTCTCTCTAATGGCAGCTCTCAAAATCTTTGCAGTTGCAAACTTCGTGCCTTTACAGAAATGAGGGTTGACCATATCAGTTTTACGGGTTAACCTCTGGGAATCCATCCTCTTCTTCCTCTCCATTAGAGTCAGCTTCTTTCCTAATGCATTCCTCATCAGAATCAATTGCTCCTTACATTGGTTCATTGTACTCACCTGCATACCTTCCTCATTATCCATATTTGCAGCATTGGACCCTTCACCAAGTCCTCCAATCCACTGACCCCTATCTTTAAACTCTGTTTACATGTCACCCATCCAATCATCATGTACACTATATCTCATTGTCAAACTCAGGATCATAGTCTTCATCTTCTGAACTGTCCTCATACAGCAAACCTTCAGAATCATTGGAATCATAAGCATCACCATCCTCTTCATTAGGTACACTAGATCTGGAGCTCCTTGTTTCATAGGTGGACACATCAACATCCACAAGGTTGTCTAGGTCAGCAAACATGGTGGCATCAAGTCCTTCATCCACCATTTTTTTCTTACCTTTGTCTTTAGGATCATGCACTCCAACCTGGCTAGCTTGAGTAGGCACAGTTGGATGCCATTCCAACTCCTTTATCACAGTTCCAAAAGCCTTCTTTGATGTCATACTCGAGACATCTTCCTCGGTGAATCTAGAAGTTGCTTTATTACTACCCCTGGCTTCCTCCTCAGTGAATCCGGCAATTCTTCGATGATAACTCCACATGAACCAGCTTGACTATGAGCAAAATCATGGAACTCATCTTTTTCATACATAAACAGCTCATCTTCCTCATCATCATCTATCTCTACATAGTCCCCCTTAAGCTCCAAATGATCCAAGTATATAATGACAAGCCTAATTTGTGGAACACACAAGCACATTGTAACAACATCAAGATCAGTGGAAAGCTTTGTTAAAGCAACATCCTCAGTCCCAACCTTATACCAATAATCTATCCTCTTTCCACTATAGTCTTGGTTCATCCCCCTAACTATACCATCAACTTCCACAAGTGACATCTTGTCCTTATCAACATAGTCATAATAGGACACCTTCCCACCTATATATTGCTTCTCCTTAAAATAACCCCATGGTACATCTTCACGGTAAAATAATCCGGGTGACCTGAATTTGAAAAAAAAAAAAAAAAAAAGATCCCAAAAATAACCTAGAGAGCAAAGTCTCATGAAAGAAAAAGTCAAACACAAAGAACACCAAAACAAACCCTGAAGGACCACATCAGCAACATACCATAAAGGATCACAACGACAACAATCTTACAGCTAGCACCACCTCTTTTAACAACAACATTCTTTACAGACTAGGACCACCTCTTTTAGCAACAACATTCTTTACAATTTAATAGGACTACAACAGCCCTTATGCAACAGCCGCATACTTTAATTCATACTAGGACCACCATTACAGTATATAAAGACCTAACTCAGCACCCAACAACTTTCTGCACTATCTGCAATACTTTATTCATCACCATAAACACAAACAGATAATAAACCCTAATAGATTGCCCTAGACTTGCTGAGATTTCATTTCTAAATCACATATTCTAACCCATTCCCTAAACCGGAGACCCCCAATCTGTCCTCTACCTATAAACCCAAAAATGGAATACAAATCCCTAAAACCAAAACCTCACCTGAAACCCTAAACCCATAGCAAAACCCAAATCGAAACAAAAAACAATCGATTCAAATTAACTCACTGTAATTAGGAAGCTCCTCTCCTGCCATTTCCTCTCGCGGTGTCCATTAACATCCACCATTTTGCCCCGATGCTTCTAGGTATCGGGTTCTTTCCTTCTATCTTCAGAAATGGGTTTCGATCTCTGTAATGGGTTCTGGTTTTCAATCCTCTTCCCCTCTCTGTAACGGGTTCTGGGTTCCTCTCCGTAATAGGTTATGGGTTTCAATCCCTCTTCTCATCTCTGTAACAAGTTTAGAGAACGTTATTTGGTGTCGAGATGGGGTTTAGATCTAAAATGAGGAATTGTGCTGTTGTTTAATTCTTTAATTTTTTAGGTTTATTTGAGAGGGAACTGATCGAGGTTTTGGAAGACTAAGAGGGAAAACAAGCTTAGGTTGGTAATTCAGCCACTAAACCCTAAAAAAGTCATTACTTTCAAACCCAACGGTTTGATTTAACGTCCAATTTGGACGGAGCCTGAGGAATTGATCACGGGTGACTTGAATTATAAATCTTCGGGGGTAAACTTATTAAATTGAGAGGACATGGACTAACATGAAATTATCCCCAAACCTCAGAGGGGGGAGGGGGCGGGGAGGGACTTGATTTAATCATTGAATGTAAATCCAATGGTAGAAAACAAAAGAACTAAACTTAAAAGTAATTCTTTACACCATTAAGACAAGAATTTTATTTGTCATCGTCAAATATTGCTTATGCTGCCTCAATAATCCCACAGTCTACGTACACGTCCATAAGTGCATTGGCAAGATGACCAGTTAAGCTTATTTCATTCTCTCATATCGACCGATGAAATTCTTGTTAGCGTGAGTCATGACTTAATATTAGGAATGTAATATATTATAATTATATCATAGTTAGTACTTGTCTATTCTATGTGTGGTAGAGAATAGAGACGTAAGTCAGTTGTATTCATGTAATCCTCTTAATATACCTCCATTGTGAGATGAATAAAGTATCAAACAATTCATTCTCTCAATATTTCCCAAGTTCTTGTTCTATGTGACTTGGTATCAGAGCAAAGATCCGAAAAGACTTTGTCTCCTTAGTTCTCTTTTCCCTTTTCCTCAATCTAAGGAATTGATATAGAATTGAACCCTTTTGTTAGGGTTTGTTTTTGATATTCTCTATTATTCATCTAAGGCTAGTTTATCTATTTAGAGACCAACCTTTTGTCTTTTCCGATCAATTCAAACTGGGCCACTGTGTCAAACCAGAGTCGCCATTCATATGCTTCTGTCGCTCATTCAGACTGGCATCATTCTTTGTCCAGTCCTCTGACCAGATCGATTATCTCTAATTCCTCTTTGACCATCATCAGGTTGCAGTCCAGTTCGCCCATCAGACATGCTGCCAATGCATCAGACAAGTAGGTTGTTGTTCGACCGTTCTCCAAGTGCTCGCTCATCCTCAGACCGACCCATCTTCTACAACACCTAGAGCAGTAAGCCCAATTCGCCTAGTTCTCTAAGTTGTTCTATTTTTTCCTTGACTCCGCTGCATGTTGTTTGTTTCAATAGGAGATATGAGAGAAAATCAGGGTTCTAAGACCAATGAGGTCTAGAAGGTTGAGGTCCCAATGGTACCAATTTTCGAACATGGAAGAAGATTATGTCCATTTATCTCTGTGGGATACACAAGATGGGGCATGTGACTGGAACAATCAAGGCTCCTAGTGAAGATGATGTGGAGGCCTATGTTAAGTGGGAAGATTATGATGGATTTGTAATGGTAATTCTATTTAGAGCCATGACTGATGATGTGCTACAGATGGTGGAGGAGTGTGAAACTGCTGAGGCCATATGGAAGACGTTGGGAGATCTCTATACAAATGAGTCTGATTTTATATAGGTTCATGAATTGATGTGCAAAGCTACAACAATGCAACAGAATGGGCAACCAGTGTCAGCGTTTTTTTTTACCAAGTTGAAGAATGTAATCAATGTATGGGCTGAAATTGATCAGAAGCATCCTTGCAAGATTAAGAATCATGAGGATATTGCATGGTACCAGAAAGAGAAGGAACTTGAGCGGGTTCATGCATTCTTGAGAGGACTTGATGCGAAACATAATAGTGCCAAATGAGAGTTGCTTAGAATGCCAGACCCTCCTACTTGACCACAAGTTTTACATACATTCGTAAGGATGAGTCTAAATAGGAAAGTCTTAAACAAGCACAAGTTGAAGTATCTAGCCTAGCCATTCAAGCAAAATCACCAGCACCTTTCCTCTAGCGGCAGAGTTCAGTCCCACTTCATTAGCAAGGACCTCCACTAGGCTTTGTTAATCACCCTCATCCTCAATGTTCTTATTCCAATGATGTTGGGCATGTTTGAGAGGCTTGTTGGACCGCACCTTAAACCTAAAAAGCAAGGTTATCGTCCTAAGGATAAAATAGCTGCCGTTCAATTGGTCCAAGAACTAGATTTCTATAGAGTGGCTGACATGATCATTATATAGCAAGTGAGGCTACTCCTACAGCCTCTATAGGTGGTTGTGGTAAGATTGGTATGGCTTTAAAAGTTTCTAACTTTGGTTCTGATACTTGGATCATTGATTATGGTGCATCTGATCATATGACTTATGATAAATCTTATTTTACTCAGTTGTCTTCCCCACCAGTATCTTATGTTATGAATGCCAATGGTGAGGCTTTTCCTTGTTAGGGACAGGGTCAGTCCATATTACTCCAACCTTACAATTTCATAATGTTTTATATGTGCCTGACTTATCTCATCACTTGATATCTGTCCCACAGTTGAATACTGAATCTCAATGTTCTGTAACCTTTTATCCCATGTATGTGATTTTTCAGATCTTCTCACTAGGAGATAATTAGACGGGGGTATCTAAGGGGTAGATTGTTCCATCTGGATCAAACATATGTCGGGGAAAAGCCAGAGCACAGTCCCTCACCATTTTGACTTCGAATTTTGACAAGCTAATTGAAATTTGGTTGTGGCATTGCCGATTAGGGCATCCATCTTTTAGTCTAATGAAAAAGTCCACACGTACTTATTTATTGGTGAATGAGTCTGTTTTGCGTTGTGAAACATGTATCTTGGCCAAGAGCCATTGTGCTACTTATTCTCCTAGTATTTCTAATAAAAGTGTTATTCCTTTTAAGTTAATTTATTCTGATGTTTGGGGACCTTCTAGAGAGTCTATTGTATCGGGTATGAGGTATTTTGAGTTGTTCATTGATGATTGTACGAGATTGTCATGGGTTGGTCTGCTTAGAACTAAAGATGAAGTCTTTCCAACTTTTCAAACTTTTCGTACTCTTGTTCAAACACAATACAATATCACCATTAGAGTCCTATGTTCTGACAAAGGGGGAGAATATGTTAATTATGTTTTCAAAGTTTTTTTCCAAACACATAGAATTGTTCACCAAACTACATGCCCACAAACACCAAAACAAAATGGAGTGTCGAAAGGAAAAATTGTCATCTACTTGATAGGCTCGTACCCTTCTCTTTAGTGCTTATATGCCTAAGTATCTTTGGGGCGATGTTGTACAAACTTCATCCCATCTCATCAATCTTCTTCCATCTAGTGTCCTTTAGGGAAAAATTCTATTTGAGGTTCTAGCATCTCATGTCTCCTTGCCTTCATTTCATAATCTTCCTGCCGGTGTTTTTGGTTGTGTTGCTTTTGTCCACGTTCCTAAAAATCAAAGGTCTAAGTTGGATGCCCGGGCGATTAAGTGTTTGTTTGTTGGTTATGGAGGATATCAGAAAGGTACAAGTGCTACCATCCACGCACCAGAAAGTACTATGTCACTATGGTTGTTACTTTCTTTAAGGACATGAGCTACTTTTCTTCCTTTGATACTGCTCTTCAGGGGGAGAATTCCTATTTTGAAGAGCTGTATCATGGTGAGGGGGAAGAATTGGAAGGAGGTGAAGAAGTAATGCAGGTAGGAGATATTTCGATGGGTCCAGTTGAGATTCTCAATCCGTTAAATCTAGTAGTCGAAGAAGCAGAAGCTCCAAGCATCTAAGCACCAGTTTCGATCGCTTAAAAATGAAACTGAAGACACAACTGTCCCTTCGGCCGTTGCTCCTACCCTTGACCCACAGCTCTCTAGTAATGAAGATCACTCATCTAAGGTATGTCCACCTACTGGTACTAATAGTAGTGAGTCTAATGTTGGATAATATATGTTACCAAATTGGTCTGCTTGAGGTTTACCAGCCAAAAGACATGAATACACTATTCATGCAATCTCAAAGTACCCAGTAGCCAATTACATGTCCACTAGGAGATTGTCTAAGTCATATGAATTATTTGTGAATCAAACATCTGCTATACCAGTACCTAACAAAGTGAAGGATACGTTGGGGGATCCAAAGTGGAGGAAGGCAATGGAGGAAGAGATGAGGCGTTATAGAAGAACAATGCTTGGCAACTTGTGCCTCCACCACAGGCAATAAGGTTGTAGGTTGTCATTGAGTGTTTACCGTGAAACATAATGTAGATGGATCAGTGAATCAGTATAAAGCACGCCTTGTAGCAAAAGGGTTTACTCAGACGTATGGTATAGACTACGATGAGACTTTTGCTCCTATTGCCAAAATGAACACTATTCGGCTCATGCTTTCGTTTGCTGCTAGTTTAAACTGGCCACTCCAATAGTTTGATGTCAAGAATGTGTTTCTTCATGGAGAGTTAGCCAAGGAGGTGTACATGAGTCTTCCACTTGGGCATGTAGCTGCTCCTCTTAGTGATTTTGTTTGCAAATTGAGAAAATCTATGTATGGTCTTAAACAGGCACCTCGTGTTTAGTTTGGGAGGTTTTCACAATTCATGCGGAAGGTTGGTTACAGACAGAGTAACTCAAACCATACCTTGTTTCTCAAGCATCAACAAAGATAGTAACAACCCTAATTATTTATGTTAATGATGTGGTAATCGCTAGCAATAATACTGTTAAGATGGATAGATTATAGAGACAACTGGCCTCTAAGTTTGAGATGAAGGACTTGAGTGAGCTAAAGCACTTCTTAGGGATTGAGGTAGCCAAGGGGACAAAAGGGATCTACTTGTGTCAGAGGAAGTACATTCTTGACCTGCTGACAGAGACAGGTATGTTGGATTGCAAACCTATTGACACTCCTATTGAACAAAACCATTGTTCAACAGAGTATCCAAATCAGGTACCTACTGATCGAGTTTGCTATCAAAGGTTATTTGGGCGTTTGATTTATTTGGCTCATACTAGACCAGATGTTGCATACGCAGTGAGTGTGGTAAGTCAACTCATGCATAACCTGAGTGAGAGTCACATGGATGCTGTTGTGAGAATTTTAAGGTACTTAGAGTCAGCTCCAAGGAGAGGAGTAATGTTTTCTAAACACAACAACATTCTTAAGGTTTGTGGCTACACAGATGCAAATTAGGCTGGAAATATTACAGACAGGAGGTTAGCATCAGGTTGCTTTACCTTTGTGGGAGGTAATTTGGTTACATGGAAGAGTAAGAAACAGAAAGTTGTGGCACGATCTAGTGTTAAGGCTAAGTATAGGTATGGCTCATGGGGTGTGTGAATTGCTGTGGCTGAGAAATCTGTTACGTGATTTGGGTTTCAAACTCAAAAGTATTATGCAGTTGTATTGTGACAACTGGGCAACCATTGATATATCACAGAATCTAGGATAACATGATCGTACTAAGCATGTGGAGATTGATCGTCACTTTATAAAAGAGAAGCTAGATGCCAAACTTATTAGCTTTCCCTTTTGTTCCTACTGAAGAGCAACTTGCAGATATACTTACCAAAGGGTTTTCAGGAATGCGTTTTATAACTCACTAAGCAAGTTGGACATGGTTGATGTCTATTCGCCAACTTGAGGGAGACTGTCAGTGTAAGTCATGACTTAATATTAGAATACAAAATGGTACATCTATTTAATTACCAAAGAGCTAGTTCAACTATTCTCAGTACAGCTTAGAGAATAGTTGAACTAGCTCTTTCAAAACAGGCTCTGATAATGGAATGGCAAGTATTAGTATTGGCTATTAATAGCTCGGTCACAACGTCTGCTGAGCTGGCACTAGCTGACCGTTAGAGGAGCTTACACTCACAAACCCTAAGCCCCAATTGATTTTCAATGCCTTCAACAATGATGTCTATTATATCGTATCGGAAAGTTGTACGTATATATTTTGTGATTCCTTGGGTTAATGATATTCATTATACACGTCGTGTCAAAATGTTTAGGTATTGTTTAGCTAGTGAGTTTGGATACCTTGGCAATCCTTAGAGAAAAGATCACTACTTAAATTCTGTTGAACTTGACTCAAATTATGCCATTGGACATTCCCCGGCCTCTGGCGGCGGCCATTGAAGAGGAACTTGCAACCATAACGGAGTGTTTGGAATTGGAAGAGGAGGTTCAGGTACTAACTCAACTGAACTGACATACTTGTGCAGAATGAGCCAGTTGCTGTGATGAAAGCAGAGGTGAGTCTCCATCATGTCTCCTTTCCCATATGGAATACCAACTTCATTCACTGCTACAAGGCTTTTTATATGCAAGAATTTGTAGACTTCTGTATTCTGAACCAAACGAAAGAGAAGGAATAGTAAATTCACCATCAATATTTTCTTCCATTCTATCACTGTCTTTTTCTTTTCCCTTCTTTTGATATTTTCTCAAGTCTCCTGATGCGTAATAACAGTGAAAAGCTTATATATAGCAAAATAAGATTGATTCTTTTTTTGTCAATGTATTCAGAGCTATGTATCTTCATAGACTAGATTCAGGGTAATAAATTGTGCTTCATGTATTTGAACTCCCAAGGGTGTGAACTGTAATATTGGGCGGGAATATAAGTGTTCCTGAAGTTCTAAAATGCAAGCTAGTATGGTTATAATCAAACTCAACACAACATTCACATAACCCAGTTTATACCAACCATCTTGTAATATTGCATACAGCAAATGTAGACGTAATTAGATCGATTACAAGCCTTCCATTATCTATTCAATCTATGCTTCTCTGTCAAGTTCTTCACAAAAGTCAGTTTGCCTACCATATCTGTCCTAACAGAAACACCTTACTAACTGCTGACAAATCCAAAATATAAATGAGACCATAGCTCCTTTCGGTGGTTGAAACACGGTTAGCCATTCTTCCTCTATAGCCAAGGCCGAGCATGCATCTGCAGGAGTGAAAACAACCACAGTTAACTCCAAAGGAACCAATAACATCATAATGCATGAATCTATCAGATTCCCAACATCCTTTTACATCCAGCAGTTGTTGCAATACTATCTTATAATGTAAACACTTGGCCAAAATGCAGTGACTCAACCATCAGTATGGTGCACTACATATGTAACTGACTCATAACTTACAGTATCCAAATACCTGATAGATGAATTTGCAGCCTTAACCTCGCAGGTCAGTTCCAAGCAAGTTATTGTCTTCAAGTCTGTTCATCTGAAACTTGAAAACAAGCTTTCCATGAGGCCCCCTTTCCTGCCAATATTTTTCTACCAAATAAAGTCCATCATAGACATAAGTCCTACTTCCATTCAACATGTTGGAGCCACGGATCACTCTAACAGGGTTCTTTTGCACACTATTCTTTAAAGCAAGACTTCCTCGTTCAAGCTTCTGATCTTCAGGTTCTTTTCTATTCATCACATTTCCTCCCTGGCCGGTATAGATCAAGGAATTCTTATTATGAACATCATCAGCATAGCCACCAGATGCAACAATACTGGTTGCAAGGAGCTCACCACCAAAGTTCCCATAATCTATACCTCCTTGGGTCGGGCGGTGTAGGCCAATAATGTTGAGTTCCACTCGGTATTGAAATTTATCACCAACATCAACTCCCGGGACAGCTCCAATGATTTGTTTTCCTGACTTTACAAAGACTTTTTTATCTTTGAGGATCTTATAGGCTTCCAAATCGACCCTTCGGTGAGAAATTCCTCCTCCCTTTGACCTTTTATGTTCTTCCTCGAGCAAGAGCTTCCCACATTCATCTCGGAACAAAAGCAATGTATCCTTCACCCTGTTTCTGACAGTTGTGTTATCATGAGTTTTGCTGCTTGAACTACTACGACCAAAAGGAGGAGGACACCCATCTGTATGGCATGATGCTGGAAACACATGATAGTGTTTGTTTTCATCATCCTCAAGAGAATACTCTTCATCCCTCATAACAAGCCGACCTGTGCCTTGATAAGCAGTCTTTACTGCTACAGAAGTCTACAAATTCTTGCTATGCAAGTTGGTTTAGATCTTTCTACTCGAAATTTCTCTCTTTTCCTTTCACTGATATCACTATTTGGTTCGTGCTTGCATCCTTTCTTCCATGGACAATTTGATGAAGCCATCAAGCCCAACCCAACCAACTTATCCAATGTAAGTCGCGAGCTTTCAAAATCTTCTTCATGCAGATGGTTGGGAGAATGAGATATATCAAAAGGCTTTTCCCTGTGAATTTTTTTCTCAGTGTTAGGTTGAACTCTGTCCCCAATTCCCGTTTGTTTCACATCAGTCTTCGCTGTGTTTGATGATGATGCTTTGTAACCCATAACTGACTTCTTTTGACCCAAAGTCCTGGCCTCCAAAGAAGCATTTATTCCACAGAATGGAGGAAAGTCCCGGACAGCTTCTACTACACTCCGACAAGGATACATTTTATCTGGAAACTTTTCCGGACCATTGTCATTAGATACAGATGTGGACCCATCAGGTGGTGAAATACACTTTCTATCCAACAGAGCAGCAGCCATCTCCTCCTTTGGAATAGCATAAGAAGCCACCTCTTGGACAGGTCTCAAACTGCTTAACTGAGCAAATGGTCCGCACCCTAAAGGAAAATCACGAACAGCAGAGACTCTACGCCTCTTATACTCAGGTAACTTAGTATGGGAAAAACACTCATCATGCTCCATGGGAAACCTTTCCAATCTTTCCTGAGAAGGGATATCACTTTGTGACACATTTTCTCTTGATGATGCCGAAAGCGGCACCACCTCTACAATCACCATTCCTATTCACACCCCAATGCAAAAAAATTCTCCAGAACCTAGAAGCATAGTGATCATTAAAACACATGAATTCACAATTGTCTAACAGTGATGACACATCTAAGAATCCAAAATAGCACCTATAGAATTATTCTAAGCATCCAAATATCACTTACTTCTAACCAAGTAAAACCTATAAAAGCAACAGACAATCTAAGCATCCAAAAGTTCTTTAATTTCCACTAGTTACCACAAAATGTGGAACTTACAGATTTACTAAATCAAAAGAATCTGGATTTGTCAAGTTGATACCAGCAGAATGATTTGCAAATGTCAAAGAATTTGTCAAGTAACTAGCATCTGATACAGTGGTGGGAGTACCACCGGTAACACAAAAGTTAAGGCAAGAGAACTGATGAACCCATGAAGAGCAAGTAAACATACTGATACTACACTGTAACCCAATTAACCCAATGAGATACCCCTTTACTCTAAACAACCATACATGGCCACAATTGCAGCAAAATTTAACTGTTGAAAAAGCTTATTTCAACACTGACCCTCCTCACCAAGAACCCCAACCTCAAAGAACCCTTTTTTTTTTTTTTTGCAGCAAAAGGAAAACGCAGGAAAAGGAAGAAGAGTTAAAGAAGCTCACCCAAAATGCAGAAACCAAGAAACAGAAAAGAACCCATGAAAGGTAAACTAAATACATTCTTCATATATAGTTCATACTACCCGGTAACCCCAGTCAAAGAAAGTCTATATATAACAGAATGTAGGTGTTCTAATCGTACCCATTACTCTTAAAGATTCATAAAAGGCAACACTTGCAGACAAATTTAACTTGAAAACCTCATTACCAAAAACCCCAACCTAAAACCCTCCTCAGAAAAAGGAAAAAAAAAAAAAAAGCAGCATCCTCAGACACCCAATCTCTGTTCATATGGAAAATGCAGGAAAGAAAAGCAGAGAAGCAAAAAGGAAGAAGATGAGGTAAACGAAGCTCACCCAAATTGCAGAGAAACCACGATGCCTAAACCCAGAAACTCTAGCACCCTTGTAATGATCCCAAGTGAGTAAAAGGCTCGGTTATCAATGTCCGAAATTCTGGACTGGGCTACCCGTTGCTTGACACGTGGATTATTAGGTCTATCTTGGTAATTTAATTGTTTTCCAGACTGTGGAAACTGCTTGACTTGGTTGACGTGGCACGATTTTATTAGTAACTAGTTGCAGGCCTAAGTTCACATATATTTATTGTTCGCATGGTAGCGCAGCCCAATTGCTTTGCCTTCCTAAATGTTTCACTTGAAGCGAGTCAAGGAGGGAATTTCAATTTTCTAGTAGAAGAAAGATTCGAGGGAGAGAGAAAGTGTGGAGGGTTAAGTATTTTTTTCAGTGGAGAGAACTAGAGAGTGATTGGTATCGGTTTTCACCGTAAAATTTAGGTTTGGATGGGTTTGATTGTTTGATACAGAGAAATAGAGGAGGCATATAAGGTGTTCGACAAAAGTTATGTGAGAGATTTCGTCTCTTGGAATTTTCAAATTCATGGTCACTTGCCAAGTGGGTTGGCATTGTGTAGTTATAAAGAAAATGGAGGTGGAGGGAGTTAAGCCATATGAAAACAATGACCGGGGTGGTTTATTTAGTGTGCAAACAACTTCAAGATTCAGGACTTGGGAGAGAATAGTCAAATAGAACAAGAATTTGGGAAATATTGAGAGAATGAATTATTTGATACTTTGTTCATTTCACAGTTGAGGTATATTAAGAGGATTACATGAATACAACTTATTTACATCTCTATTCTTTACCACATATAGAATAGACAATTACTAACTACGATATAACTACAATATATTAGGTTGATGTCGATTCGATAATTGGATGAATATTATACCGAGTATGTATATGTAGCAGGGACGCACAATAGACGTTGGAGTATGAAATGCATGAAAGAGATGTATGTCATTGTTTTATTCAATTTTGTTTACTAAATTTTAATAGGTAGTGTGCTTCATTATTTTGTGCCCAACTATGTGCTATGTACTTTACAGCATGTTGAACTTCTAATTTTATGTGGTGATAAATTCAAAGAGTTAAATATTAAAGCAAGGGTATGAACCAATGCACTCTGATGTGCCTTATTAATGCATGATTAGAATTGTTACATTAACTTTAAGTCCTATGATGTCTAGGCAATTCTTCATTGTTGTCAATTGCACCGGGATGGCTGTTGCTTTAGGCACAGCTTTCCTTGAGATATGTTCTAAGTTTGAGCATGTTGAGAAAGCCTTCCAAAAATCCAATTCAAAGCAGAGTGAGAAGAATTTAAGTCACTAGCTTGTTTGATAGAGAAACAGATAGGGGTAATGCTCAAAGATGTAGGATCCAGTATGCGATTTGTTTGACAGATGACACGCAATTGTCGATCAAATGATCTGTCTAAAACTGGTGACAGAAGGCAGATTGGTTTATTACTTACAATAAACTTATTAAGGCTTTGGAAGAGTTTTCTTATTAAGATTGGTATATAAGTGTCCAATATACATTTTCATCTTGAATCTGTCATTAATGAACTTTTCAGTTACTCATTGTAGTTTATATGCAAGGAACTCATGTCATGCAAACTTATATGACATAATGGGTGTATAAGTTCTATGTGTTGGACCGTAAGTTGAAGACACTATGAAATTAGTGTAAAAGGTATTCTGAGTGCTCTTTGTTTAAATGATCGTAAACAACATCAAACAGAACTCTCTTTGGGGATTTTGATTTTCAAAAAATGGTTATTTTCTGCAAATTCCAGGACCGCAGCTGGGATGTCTCAGCAGTGTAAGATTGAATTTGGTGACAATAGCTGGTCTGACAATGGTACCTAATCGAACTAACTAATTGTTATGGAGAAAGCAAGAAGCTGAAGAAGAGAAGCCTCACCAGTCACCAGCAACAAATACAATTAAACAATTGACATTTAAATTCTAACGATACCATTCAACGTTTCCTATTAATTTGGCTACAAAAGAAACCAAAACTTTTGTGTTCATTCATGTCATGTCATTGAATGTGAAGGTTCCTATTAAAGAAACAGCGGATCATGCAAATCATCCTATTTAAGAAAGATGAGTAAATTCTGGTGCAGAGAATCCACATTTGATTCGCTTTCTATTAGAATTAAATACCATGACAGTGTTCTTGGAAAGTAGGTGCATGCAAGAATGGAAGAAAATGCAGGAAAAAAAAAAAGGCAAGCATTTACAATTTTACAGCATATATATAGCAGTTAAGTCTGGTGATATTTCAATTTGAAACCAGTTGTGACCTTTGAGAATACTTTCTCTGATCCTATGGTTAACTCTATAAGGCTTTTCGCCTTTTGTGCTGTTTTTCTTTTTCTTGATGCTGCAAATGGGAAAACTCATCACCACAAGTTTGTGGTATGTCTCTCTTTCTCTCTTGTCGAAATGAGTTTTCTAGACACACCAGTTCAACTCTCTCGATTGGACAAACACATTCATTTGGAAGATAATATTGTCCCTCTCTCTGCATCTCTTGATCTCTCTAGCTGTATCTATATATAAATGCTGAATTTTGTTGCAGGTAAATTCGTCTTCTTATAGTCGACTATGTAGTAGTAAGGACATCTTGACTGTGAATGGGAAATTCCCAGGGCCAACTCTGAAAGCTCACAGAGGGGATAAACTGGCTATTGAAGTTCATAACAAGGCAAATTTTAACATCACTCTTCATTGGTGCGTGGCTTAATTACTCCTGCATAATGTTTAAACATTATTAGTTTGCTAGGCCGGTTTCAGATGATTAAAAGTGTTTATCTGGGTTATAGAAGCACTTTTTTTTCCCTCAGAAAGCGCTTTCAAGTTCATTTCCAGGAAAGACGTGTTAGTTTGAATAAAAGAAAAAAGAATTATGTGCTCCTTATAAAGCAATACCAGTAAAGCGCTTCAACACTTCTAAACAGACATTTATGATCACATTTTCTCTATGGTGCTAGAGTAAATGTTAACATGTGTGCAGGAAATGAATTGATACAGGCACGGAGTTAGACTAGTAAGAAATCCTTGGTCGGATGGACCAGAGTATATCACACAATGCCCTATACAGCCAGGAAACAAGTACACCTACAGAATTGAGTTTACTACAGAAGAAGGAACAATATGGTGGCATGCACATAGTGGATGGGCAAGAGCGACGGTTCATGGAGCCATTTTTGTTTATCCCAAACCTGGATCAAGCTATCCTTTTCCGAAACCTTATGCCGAGGTCCCTATCATACTAGGTATGTACTCTAGAGCCTTTGTTATATATGTTTAAAAACCTAGTGTAAATTTTAGTTGTTCTAGTTCACAAGGCATTTATCTCCAACAAAATGTTGGAAGATGTCTCAAATTAGAATCCCCGTCACCCGTGATTAAAAAAAAAAAAAAAAAGGAAATGAAAGAGCTTCATTAGAATTCATGATGCAAGGTTCAGGCTTGCACTTAATTAAGTAATTTATTTTATTTTATTTCACCTGCTAGCTATAGGAAAAGATAATTTGCACTTTATCAGCTATCCATATCCACTTTCGGGGTGGTCTTGACTCTTGATGCCCATTTAAGTTTGAGATCTCAGACTAGAGATTTTACTCAACTTAGTTAAATCTCAAGGAAAGAAATCTCTGTATGAGGAAAATGCATGAAATTCAAACGATTTTTCTAATCAATATGTTACATCGAATATATGTTTTTTCTTAACCTAAATATATTAGTCGGTTTTAGATGCCCACTGAATGTTAAAAGATACACTGTGTATAGGTGAGTGGTGGAAGAGGGATGTCATGGAGATACCAAGTAATGCAAATTTAACAGGAGGAGAACCTATACTCTCAGATGCCTATACTATAAATGGAGAACCAGGCTTGCTATATCCATGCTCCAAAAAAGGTATACAGTCAAGACTCGATTAGTGTCTTAATAACGAAGCTAATTTGAATTATATTGGTACTTGAACATAATGCTCCACTGCAGGGACCTTTAATATGCTAGTTGAACATGGAAAAACCTATCTTCTTCGGATCATTAGTGCGGTAATGGACGAAGAGCTATTCTTCGGCATTGCACATCACAAGCTAATTTTAGTCGGAAAAGATGGTTCCTATACAAAACAAGTTGAAACCTCCTACATAATGATAACCCCTGGCCAATCCATGGACCTGTTACTAGAAGCAAACCAACCTCATGGGCTCTATGTCATGGCTGCAAGAGCATACTCAAGCGCCATCGGAGCTGGTTTTGACAAGACCATGACATCTGCCATTGTTAAATATCATAGTTCAGATGATCACGACCACCAGCCTCGAGGACGTCCTGCTTTCCCCCATCTTCCACCCTATAACAGAACACAAGCAGCAACAGACTTTACCAAGCAATTTAGGAGCCTTGCAACAAAAGACCACCCTACCAAAGTCCCATTACAAGTAGACACCCACTTGTTTTTTACCATATCCGTCAACCTACTTAACTGCAGTAATAAACCGTGCACTGGTCCCTTTGGGAAAAGATTTTCAGCTAGTGTCAACAACATAAGCTTTGTCATGCCACCGTCGATTGACATCCTTCGAGCCTACTATTATAAAATTCCGGGGGTATTCGAGAGGGAGTTTCCAGAAAAACCACCAAAGGAATTCAATTACACTGGTGATGATCTTCCGGAGGGATTTTTGGCACCTTCCTATGGGACTAAGGTGATGGTTTTGAAGTACAATGCAAGTATTGAGCTGGTTTTGCAAGGGACCAATGTGTTAGCAAGTGATAACCATCCTGTACATTTACATGGATATAGCTTTTATGTTGTCGGCTCCGGGTTTGGAAATTTCAACCCTAAACAGGATCCTTTGAGATACAATCTTGTTGATCCTCCTGAGGAGAGTACTGTTGGAGTTCCTAAAAATGGCTGGGTTGCAATCCGATTCAGAGCAGATAATCCAGGTGATGATCATGACTTTACTAGTATTCGTTTCCGGTAGATTCATGCTATTCACTCTCCCGTATTGTGATTCTGCACTTGTTTTTTAAAATAGCATACTAATGCGTTTCGAATGTGACTGCCTTCTAGTTTTCCATTTTACTAACATTTAAGTTTGTATCAATTGTTTTTCCGTTCAATTGCAGGCGTGTGGTTGATGCATTGTCACATAGAGCGTCATCAAACATGGGGAATGTCTATGGTGTTCCTAGTCCAAAATGGTGTTAGTCATCATAATAGAATTCTATCACCTCCTCATGATTTGCCTACTTGCTAAAGGGAATAGATTCTTAAATAGATTTTGAGTTACTGTTAGAATAAGAAAACATAGGTTTGTTTGTGAGAGTGTATGCAAACTTGAAATTTAAAGTGGGATTAAACGCTTTTCTAAACCACTATAGCTACCAGAGCAAGTCGGGAGACTCTATGATACTAGTAGTTTTATCATACATTTACTTGACCGACATCAAAATTACAATATAATTCAACTAAAATTACTACATTAACAATGAAATTATCATATTCGTTTTACACTATTTAAATATAATTCAAGTTACAACATTATAAACAAATAGTAATTCACAAACTTGTATCAAACTACTAATGTCCTTGATAAAGTAATTACTTAAAACATTACTACGATTACACAAAAAATGACTTATTTACCACAATAACAATAAATATGTTTCCATATCTCTAAATGTGGCCATGACGTACATGTAGGTACGATAGAATTTTTCGAGCAACTCTAGCCATTTTTTGTGTTGAGAGATTGCTGAAATAAATATTGAAGAAAGACAACTACATTTCCTTTGTATACTGCAATGGAGCGTATACAAGTCTCTATCTCCGACTGCCGTAACATATATCAAGTCCTATTTCCCAACTCCTACTTGTGATCTCTTGCCTCTAGATTTATACTGGAGGAAGAGTTTCTCTCTAGTTTGTTTCCCAAATTTCTTCGGTTGTTGAATAACATCTCATATTGTTTACACCCGGTTTATTAACCTCCATTCCATCAAATTACAGCCGTTGAAAAGACAAAAATTAAGATAATTACTAATAATTTATTTAATTATTAGCACGGTTATTTTGATAAGGCTAAGAAGAAGAGATATGTTCCAACTGGAAGTATCGGGGGAAATGGAGTTTCTTGACATGATAAGAATTCCATGCAGCAAGCAAGAACGTTGGAACTAATTAAAGTCAATGTATTTTGATAGTCATCAAACTCTCCAAAGCAATGTAATCATGCATGCACAATACTTATTGAATTGGAATGAGTTTCTGCTCTATGATGTGGTGCAATGCTTAATTGCATGATCAAATATTGAGAAGCCATATATATCGTGCATATATGTTAGCCGATGACGTGGAGCTTTGGTATATATCAAGTTTATTACTTAACATGCATTAGGAGTCCTAATGAGATTGAAGCAAGCAATTTGAGTTCAAGAAAAGACTTCACCTCCGTTTGGTCATCCAACAAATCCAACTCTATATAAAGTAGCATCGACAGAAGACATCAGACATACAACTCCAGCCAAAATTCCATCATGGGTTTCCTTATTTTTCTTAGCCTCAGATTAGTTTCATTGTCTTTTAATTTTTAGTTGTTAGCTCTACTAGTTCAAGTCATTTTCCTTCATTTTCCTTGTAAACTAGTATTGATATTTCAATTGTTTCCATTGTTACTTTTTTGGTAATAGTTGATAGTTTTATTCTTCAAGCCGTTTACTTTTTTGCTCTTTACGTTAACGTTCATTCAATTTCTTGCAATTTACTTTCTTGTTCTTTATTTTTCTCCGCTTAATTTAGAGTTTGCTTCCTTGGTCTTTTACTATTTTGTTTATGCTCTTGCACTAGGAGTAGTTTTTTCATAATTGTTCGGTTACCAATCACTATTTACTTCATCCATTGAACAACTCGAAAGTCCTTGTCTCCAAGGCATCCTACCGTCAGTTGAGATTGTTCCTTCCTTAGCTTTCAATCTCTTGACGAAGTCAGAATCATGCGCACTACATCTACAATTGCACACTTGGCATTTTAACCGTGTGCTGGCATGCCACGCAATATATTCATCGAGAAGGATGCTTGTTCCTTGATCTCTCGGCTATATCGGCTGAGACGATTTTCCGAGAACTCATATATCACGTGTAAACTTTGGCTTTTGCATAAGATTCATATAATTATCGAGCCAAATAGTGTGAGGTTGTAACTAAACAATGCATTAAGATAATTAATTATATAAGGTACTTCTGTGTGGGATATCATTTCTTGTTTCATTCATTTACATAAGAGGAGAATCAAATCTCTAATATTAATCCTCACATCAATTACTAAGAGAGACTTTAAAAAAATACAAATATTGTTTTTTTTTTTTTTTTTTGGTTAACATAACATCAATTTTGTGAGCCCCGGAAATATTTGAGGTAGTAGAGTGAATTATTTGAGATTGAATTTATAATCTCAATAATAAGCAAGATGCTTGGGATTATTTTTCAAAATTTTTCACAAGGTTACATCCTCAATTTAAGGATCTGACATTAAAGTACGCGATGTCACGAGTCCATGGGTATTTTCAGGGGATTTCAGACACCCGAACTGTTTATTATGAATTTACGAAGTTTGGGAATTATGGAAATTCATTTTAAATAAACAAATTATTGCAGTGCAATCTGGTTCGTCGAAAATCTTCATCGCTTGATTTGGGCCGTCAAAATTCATTTGGGGATGGGCTATTTATAGGTGTGAGATCAGATGGACGCCCTAGAAGGATTGAGAGAAGTTTGGGCACTTGAGACCCGGTCGACGACTAGGCGACCGGAGAAGACAACTTGGTCGGAAAATCACCGTCCGGCCACCTCACGACGGCACACCGACACCAATAACTTCCTCTCCTCATCGCCGATATATTTCTGCGGTCAAATATTGCAACCGGCACCAATAACTTCCTCTCCTCATCACCAATAACTGTTCTTCGACGAATTCCGGCAACGGAATGATCTGCATGAGGTAAAGAAATTGATCCTCTTGTTGTACTCTACGTGTTGGTGTACTTGGTTTTGACATTAATCGAGTTTTGATCGAGTTGCTGTTTTTGGGTGTTTACGGGTTCCGTCGGAACCACTGTGCACGACCGCTTTTCTGGGCTTCTTGGTTTGGTTCCAGCGTTGACGATCATCCTTGAGCAAGAACTAGGGCTCGGTATCTCTCAATTTAAGAATCCGTGGAGTATATTACAAACCCGAGCCGGATTGGATGGTGTTGGCTTTGAAGTAAGAAAGTTTCAAGTTCACTGATCGTGTTCGAAGCTAGATACAGTAGCAATAACCATGATTAATTCAGTGAAAGTAAATTTCGATAGTAAAGAAGGCTAGAGAATCAATATTGGGTGCCCTTAGCGATTTTTGGGATGCACCTAATGTAAAAGTAAAATTGTGTCGAATTTGAGAAACATCGTGATATGGTTATGATTTGTCGAAAGTCTAAGACCGATAAATGGTAAACTATTCAGTAATTGGGATAAATATCGAATTTGTAGCGATTGGTCAAACATCGATCAAACCTTGGTCAATCATTAAATCGAGAAAGTTGGTCGGACGACTATTTTAATTGTCGGGACTTTAAATATTTGATTCGACGAGTTGTTAACACTTACTATGTCGGAACTTAGGACCCGAGGATCGAATAGAAGGTTCTTGAATCCCAGACAATGTAAAACTGTACAGCTTCGAAATCCAGATAGGGGATTAGGGACTCACTCATTGAGTTGTTTTTTCGTATTTAATTTAATTGTGATGCATGATGAGTTGAATGGCTCGGTTACGTTAAAATGCAATGCTTACTAACCAAACCGTGAGAGAATTTGTGACAGCTTGAGAGCGACGGGTGGCAATGATTTCCTTGGGTTTGATCCCATTAACCTTTGGAGGGTTAGCTACACCGGTCAGACTGTGCGCGATTGCAATGATGACCCGGTTCCGTGTGTGTGGATAGGTAGCGGACGCTCTCGCTACGCTTACCTGATTTAAAATTATAATGTGAGATAAGGTTGTATAGTGGGTCTATCGGACTGGCCATCAAACAATATGTGATATCGTATTTAATTGTGTTTCATGCATTGATTTTCTGTCGGAAAATGTTTTAAAAGTTTGTCGTTTCTTTAAGTAAAATGGTTTTGAGTATGTTTTTCTTACTGGTGCACCATTAAAATTAAAAGTTTTCAAATCTAACTGGGGTGAAGCCCCTACTGAGCAACGAGGACGAACACTCTCCCCTACAAACAGTGTGGTTACAGGTACTTGTGCACTGGTAACGAGATTGTAGCGAACGGAGATGGGTGTGCGGGATTCGATAACTCTTCGTAACAAAAATCAGGTTCCAAACATTACTCTTGATCTTTATTTCTTGATCCATGCTATTCCGAAACTCATTGTTGAATGTTCACTTTGTTGTTAAGTCTATTATTCCTCGACTCTCCAAAAATGACAAGTTCTAGATGAACAAAGTGAAACTTGTAATTGTCGAGAAGTTTTCACCTCAAAAGTATTTATAAGTTTCAACTGTGTTTTACAGAAAATTTGTTTAGTAAAAATGTCTTGCGGTTCTCTAGAATGTAAATCGAGCATTCGGTTTATGTTTTAGAGACTTGTGACACTGTGATGTGCTCAAGCTGGTGAGGTGCAGTTTGGGGTGATAAAAATTTTCATTAACCAAAGCCTACACCTAGAGTAGTGTATGCATCAAATTTGATTAGATTTCTAATGTCTCAGGCACACACTAAACTCGAAAAATACTACTCATTCGAAACATACTGAAGCGGGTCTATAAACCACTAGAACACCTCACTTTCTCAAGGCAAAATCATCTTCTGTCAACTAGCCCGTTTAAGAATGCACTTGTATTATGGTGAAAGTAAATACTTCCTTGATAAAAAATAAAAAATCCTGGTAGAAATGAACCTAATAAACCATAGACCCGCAAAAGAAGCTGATATAGAAAAATAAAATTATGGCATACCTATTTTGATCCCCTTCTTTATAGTCTTGCGCATCTTATCATTCATCCCACTCCGCTTGTCATCTTTTAAGTAGATTGCTTATCTTCTCTTGGAGTGGCTTTTTTTTCCCCCCTCAAATAATGAGATACTTCATTAAGGGCTAAGCCCAAACAGAGCCCAGAAAAAAAACTGAGGCCCAGAGTACAAACAGAAGAGAAAAGGAAAGGTTACATATCAAACTAAATCCAGATAGATGTAGGAATAGGATCAATAACCAAAAGAGGAAACAAAATAGCTCCCAACCTTGAGTTCAAGTTCTCCGTTGTGTGAGGGCAAGGGACGTCGTCATTTCTCAAAACCAGTGTCAAGGATGGTGGTGGCTAATTAGCCCACCTCTAAAGACCCACGTCTGAATGTCAAGCGTGGCTGATTAGCCTATGTCATAGTGGCTATTTGCTCATTCCTAGCACAAGCTTATGGGTGTGATGACCTACGTTTTCGTTATTTATTTTTTGAAATCAATAACGGACCAGTTGTACAAATTATTATTCTTACGCTTTATTCGTATGTTATTCGTGAAATAGAATTATTTTCAAAAGAATAATTACTCGGAACGTGTCATTTTCAGAATCTCAAGGGTTGACTTTTTATTCGTTGAGCTTCTCCGAAAACTTCTTTCACAAAAGTCATAGAGCGTGTCGATATGAGTTCGTGGACATGCGGCACTAGGGGTGGTTTCGGTTCATATCAGTTCGGTTTTAGGCCGAAACCGAAAACTGCACCGAACTTGGGCTCGGTTTTGAGTTTTTGAGAAGCTGAAACCGAAAACCGAATCGACCCGAATGGTTCGGTTCGGTTCAGCCCAGATTCGGTTTTTGCTTCTTTTTTTTTTAAGTAAAATAGGTTTTTACCACTTCTACTTCTACCTCTTTGGTATTGTAACTCGAGAAGTTTTTTGTTTCTTCAAACCTATAATAATAATAAGGGCTAAATATAGATTACTACCCTGTGGTTTGGGTCCAAAATCAATTCAGTTCCTAGACTTCTAATTTCATCAAAAACACCCCTGCACTTTCAATTTTGATCTAATAGATCTAATTTGTTAGTTTTCCCTTTGCTTATTCTCTTTCAATCTCTTTTCTAACTCCGTTAGAGTCTTACTTAAAGAAGCTCCCTCACTTGATACTTGAGGACCACTAACACCACTTTCCCTTCCCTCTTCCTCATACACCTTGTAAAGGTCATACAAGAGATCTTTCACTCTCTTTGTGTTAGCTTCTACCTTTTCATCCATCTCCTCGGCTAGAATCTCAAAATAGTCAACAATTTTCTCAAGTTTATAATGTGGATCAAGAACAATAGCAATGAATATATAGTGATTCAATTTCTCAAAGCTACCCCAATACTTTTCAAACTTGTCTTGCATGGGTGATGCAATCTCAGACAAACATGGGTTCTTTTGTTCTTGCAAGAGACCATAAATAGAGAGTAAATCACCAAAAGTATTATGAATGGTAGTAGAATTAGAACAACATACCTTCAAAGTGATTTCATAAAATGGTCTCAAGAAATCCATAAATTCCTCCCATACTTCCAATCAACACTTGCCGGTAGCCCCTCTTTTGGCTTTTCACCCTTATCACATTAGAGTCATGCCCAAAAATTACCCACATCTTCATCCACCATTCTATCAAAAGTTTTTCAGAATTTCAAAGGCCATTCCAACATCAAGAATGTGGAATTCCACCTAGTAAGGACATCCAAAATCACAAGCCCATTGCACTCTAGTTTCACCCTTTCAACACATTCCTTGAAAAAATCAAGCCTTTGTAGGGAGAATCTAACATACCTCACTGCGTTGCGAATGACATCAATGAATATCTTCATCACACTCAACCCATCATCGACAATCAAGTTAAGAATATGGGCTACACACCTCACATTTGCCTCTTCATTTTCAGTAATCTCAAATCAAGAACTGTTCAGCCAAAATAAATGCAGAGTACCTAAAACTGACATACTTAATTCCATGTCCAGCAAGAACATTCCACAATATACAGAACATAACATAAACTGAAACCAGCTTTTGCCTTGGTTCTTACCTTATCTAGAAAGATCGCGGCTATAAACACCAAAGTCTAGCCCAAATCTGTAAGTCTATTCCAAGCTAGTCTACAACAATAATAGCACAAGAGAATGTTGAGATAAAAAACCATCTTTCGATAATCAAGAAACCATTTCCATTTGGATCAGACCTAACCTAGAATTCCTGAAATTGAAGGCTTGAAGAATTGCTGGCTTGCTGCTATGGAGGAGAAAAGAATGCCGAGTCTTCTTCAATCTCTAAAGCCGAAAAACATGAAATAAGAAGACAAGATGGTGCTGCGCGTGAGTCACTGAGGACTTGAGGTTGAGGAGAAGAAAAATGAATCAGGAACTACTAGCTACACACACAAGTAGAGATTTTATAAACATAGGATTGGAGACCAACTAGCTCAGAATCTCAGATCGGTGAAAATCAAAGACAGAGTTCAACTAACCTTATCGATGAAAAGAGAGATGGAAAGCAGCTGTGAGTTCTCATCTTCGTGTCACCGAAATTGATTGGCGGCATCCGGTAGCGGTAACTATTCGATTAAGAGTTGAGGAAAAAGTTGGGGCTGAGAGAGTTTAGGTTGAGGAATAGAGGAAGTGAGGATGTGAGTTTTCGGTTCGATTCGACTTGAGGCAGCGAGGTTGTTTAGTTTTCGGTTCGATTCAGTTTCTATAGGGCTGAAACCAAAAACCGAACCGAACATAATCGGTTCAGTTCAGTTTTGTTTTTTAGTTCGGTTTTTTTTCGGTGCTGCCTTGTTCTGCTTCGGTTCGGGTTTCGATGTGCTTTCTTTTGATTATCTGTGTCTTGAGCCCACCCTTATGCGGCACGCATGAATCGAAGATCTGCTGAAGAAGTTATGGTCTGTGAAAGTTTTTACTATTTCGAGAAATTACTATAAATAGAAAGTTTCCGAAAAAAGAAGTTAGATTTTCCATTTTGGAAAGAATTCTAGAAAATTCCAGATATTTTATCTCTCTCTGAAATCCATGACCAGACCCGATCATATTTTCTAATTCCGCCGACGACACCTGCCCAGATCTGATCTCCACCACCTTCTATCATCCCCCAGCAACTCATTTCCCCTGGAAGCCACTGAGGGCGGATGATCGAAGGCAGGCAGATTGGCAGTGGCTGACCCGATCAGAATTCTCTTTTCTGGCGATGGTTCGACTCGAAACTAGTTGGGTTTTGTAGAGTTTTCCATCCTTATTTGATCGTTAGTAGTCTTGTAGCTCGATTCAAAGTGTGGTGATCAGAATCGCGTATGAAAACTAAACCCGATCTAAAATGACGTTTCAATGGTGATCTAGGCCAAATTGGCCATAGCTCCGAGTATAAAAGTTGCTTCCCTAGATATTCTCTATCTTTTGACCGGTTGGATCAACCTGGTTTTTAGGTTGATACGGCGGCGCGTGCGGCAGTGGTTGGAGCGTTTTCTTTCCTTGTTATCATCTACACGTCGATACGAGCATTTTGATATATGGGTTAAGTCCTATTTCGATTGTTGAAAAATGCTAAGGTTTTTCTTAGTTTCGATTCATTTGGTTTTTCGATTAGTGATAATCCGATAGTTGGATCAACTTGTAATTTTGATATATTGATCCTAGAAGTGTTCCGGAGACCTTGGGTGGTCTTAAATGAAGTTTGGTCTTAATTGGCGTAACTTCATGTTTTAGATCAAATGCAAGATTCGAATTGTAATCGCTTTGTGTTTCGTGTACCAAGTTGAGACTGCATTTCCTTAGGTGCTTAACAGAGTGTGTTCCGTACATTATCTCGAGTTGTGTGAAGATGTAGCAGGATATTGAGGTGAGTAAATCTGACGAGGTTCATTTATGAACGGAGTTACTTATTATCGAATTTATTTATTTAAATCATGAACTATAGTTGGTATTAGTGTCATTCCTGAATAGATGACCACGTGTGTGTCTCTGTGTGTGTGTGTGTGTGTATATATATTGTGTGATGTAAAACAATATTAGTGATTGTGTTCATTTTATTGTTTTGTGACTTGACTTTTCGGAAAGGCAATATATTGTGAAAATGTGGTTTATATTGTTTCGAAAAAGTGCTTCGAGTTGTGTAAAACTTTTTTTTGGGTCATGCATGATCTATTTAAATGTTTTGATTTGTGGAGGCTGAGGGTCACTGTTGTGATCGAGAGTGTGGAATCCTTTATTGAGATTTGTGTAACATTTTTGAGTTGTGTGTGACTTTTTAAATATTTTGATCTGTGGAGGTCGAGGGTTGCTGTTGTGACTGAGGGTAGTAGATCTGGAACCATATCTTTGGTTGGATTTTTTGTTACGATTTAGTTAGAGCTGTAGTCTGTCTGCCATTGTATTTCATAAGGGTAACTGCATGTTACTTGTGACTCATGATTACGAGTTTAAAAGAAAGTCTCGAGTGTATTCTTTCAAATAAATTGTCCAAGGAGGGACATAGTTTCATATTTATTTTGTTAGAGTGTACTGATAATATGATTTAATCACTGTGTTGACTTATGTTGTCTTTTTGAGAAAAAGATGTTGAATTTTGAAAGGTATCAAGGTGTGTGTTGTCTTCCTTTCTTGAGTTTTTGAAAGGAATTAAAGTGTGATTTATTTCCTTATGATGTTTGATTTATGTTAATTGAGTTTACTCATACAAACATAAAAAACTTACCGGGTTTGTTGTAGTTGCAACTCGGTGCACTATTCGATGATGTAGGGGTAAACACTGCATGTCAGGGCAATCAAGGTTGAGCTTGAGGTGTCGTTTATCGTGGCAATGTTAGGTTGTGGAACCTATTTTTGTGTACTTATTGTGTATGTAGTATGCTCCCCGTGAGTGTTTACATTATTACTTTGATAATTTAAATTAATGTGTAAACTCTGGTCAAATGTAGGATTAAATTCAGTTTACCCCCTGAGGTTTAGGGGTAACTTCATGCTAGTTCTTGTCCTCTTAATTTTATCAGTTTACCCCATAAGATTTACAATTCCAGTCATCTATGACTAACTCATCAGGCTCCGTCCAAATTGGACGTTAAATCCGAACGTTGGGTTTGAATTTTAATGACTTTTTGAGGGTTTAGTGGCTGAATCACCAACCTAACCGTGAGACTGTTTTCCCTCTCAATTTTCCAAAACCTCGATCTGTTCCCTCTAAATTAAACTTAAACTATTCTAAACAACAGCACAGTTCCCCATTTCAGATCTAAACCCAATCTCGAAACCAAAGAATGTTCTCTCAACCTGTTATGGAGAGGAGAAGAATGATTGAAACCCAGAACCCATTACGGAGCTCGGTTGGAACCCATTAGTTTGCCTAAAACCAGTCAGAGGACGAAAGGAAAGAACAGGATACCCAGAAGCATCGAGGTGAAATGACGGATGACGAATGGGCACCGCGAGAGGAAATGGTAGGAAAGGAGATTTCTTATTACAATGGATTCAGATGAACTCATTGTAATAAGAAATCTCCTTTCCTACCATTTCCTCTCGCGGTGCCCATTTGTCATCCGTCATTTGGTTTTCTTATTACAATGAGTTCATCTGAATCCATTGTTTTTTGTTTCAAGTTGGGTTTTGTTATGGGTATTAGGCTTTTGGTTTTAGAGATTTGGTTTTCCATTTTGGGTTTTGTTATGGGTATTAGGGTTTCAGTTGGGGTTTTGGTTTTAGGGATTTGGTTAACCATTTTAGGGTTTGTAGGTAGAGCACAGATTGGGGTTTCGGTTGGGGTTCTGGTTTTAGGGATTTGGTTTTCTATTTTGGGGTTTGTAGGTAGAGGATAGATTGGGGGTTTCAGGTTTAGGAATGGGGGTTTCAGGTCTAGGGTAATTTATTGGGGTTTCTTGTCTATTTGTGTCTATGGTGATGAATAAACCATTGTAGATAATGAAGAAGTTGCTAGGTGTTGAGTTAGGTCTGTAAATACTGTAATTGTGGTCATAGTGTATTGTAAATTATGCTGCTGCTTGCATATGGCCTATTGTGGTCCTATTATATTGTAAAGAATGTTCTTGTTAAAAGATGTGGTCCTAGTTGTAAAGAATGTTGATGTTGTGGTCCTTTAGGGTTTGATGTTCTTTGTGTTTGATTTTTTCCTTCATGAATCTTTGCTCCTTGCATTATTTTGGGGATCCTTATTTTGATTAAGCTTTGATTTATTTTCAAATGCAGGTCACTCAGATTATTTTACTGTTAAGATGTATCATGGGGGCTATTTTAGGGAGAACCAGTATGTAGGTGGGAAGGTATCCTATTATGACTATGTTGACAAGGAAAAGATGTCACTTGTGGATGTTGATGGTATAGTTAGGGGTTGAACCAAGACTATAGTGGGAAGAGGATAGATTATTGGTATACGATTGGAATTGAGGATGAAGCTTTAACAAAGCTTTCCATTGATTTTGATACAATTACTATGTGCTACTGTGTTCCACAAATTAGGCTTGTTATTATAGACTTGGATCATTTGGAGCTTAAGGATGACTATGTAGAGATAGATGATGATGATGATATGTTCATGTATGAAGAAGATGACTTCCATGATTTTGCTTATAGTCAAGCTGGTTTTAGCGGAGTTGTTACCGAAGAGCTACCAGATTCACCGAGAAGGAAGCCAGGGGTAGTAATAATGCAATTTCAAGATTCACCAAGCAAATATGCCTCGAATAGGCCAGCAAAGAAGGCTTCTGGAATTGTAATAAGGGAGTTGGAATGGCATGCCACTGTGCCTACTCAAGCTACCCAAATTAAAGTGCATGAACCTAAAGATAAAGGAAAGAACTAAATGGTAAGCAACCCAAATTAAAGTGCATAATCCTAAAGACAAAGGAAAGAACTAAATGGTGGATGAAGGACCTGATTCAACTATGTTTGTTGACCTAGACAATCTTCTGAATGTCGATGTGTCTAGCTATGAACCAAGGAGCTCTAGATTTAGTGTACCTAATGAAGAGGATGGTGATGCTTATGAATCCACTGATTTTGAAGGATTGTTGTACGAGAATAGCTCGAGGATGAGGACTATGATCCTGAGTTTGATAGTGAAGACTATAATAAGCATGGTGTAGATGATGATTGGATGGGTAACATGAAGGGTGAGTTTAATGATAGGGGTCAGTGGATTGGAGGAGTTGATCAAGGGTCTAGTGCTGCAAATATGGATAATGAGGGAGATATGCGGGATAAGGATAATGAACCAATGTATGGAACAATTGATTCTAATAAGGACTGTATTGGAAATAAGCCGACTCTAACAGAGAGGGAGAAGGGGATGGATTCCCAGAGTTCAACCCTAAAAGTGATATGGTCAACCCTCAGTTCTATAAAGGCATGAAGTTTGCAACTGCAAAGATTTTGAGAGCTGCCACTAAAGAGGGCGCAATTCAAAGAGGGTGAGAAGCTGTGTTTGTGAAAAGTGACAGATTTAGAATAAGGGTGATTTGTAAAGCTGAAAATTTCCCCTTCAAGTTATATGCCTGTAGAATGCAGTATGCGGACACTTTGCAGATCAAGACCTATAATCCCGAACACACTTGTGCTAGAGTGCATGCAAACAACATGATTAGGACATCTTATTTGACAGAGAAATTTGCTTAGCAGATTCAGCACAACCCAAAATGGTCAACATGTATAGAAGTTTACTGATTTTCATTTAGTTCCTATCATTTTGTACTCAATGTATTTTCTTATTGTACTTTTTATTGTACAGATTCACTTGCACAAGCAATGGCAGCTAGTGTCAAGGCAAGAGTGTTATATCAGTAGGCTTATAAAGCAAAGAAGACAGCCTTGTAGCTTCTAAAAGCCTCCATCAAAGAGCAATATGCAAGAATAAGAGACTATACAGATGAGCTTAAAAGAGTGGACCTATACACAACCATAGACATCAAGTGTGACTTCAACAATGAAGAGCAATTACCTATGCTCAAGAGAATGTATGTGTGTTTGGGAGCACTGAAGATGGGTTTCAGAGCTGGATGCAGGTCAGTACTTGGGCTAGATGGTTGCCATTTGAAGAGCTGCTATGGGGGTCAGCTATTGATAGCTGTGGGATTAGATGCAAACAACACAACCTGGGTGTTGTCCTATGCTATGGCAGAAATGGAAAGTAAAGACAACTGGGAGTGGTTTCTAGACCTTTTAGTAATGGATCTGAACGTAAAGGATGACAGAGTTGGGAGCTGGGTGGACCTTCATATCAGATAATTAGAAAGGATTATTACTTGCTTTTGCTGAAGTCATGCCACTTGCAGAACACAGATTTTGTGTTAGACACGTATGGATAAATTTCAACAAGTTGTTTCCTGGTAAGGTGTTAAAGGACCAGCTTTGGGCATATGCAAAGTCAACAATAGAGAACTATTTTATCAAAGAAATGGTCCTGATGAAACAACTGGATCCAGGAGCATATGATTGGCTAACAGGTAAGTAAACTTGTTTCAAAAGTTTATTACCTGCTTATCCTGAAGTTATGCCAGTTGCAGAACACAGATTTTGTGTTAGACACTTGTGGACAAATTTCAACAAATTCTTTCCTAGCATGGTGTTAAAGGACCAGCTTTGGGCATGTGCAAAGTCATCAACAGAGAACTATTTTATCAAGGAAATGATCATGATGAAACAACTAGATCTAGGAGCATATGATTGGCTAACAGGTAAGTAAACTTGTTTCAAAACAATAACGCACTTTTTCCAAGCATTGACATTAATGTTACCATTTTCAACCTTCTTTGTAGATCCTGAAAGGCCATCCAAGCACTGGTCTAGGGCACACTTTTTTATTAAAAAATCATGAGGGGGGATAAGATGCAGAGATTAGTGTTGGATCATAATTCATATACATATTTGTGGCCCTAAAACATGGAAAATACTTATTCTAAAGTCCAATTTAATGTTGACTAATCTAATTCCATGTTTTGTAGAAAGTCTTGATAAGAGGAGAAAAAAGTGAAATTTCAATAAATTTTCCATGCACCACCACTTTTGGCTGCACAAATGGCTGTGCACCACCACTCACGGTGGTGCCATGTATTTTCCGGCCATATTCATTGAGGAGCAAGGAGGATGAGTATCATAGCATCTATTCCATTACATCCATTCACCATCATTTTATCTTAACCAAATTCCAAACCTTTTAGTTCTAATTCAAGCAAACACTTCCTATTACCCAAAAAAGTCAACCATCATCATCACATCAATATCTATCATGTTTAAGGCTTAATCATCACCCCTCACTCATCATTTCCTACTCTAACATACACCATCACTCTTATACTCTTTTTCCTTATTTTTGAGATCTATTACTACTCTCATACTCCACCTCTTTGCTCAATTCAAAATCCTAGCTATTATCTTGACTTCACAACACCATTTTCACATCCTTCTCCATCTATTTAAGCAGCCATTCTTCACAAGGAATAGGCATCACCCACACTTAGCCATTACATCCTCTTCTCTCTCTATTTTCTACACAATCCACTACTATTTCCTCCACGAAACCTCCATCTCCACCACTTCATTTTCCAACTACATCCCTACTCATAACATCTTACATATACCAAGTTTCATCATCATCTCAAGTCTTGAAGAAGGAGTTCAAGGAAGAAGCTCGAGCACAAGAGGAACCACCACATCATCTCCATGACAAAGTTTCCATGATCAACCACTTCATCATCCTTCACTTGTGATCATCCCTAGTCATTTCTAAACTCTATTCTTTGATAGCTTAATGTTTTCCATTATGTTGATGTTAGTTTATGTAGATATGTGTGAGTAGTCTATTGTTGGGGCTAGGGTTGAAAGCCCTAGCCAAACTTGTAATGAATTAATGTTTGAGTCTCATTTGATGCAATTTCCATGATCATCTTCATATGCTAATTCAAGAAGTGAATGCTTGTATTTGAATCTAGCAAATTTGAATACTTTGCATTTGTCATTTCATGAACAATGTTTAGAGAGTAGCTAGCTTTGAACATTAATAGCATGATAGTACACTAGGTGTGTATGTGAGGGTAGTGAGTTAAAATCACCTAGACCTAGGATTGGTTTGATTGCGTGATTATCTAAACTCAAACCGGTAATATAACTTGTTCTTGGATAGTTAATTTCGCACTTATCCGGTGGAAATTGATAAAATCAAAAGAGTTTAGGCCTTAGTAGTCTTATCCGGATGCTAAGAGGGTAATTGGATACTTGGAATTGCATTACTTATATTTTGAACATCAATGCGTGGAAGGGAGGCTATGTGAACAACCTAAAGCTCTAATCACATCTAGTTTAGCATAGCCTAGTTTACATTTCAAGTTCTCATTTTGTGTTAATTTGAGTTAAAACCATCTCCAAAACCAAAATCAAACTACTACACCATCTTACATATATTCACCATGAACTTTGGTTCACTCGTGAGCCCTTGTTTGTGATTCGTACATTTACATATTCATCGCATCTTTTAGGTTTTCTCTAGCTAGAGTGGGTTTTCCAATCCCCTACTCATAATCCCGTACACTATAAGTTGACATGTTACGTCCCGGATCAAAAATGTTACTTGTTACTTGTGAAAATACGAAGGTTAATGATTTCGATTACGTTTTATTGGTTTTCGATACGTTTAGTGGCCCTAAAAATCGACTTTTTGTTCAGGTCAAAATTCGAGAAAATTTTCTTCACGAAAGTTGTAGAGGACGTTAAACCGAGCACGTGCATACTTGGTTCGTAAAAATGAGAGTTCGTATGCGAAAGTTATAAGGGAAATATGAAGTTACTGTTCATAATAAATAGTATATATTTGAATTTTTACTGTACTGCATGGTAACTTTCTTTTCTCTCTCTCTCCTTTCCCCCGTGGTTATCTCTTTCTCTCCCTTCTGCAACTCCAGCTCTCTCTCCACTCCGGCCACCAAACGACGCCCAACTGATGCCGTTCGACTCCGCTCCTCATACCCAGCCTCCCCAACGTCGCCGACCGCCACGAAACAGCCAAAATACGGCGATAGAAGTCGTCAAACTTCAAGGAGCCAAAACGGGTCAACGGCTCGTTCTCACGATTCCGGCCACCAAAAATTCTCAGACCAGGTCCTTTAGGAGTGCAATGAGACGATGAACATCCTCCCCAAATATCAGGCCGAGTAGCGGAGCATGGAGGAAGAACCGACGAGTTGAAGTTGTGGATTACTATTCATCAATCGAGCCAAACCTTCCCCTTAATTGTTAAGGTACTTCCAGTCCTTTTCTTGATTTGTCGTAGTTGGAAAAAATGATCAGAAGGTTGAGATGTTTGTGCTGCCAAAATTTGGCGGCCATCGGAGCTGGTAGAGGCGGCTCGTGAATCCCACGCGCGCCACTGTAGCAGGCTCGTGGCGGCGCCTCCGGCTGCCGTTTGACTTCAGTTTTTAGCCCATTAAATCCTATAAATGTTGTAAAGCTTGTATATGAAATTTGGTGAATTTTGGAGAAGCTTGGAATTAATTATGAATTTTTGAAGTTTAGGGTTTCGATTTATGATCTACGAGAATCCGACCGTCGGATTTCTCTCGAATTCATCCTAGAAATTGTAAATCGACGAATAGAATTTATCGGTGAGGTTTGGATTAAATCCAAGGAGAATTGAGGGATTTATCTATAAGTTTATGTATAGAAATTTATATTTTATAGTTAATTAACGTTAATTTTTTTTTTCAGAATTAATTAGTTGTTTACAAATAATATTTCATACAGGACGTGAGGAGCCTCCGTTGGAGGAGAGTTCTAACCAACGGCAAGTTTAGCCGTACACTGTGAGTGGACTTTGGTTTTAAATAATGATGCATGCATTTATTTTGAAATTATTGATTTATTTAATTATCGTTTTATTTAGCGAGCATAATATTTTTTTTGGATTATAATTTTGGTATTGGTTTTTCTATATGAATTTAGGATATGAATTTATTATGCTCGAATTTGGATTTATGATTTGTTTTTGAGATAATGAATTGATTTCAGAGATTAACTACGATTCTCGATTATGATTTGAGAAATGGATTTGTGATACTATTTTTTGGATATTGAGCTTTCGATATTTATCTCCTATATATGATATTATTTGAAAATGTGATTTATGTGATTTTCGACGAATTATTTTCTGAGATGATTTCCGTAATTCAATATTATATTTTATTCGTCGATTTTTATTCTGAAACATTATCAGAGATGAAATTTTCGAGGAAATTATTTACACTTATTATTCTCACAGACTTGTTTATGAATTTGAGAATATTTTGACGTGCGGGGCCACGTCATTGGAATATACATATTTTTTTTCGCGAGGAATTGGGGAAGTTTTATGGATTTACGAGTTTTTGGATTATTTTCCTTCACCATACTTGAGTTGGTTATTGTGTCTCCTTCCCACTTACTTTGTGTTTGTGGGTGAAGTCGAGATGATTTATTCTCCTCCTCACGTGAGAGTAGTAGAGGTTGTTATTTCTCCTCCTCACATAATTTATATGTGAGGGAGTCGGGGGATAGAGCTTGAGAGGCTCTGTTATGTTATACTCGTATGGTGATAATCGTTTTTCCCCGTATGATATTGTTATTTTGACTCTAACCAGCGAGGACTAGTGGATTTTCTAGAACTTTTATTGTGGCGAGAAATATATTCTTATAAAAGTGGCATGCATAGAAATTTTGTTTATATTAGAAATTGTGGGAAAGTATTAAAGTTTTATTCAATTAAATTATATCGTTAATTATTTTTGTCCACTCACTCTAACGTGTTTTTAAATTACTTTCCCCTGAGCCCTTTGTTTTCAAATGCCAAGTTTGCAGGCGATATTAGTTGAGGTCGGGCGTACATAGAGTTGAGGCATAGCTAGCACTACTTCCTTATTTTAGGATCTATCGATCCTTTATCCTCTTTTCGTTGTTTTAGGATTGCTTTGATAACCTATGAAATTTTGCTTAATGTGAAAATGGGATTGTTGGTATTTAGGGAGCAGGATGGCTCCATAAGCATAAGGACAGCATGCTTAGAAGTGTTATTTGATTTCTTTGCAGGTTAGGGTTGTTCATTTTTGGGGAAAGTTCTGTTAAACTTTCTCGAAAAGTGAACCCCGCAGGGCCACCTGGAATTTCAGGAGACATTCTGGGTCGGGTCCTGTCATGACCCTTATACTTGAGGGTGGCTATTTGGCTAACAATTAGAAGATACAATCTGCCCCAAACCAAGGAAGCTATTGGAGAAAAATAAGGTCAAGGCTGCAACAAATTGCATTCCTAGTGGATCGGGTGGACCTAAAATTGAGGTTGAGAGCATAGTTGGCGGCAAATATGTTGTGGACCTTCAAGCACACACTTGTGCATGCAAGAGGTGGGATTTAACTGGCATCCCATGTAAACATGCTATTTCAGCCATCAATTACATGCAAGGTTCAAAAAATCGCTAGGTGCTAGTTGGGCAGTGGGTAGGGGACTAGCGCCCAAAAGCCTAGACGAGTGCCTAGACGGGGCCTAGGCGGTTTTAGTTTTATTAATTTTAATATATTTTTAAAACATATAAAAATATAAATAATAGTGTGTGTGTACATATATTATATATATATATTGTGTGTGTGTGTATATAATTATATATATGAAGACTTATTGTTAATAGATAAGAATAATGAGAATATACAGTAAGAATTTTATTCCCAGATTCCAAACCCATCGAACACATGACCAGATGGCCACCAAGAATAAGGGGACACATGATTTCAATCACTGTCTCTCTATAAATTCCAGTCCTCTCTCTCCTTTGTTATCTCTGCCGTCATGGTTATGTACCCTTTACTCAAGAACTCATGTGCTAGCTTGATTTCCACTATCGCAACCCTCTTACTTCATCACTCTCGCTCATTCTTACGGTGAATAGTGCTATGTCATTCCCTATTCAATACAAACCCAACAGATTACATGGACACCCGCAAGAGAACTCGACACATTACATCGGCAAACTCCGAGGCAAGAACCCAACTTGGAACAACAGGTTCCTCTTCAAGTGTCTCATCCGATTTTCCTTGTCAGGGAGACCTCAGGGATCATGACCAAGATCTACATCGTTGGTTGCGTCTATTGACCAGCTTGTCTAGTGACAGATTCATGGTTTACCGCAGCTCCAGATTCGACGACAGGCCCCCCTAACACCCAATCGCCCAGCCGTCTAACCACCTAGTCTCCCGCCTAGGCCGCCTCGGTGGACGCCCAACTCCATCCCGCCCAACCCCACTGATTTAGCACTACTAGAGTCAGAGAGCTGCCGCCTAGCACCTAGGTGCCGCCTAGGCAACCTGGGTGGCCAAGTTTTAGAACACTGATTACATGAGACATACCTTTTAGGACTATATAGATCATTGCTACCTAAAGAAGACCTACATGTCTACTTACAACAACACAATAAAACCTGTAAATGGTATGGATCTGTGGTCAAAGAGTGTTGAACCTCCAATTTTTCCCCCACAAAACACAAGGCAGCCAAGGAGACCAAGAACAAAGAGGATCAAGAATGCAGCTGAGAAGGCAGATAATGGAGGTATAGAACTTGGCAAGGTTCAGAGGACTCTCAAGTGTAGTAAATCTCATGAAGTTGGCCACAATTTCAAGGCATGTCATAGACACTTACCACCCAAGAATAAGGCCTCAATAACCAGTAACAAGAAGAGGAAGTTAGATGAATCAACTTCTGAAAGTCAGGTATGAACTGTATACATTCTGGGTTTTATGTTCATGTGTATTTATGTCTACTTATGTGTGTACTTGTGTGTTTTAGACCAGTACAAAGAGAAGGGGTCATTGACTAAGAATGAGCTGAGGAAGAAGGTACAGCTTAGAGCAGCAAAGCTTAAGGTAATGTTATATCCATTGCATTGATTGTGTGGGTTGTTATGACTTTGTTCTTGTTTTAAATGGTGTCTAGTAGCCTCATATTGTAGAAAAAGATAGATGAACAGAAGGCAGCAGCAGCAAGTGCATCAAATGCTTCAGGAAGGACAAAGGGTAGACCTGTAAGTACATCTACAAATTCTGCTCCTACTTCTGCTCAAGCTCCTCGTCCAGCAATGTCAAACCCTCCTGCCAAGCCTTCATCGTCTTCTAAGCAAGTAGCCCCCAGTAGGTCATCTATCAGAATAAGAGAAAAGGAAGGGAAAAAATAAGCTCAAATACCGTATGTTGTCCTATTAGCATGCCTTGAACTCGATCATATTAGGTTTATGTCGCAGTCTTTTGCGCAACGTTGAGCTATGTAACTTGGTTGCTAGTCCCTAATCTTTTGAGAAGATGACTAGAGCTAAGTCTCATCGCAACTTTGATTTTTGGGTTTTATGGATGTAATGTACTGATATTCATCCATTGGCATGCTAATGCTAAAGACAATGTATGCTCTATTTTGCATTTTTGCTCTATGAAATATATGAAGATTATGCTTTAACATATATGCTTGTAGTTCAAGCGATTTTGGAATTTTTCACAAAAAAGCTCATTTGTTTTAGGGTTCACCTCAAATTTTAGAACTTGTCAGATTTGTGTGTTTCTCATTTTTAACCAACTTTTTGCTCTAAGACAATTTTTTTGCTTTATTAAATTATTATAATACATTTGTTTTAGGGTTCACCTCAATTTTTAGAACTTGTCAGATTTGTGTGTTTCTCATTATTAACCAACTTTTTGCTCTAAGTCAATTTTTTTGCTTTATTAAATTATTATAATATGTGGTATATATGTTTATGCCTAAATTTTTAAATTTTGGAGTCAATTGTGCTGAAATGACCGATTTAGCCCCCTTGTCTGATTTAAAGTCCAATTTGGACGGGGCCTGAGGAATTGGTCACGGGTGACTGGAATTGTAAATCTTAGGAGGTAAACTGATAAAATTGAGAAGACAGGGACTAACATGAAGTTATCCCCAAACCTCAGGGGGGTAAACTGAATTTAATCCTTAAATGTAATATGTGACTCTAAGAGACGAGTCGATACTTACATTTTGTGGCCTCGAAGTTGCTAATACTTAGATTAAATGAAAAAAAAAATTCTAAGTATTTTCGAGCGATTTTGTCGAGCATTGCGTTTTAGATTTATTTACTTTATTTAAAATTCGGAGCATGACAATGGGCAGGTTGAGTCTTATTCTTTGCCTCATGAGATCGGCCAACTTTGCACTCAGAATCACATCTTCTACACCAGTCTCAGCATTGGTACCAAACCAAGGCTACCAGCATCCATAACCTGCTTCCCCACATTCAAGCTCAGCCAATGTTTATTCAAGGACAGCAAGGCTAACACATTTTGGTTCGTCGAATAGACTTTTAATCTTTAATTAAAATCATTCATCTATCAATCTTGAACTAGTTAGCAATATAACGTATGTTTATATATTAGAGTACCATTGAAGAACTACTTGATCAGTTTCTCGACAAATGGTCAGATAATAACCAAGCGAGAAACTAAAATCTCTTTAACTTTTATTCCATTTTATGGGTCGTCAGATTACATTTTATCTTTTTCAATCGATTGGCATCGAAGCCCTAATTCATTTTCATCTACTAAAAGATACTGTAAAATGTACATATTTTTTTTTAAACGAGTCAATTTCAAAACTCAAAGAAATTCATTTTTCTAAATTTGCTAATTTTCATTATTGTAAATTTGGTTTAATCAGTATTGAGGCTATTATTCAACACAAAAAAGATCGAACCCAGTATCATTTAGTTTAGTAGTATAAGTTTTCTCTTTAAGTGGAAGGTCGTAATTTCAATTCACAGAAAACTAATTATCGTTATTAATTGTCAGATGCTGTTAGTCCAGTCCAACAACAATTGTCAATCTAGCCTGTCCAGCTCAACAACAATTGTCTGTTGTTGTTGATATAATAAAATAAAACTAAAAAATAAAAAACCAAGAAGAAAGGGAAAGAATTAAGAATTGAATCCCTGACCGGACGTGTTTGATTTGGTTTGAAGTGGAGGAATGATTCCCAAATTCCTTCTCAATGGGAACCACCACAACATGAATGAGAACGAAGAGGAATTGATGACACTGCTTTGCTTCATAGGCATCCAAACTGGATGACGAGATATGAGTCATGATCCAGTCACCTGTAGGGCTTATAACGAGAGCAATAGTCCTAAGACTACACGGAAAGCAAGTAGCTAAGCTATGCTTGAGCCAGTAATAATTGATCTATCCCATTCCAATTCCCATTCCCATTCCCAGTAACTGGTCCCCTTTGCAGCCTCCTTAAAAGTGTTATAATTTATATCCGCAAAAATAAGATAATATCCCAGTAGCAAGGGACCTAGCAAATCCTGTCATAAATAATATCACTTTCAGTCCTGAAGTTGTCTACATTGCTATGCAGTATTGAAAATTTGGAGTCCGCAGCCGGTAATTATATCGGCTTATTGAATGAAACAGATTGTAAACAATTTACAAATTACATTAATGGTTCTTGGCGGAGCACCGTAGAGTTTCCCAACTTTCATGTCATACGCTTGCCTTTAAATATCTTTACACAAACTTCCAATACTACACTACTTTCTATCTCCTATCTTTTATACATCCACACATACCACATTTCTGCGAAGCCACATGATCACCGGCTAAACGACGCTACCAATGACGTCTGGTTTGACGATTTTTTGGTGGAAACTTCTTGTATATACGGCGGTGCAAGTCCACATACAACGAGTGAACAAACATGCAATCTCAGCCGTCCATATGTGAGGTCAGTTATTTATCACTTAAAACCGTTCAATTTCAGCGGTACGTAAAGTTACACACCGTATATCCAAGACATTCTGAGAAACCATCGATTTATTACAAATCTGAGAGAGCCATAAATTCATAACCATTGCAGCATTTAGTATATAGTATATGTATGGAAATTGAATAATGCCATATACAATAGGGTAGGATTGAAATTGAATAATGAAACAGACTAATTGCCGACCACTTAAAAACCACTTAAAAACAAAGCAGAAATCAAAACTGCAATGATTAATGTTGCTCCAATTTCTGTTTCGTAGAGTAAATGAGAAGCAAAGCAAAGCAAAGGCATGTGTTGGTTGCCGCCATTTTGTCTAGCTTCTGATTTTTTTTTTTTTATTACATGTCTAGCTTCTGATTTACTCATGATATTATCAGTAATGGGCAGCAGGGGATCCCACCCATCATCCATGCTCATAAATCAAGTTATCGGCTCATGCACGACATGCACTACCGACATCATATGTTTTCTCTTTCACAATCGGAAAAATCCAACAGCGAGATTAAAATAAGAATAAGGATTACAATTTCAAATATGGTCAAGTTTTAAACTTTTGCATAAACAGTTTTTTTTTTTCTAATTCAGTTCCACTCCGTTAATTATACCATTATTCATTTTTTAAAGAATATAATCTTTTTGAACTCTCTCCCTCCCATCAAAAGAAACATTTTTGCCTCCACCGTACCTAAACCCAAACTGCCATTCGACTTGGCCACCAGAGTCATCGTCTCCACGCCACCCTCCTCCTTGACATTGGCCTCACCTTGAATAGCTCTAGGAAATGTCATTTCGTCCCCAACTGCTCCTCCAGCGCTGGCATATATTGACAGTCTTTTTCCACCGCGTAAAAATGATTTTGGAACTCCGGGTCGCTGACCTACCTCTGTCCTGGCAGAGTACGACACCAGCTAGCTGTAATTGAAATCCAATCCGTTATGGAAATGCTGTGTCCCGCGAAGAGAGAGAAAAGTCTGACTTTGTGGTTTTTTTTTATTTAATTTTTTCTGTAAGGGTGCTGAAATGACCAATTATCCATGAAAATATGCCATGTGATATAAGTGTTGACAGATTTATTAACCACGTGTATTTACAATGCATTGGTATAAAAACGTAAGGTATTGAAGTTTATAATGACCTTTTGTTCAGGTATTGAAGTTCATAATGACCTTTTGTTCAAGTATTGTTTTGGAAATTTTCGCTTGGAATCTATAAAGCCGTAGCTATACACAGACTCTGTTAGGATACAGTTCACCTCAAAATTTGAAAAAAATCTATTTGTAGCTTAATTTTAGTTTAAGAAATTAAATATTAAAAGTAGTACACTCCAAATTTCTAAGCTTAGCCCGTATTATTATTATTTTGTTGTCAGATATATGTTATTTCTTTTGGAAAGCGAGTTGATCATTTATGAGTCCGATGTACCTCACCATGATGTGCTAAAGAATGTGACTATATTGAGGATTTTTTTAAATAAAAAAATCACAGAGATATCAAATGATTGATCGGTTGATTCGTCTTGTTTTGACTTTGTCGGTTTCTATAGCAACTACAAAAAGAGCATTTCAGTTACGGAACATATCAAAATAACATTGTGCAACATGATGGAGAATGACTTTTTAACTGATAACATAATTGTCCACATTGAAAAATATTTGGCCAAGAATTATGATACAGATTCAATAATTAAAGATTTCGCTTCTAATCAAGAGCGCACTGTACAATTTGAGTTAGTATGTTCTTTTTTCTTAGAGTTTTGTTATCGAATTTCTATCAAACATTATAATATTAATTTTTTTTTATTAGTTAGCTATTTGATTATTTGATATGTGTTTAATCTATGATGTGGTATAATTTAAGAAAAAAATAAAACATATTACTTGTAAAACTTAAAAAACAAAGGAAATTAGTAAACTTTTATTTTTTAGCCACTATTTTAAAATCATAGCTCCGCAATTGGGTATCTAGATTTGACCAAGATAAAAGAACTTTGTTTGTATGCTTCTTGCCTGTTAAATTGTCAATTATTAATCTCAATCTCGCACCGATCTACCTCCCCTAGTCTATACTCTCGGCTAATCTCGCTCAGCGCTAGCCTTTTTGAATAGGTACAATACAATTTCAAATCACAAACTCGTATATGGACACCCAATAGGTTCAGTGAGTCCTTTTTACTTGTAGATTGACTAGATTCTAAATTGCCGTCCACGCTCTATCAGATCTTGATTTTTTTTTTTTTTGGCAAAGCTATCAGATCTTGATTTTGAACAACCATACATCCAAAAGCATCATTAGTCACTTGACGTATGTCTCCATCAAATCTATTTACATCATATGCATGTAGTCATTTGTATTTCTACTTTGTATCTTCTTCGAATCATCCATGATTGATAAAGGTCCTATTATCCTACCAACTTAATTATAACAATTCAAGCAAATCATTCCCCACTACCTACTACACATATTTAGGACTAATCATCGTGCATGGGATGTATCTCCACGACCAGAAAATCTCAACCACAAATTTGCATTATTATTTAACTTACGTCTCATATAATCTAACAATTAAATGAGTGAATTAATTATTAAAATGTGATAATGTTGTACATAGAGTGGAAATTAAGGTGTCGCTTCATGACATATTGACATGTATATATGTATGTACCCTATAATATTAGGTGTTTTTTTATATTTTAGGTCGTGCATTATCAACTGTCAAAAACAAAAACATATAAACTTTCAAAAACAAAAACAAAAACAAAGTTAAAAATATTCATGCATGCATGATTTTTTTTTTTTTCAATGTAGATCATGTTATCCAAAAATTAATATAATTAATAGTAGAATCCTTCACTTATTATTTTATATATTATGATCGACAAGAATTTTTAGATGATATGATATTGATTGATTTAGATCAATCATCCAAATAATAATTAGCCTTAATTACGTACGTGAGCAGTAAGCCACAAGACAAAATTCAAAGTCACGAGTCATTGTAATTTATCCAAAAGATTACCACATATAATACCAGTCTCAAGCACGATTCTAGTTTTACATTGTTTATCAGATTCATTCGCGCGCAATTCATTTTGTTAATATAATTTGTTATAACCTTGTGTAAGAGACGAAATCTTCTCTCTAGTATCAGGCTTAGGTTAGATCGTTTTACCTGGCATCTAATGTATCGATGTCAGCTAGGCTGGCTTCAGTTTTGTCCTTGGCCGGCGACGACACAGTCAACCTTGCCGATGTATGTATAATTGCATATAAATATTTATGTAGGAATGTTGTACAATATATTAATGCACTCATACACTAAATAGACTTAGTTCAATAAAGTATAGAATAGTTTAATATAGAAGTAGAGTAGTCACATACTAGTCTATTACTGCATAGAGCTAGTTTACCTTTAAATTGAACTAGTTTACTTGATGTATCAGTACTTTGTTGTACCATAGACGAACTCTGTTCATATATGCATGATAATAAAAAATAAAAAATAAAATCTAAAACTCGGAGTGCTTTTAACGCCTACAAAAATAGGTAAAGAGAAACACATGCAAATGTCTGCCTCATGAATAGCTGTATGACACATTACTGTTTGAAGTAGCTATCTATATTGAGAAACTATCTCTAATGTATTTATTCATCATTTCTGGATCATGGTTATATACAAGTCAAGGAACTTAATTGTTAGGAGAAAAAAAATGCCAAAAATGAGAAAGACGATAACTAGTTATTTTCATAGCAGTTGGCCTACAATCATTGAATTTTTAATGAAGCTGCTCCTCGATGATTACAACTAATATTCTTTACCCAATAGCAGACAGAATTATGGGTTGCACTTGCACATCATTCTTGACCTATTAGAGATAGTAAGCACAAACAAGCCATTACAATACAATGGTAGATGATACAGTGTGGATTTTACATGCAGTAAAACCAGCAGCTTTTTCCTTTTTCGTGATGCATGTTCATCAAAGTTTCATTGTGTTGAAAGTCTTGATACAATGTTTCTGAGGTGAATAGTTATTTCCAAGGAAAAACAGGTTAAAAAAGAATTAAGGGTGTTCGGCTTGCTTTGGCCTCCTAGCTAGCTAGCTTCAAATCTTCTTCAAATAATTTTACCAGTTCAACTAGAGGACATACACATTGTGATAATCTTTTTTAAAAAAAGAAATAGTAAAGACAAAACATAACAAAACAAAACAAAATTAAAATTATTTTGTGATAATTTTTACGGTAATATATATTAATTCTTATCCAATTATTGTTTCTACATTTCTCTTTTCTTAAAATAAGCATAATAAATACTCTATTTATTAGGCTTATGTAATTATTTCTCTCATTGAATTACTTCTAATAAAGACATTTTTATTCAAGTAAATCAGAATATGCGTTTGGCCCAAACTCTAGGTTACTTGTGCAAGTTGTAATAGAGTTTACATTAGAGATATTCTCGGAGATATTCGTATATATCCAATCATTGTATGATTACCTTTCCATGCACAACTCTACTTCTATGCTTGTAATCTTGTATATAAAGAGACCCAAATTATAAATGAAAGCATAGCAAATTCTCTCCCAATTTTGTTTTCCTTGAACACGTTATTAGCACGAAACCCTAACCCTGAAACAAATAGCACAAACCCTGATTTAAGAAGCTAAAACCCAAAATCCGAATACAAAACCTGCCACAGACCTTGAAGCCCTCGACCCCAGTAATCCAGAACCGGCTGCAGAACCACCAGAACTGGTCAGAAACCTACTGAATCGGCCACCAGAAGTTCCAAACTACTCGCAGCAAAAACTCTGCCAATTCACCACCTTCCGGATCTCTGATTACCACCAAATTTTGTTAGCAGTAGCACCTCAATCTCACCCAGAACTGGTTAGATCATTTCAAGAACCGGTCTAAAACTTGCAAAATCGGGCACCTGACTGACTGGTCCGCAGGCAAAAAACCGGACAGAAACATTTTTAGGATAATTCCGACCACCACAGATTAATTCTGGCCACTACCGACCAGTTGCGACCTCCTCCGGCCAGCCACAATCACCACCAGCCATCCCAATTTTCCGACGACCCTCCAACAACTTTCAGGTATTTTATTTCTGGTGACGTTTCCAGCAATTTAATAGGTATGTTTTAAAAGTTCCCGTTTTTGAAGTTTTTATTACTTTTCCCTTCTTTTTCTTCGGGAACTTGCAACCTTCCTTCTTCTACTCCCCTTTCTTCTTCATAGAGGAGACCTAATTAAGTCAAACTGTGGGGGTTCGTGCTATCTCAAGCTTGAGATTGTTGAAATCTCCAAATTTAGAGTTTATAGAGAATTTATGATAGACCACTTATGTCATTGTTTCGATCTAATCTAATACCTCTTGGAATCGAATTTCTTGGGAGCGATTAGCTAAGATATTCCTAATTTCTTGGAAGTGATTACTTTGAGAAATTTCTATTGTTTTCGTGGTACCATTCTCCGCTTCGAAACTAACTATTTTTCCTTGTTCTCTTTTGAGGATGAGTAACCTAAACAAAATGGACTTTGCTCCATTAGGAACAACTGGCTCTGGATATCACAATTGGGTTTGTGATGTCCTGCCAGCATCTCAAGGCCGAAGGAATCCTGGATACGATTCTTGAGCCTAGCCAGGACATACTAATCGTTAAGCAAGCTTAAGTTTGGAAGCAAATTGAGCAGCATTCGAGGCAAATAAGGTGAAAACCATCATCCTAACGACTCGTCATATGGATGATTCGCTCCAATACGAGTATATGAATGAAGAAGACCCGAGAAGGTTGTGGGTCTCACTCAAAAAAAGATTTGGCAACATCCATGACTCCCTGCTTCCTGACCTAGAAGTAAGATGGCATAGCCTCCGCTTCTATGATTTCAAGACTGTTCTTGACTACAACTCGAAAACACTTCGCATTAAATCCTTGATGGAATTTTGTGGAAAAAATATTGCAGATGTGATGTTGATCGAGATTCTCTGCCTTCCTCTTCTCTGCTTTGATGGTTGCTAAGAACTATCAAATCGATGTTACTGCAGGATGGATTACAAGGTTTCATGAGCTCATTGGAGCTATGAATGTTGTTGAAAAGCATGACAACATCCTTGTGAAGAATTATAATTGGAGGCCCTTGGAAATAGAACATATTCCGGAGTCCAATAATAGCCATGCCCATAACAGAGGGCGCCAAGACCGAAATTCTAAATCTAAGGACATTTCTAGACTTAACCGCCAAAATAGGGGAACACGAAACCGAAGAGGTCAACTTGGAAAGAGAGAGGGAGGCAATGCCTCTAGCCATGTTGGTGGCACCAAAAACACTAAGAGCCATCCAAATGACACTTTAAAAGCACCTCAATCAATGAAGTCTAAGCATAGAGATGTATGTTTCTGATATGGATTATCCGGTCATAGGGTACACATTTGTAGAGCTCGTGAAGATATTGTAACTGCCTACAAAGTATATTGTGAAGCAAGAGAATCTCACTATGTGGAACAAGAACATCAAGAAGGTGACCTAGAGTGAAACTTCAAATATGGCGGGGATCAATAGATCGCCAATTCTATTTAAGTTTTTTATTTTTTTTTCAAGAGATGTAATTGGCAATTGCCTTATATTTTGTCCTAAATGCCATTGGTCTAGTTTCTCTTCAAACTAGGCTCACCCAAAGTGAGCATAATGTCTAAGAAGGTTTTGAGATAAGTGGTACTTAAGAGCTTCGTTCCATCGACATCTCTTTACTCACCTGGTCATATTTATTTTGGAGTTACCGAAAGAAGTTAAATGACTACCATTTTTTTGCATTAGCTAGTACTTGGATTAGATTCTCTTAATGGTTAAGAAACAATGATGTATTTCGTTGGCTTATGACTCCATTTTGAATCTGAGCATATTACTTTGTAACTATGATGGCTGGGCCATCAGGATTATTTCAAAGACATGGAATAGCCCAAATTCCACTTGCCAAATGACACCTTGATTACTGTCACAGAAACTCTCTATACTCCTAGGGCAAATTGGACCCTACTAAGCTATTCGAGTCAACAGATTCCATGCAAAATTCATGAAGAGAACGGAAAAGAGCTCTTTGCACTACCTCTAATCATTGCGAATAAAAGACGCATCTTAGAGAAACGTATGTATCTCTCGAGTGGATTTTATGTCACCACTATTCGAGCTATTAAATCCAATAAAGTTATGAGAGAAGATCTCTTGGATTTAGACACATATTGGCTTTGTCACAACAGGATAGGTCATCTTAGTCATGATATGATGATCCATCTACTAAAGACTTCACACGGACATCCATTCTTTTGAGCGAAATGAAGCAAGAATCAAAGATTGATTCTTGGGTTAAGTGTGACCATCGCCGCCGTCGTCCACCACCTGCCTCAGGCCGCCACTGTCCCCCTTGATGATGCCATAGTAGGCGCCAACCATGGCCATGACACTATGGTGCCAATTCCCAAGCCCATGACACCATGGATGCCACTTCCCAAAGTTATGAAGCCATGATGTGTGATGTAGTCACAAATTTTGCATCGAATAACGCTTTAGACGCTCAGGCTCAACTAAAATTCTCATTGGTTGCTTCCAAGGCCCATTGCTCATTTTGCGAAACCTGTTCCATTGAGACCGTCCTATGCAAAGGATACTAAAATACTCATTCTGTTCTTAATAGAATTCAAGGGGATTTTATGGACTGATTCATCCAGCTTGCGGACGTTTAAATATTTCACGATGTTGCTTGACAAGCAAACACGCTGGTCACGTGTTGTGCCATTGTCCACTTGTCATGCTACTAATACTACACTCTTAGCATATATCATATGACAACGGACCTAATCCCCGGATCATCCAATCCAGTCAATCAGACTTGACAATGCTAGAAAGATTTCATTGAAAACTTTCGATGATCGTTGCATATCACTGGGACTGATGTTAGACATCATATTCTCATGTACACACCCAAATTGTCTCGCGGAAATGACTATGATGATAGCCCGAACATTGGTAATATGCACCAATCTCCTTATATCTGCTTGGGGTGATGCAATATCGCATGCCGCTATACTAATTCGCCTACGACCCACCGCCACTCAAACAATCTTTGCATTATAGCTAGTGACTGGGTACAAGTATTTCGTACTTACGCATATTTGAGTGTGCCATTTATGTGCCAATTATGCTGCCATAGTGCACTATGATGGGTCCTTACAGACTAATGGGCAACTAAGTTGGATTTGAGACTTCGACAAATCGTCCGCCACTTAATGCCCTTGCAAAGGGGTCTCCTTACCGCTAGATTTACAGATTGTCACTTTGTCTTCCCTTCGTTAGGGGGAGATAAGAACACGGATGTTCAGCAGGAACGATAGGAATTGTCGTGATCTGTCCCCACTATGTCTCATCTCGATCCCCGCTAAAGTGACGAGATCACACATATCTGCTGCAAACATGCCTGCAAGGATGGACATCCCTACTAGAGGACGTAGCGCCACCCTACACGGAGTTAGGCATGACACCAACACTATAGAGAGTGACACTTTGGTGTTACAGGCCATGGCCCCAGCTAGGATACGCGGGAGGCCCGTTTGTATGAAGGATATTTTGGCATAACTCAATCATTTGATCATCGATACTCAAAATCCATCTCATGAGAACCTTCTAGATTATGTTATCGTTGGGGGAGCCTCAAAGTCAGAACATATTCCTGAGAATATAGAGCTCTCTGATAATTACACTAGTATACATGAGACGTGGGATAGAAACTCCATCATGATTGATGATGTAGTTGCGCATTTCATTGCGCATGGGTTTTTTGAGTCCGATGATATTGAACCACGCTCCGTTGAAGAATGAATGCTAACTTAGAGAAATTTGGCCTAAATGGAAAGATGCGATCCAGGTTAAGTTGGATTCTCTAACGAAGATGAAGGTTTTTCGAGCCACTGATGCCAACACCTCCTACATAAAACATGTTGAGTAATGGGTATCCGTTAGAAAGCGTGATGAGAAAAGGAGTTGGTAATCTCGTCTTATGGAGCAAAGGTTCTCACAAAACTTCTTAGAATCGACTACGATGAGACATATTCTATCGTAATAGATATCATTAGACTCCACTACCCTTGTCAGTTTGTTAGTTTCAGAATAACTAAATATGTTGCTTACAAATGTGGTTACTACGTAGCTCTATGGGGATCCAAATAAGGAATATACATGAAGGTTCATGGTGAACTTTATTTACCCAAGTCAAATGACTCTAGATCACGGAGCATGAAGGATCTTGGGAAACAGCTAAACACTTGAAATCTGAGTTTGAGATGAAGATCTTGGGATAACACAATTATGTCTCGGTTTGGAACTTGAGCATCGTGTTGATAGATGCTTAGGTGTTTTCACAAGGTCAGGCCTTCAAGCACACCCATGATAGTCCGTTTGATCCTGAAAATGATCCTCTTCGTCCAAAGGATGATGATGAAGATGTGCTAGAGGCAGAAGTACGCTACTTAAGTACAATAGGCGTATTATTTTACTTATCCCAATGCACAATACCAGACATCTCATTTGTAGTGAACTTGTTAGCTAGATATAGCTTTGCACCTACTCTACGTCATTGGACTGGTGTAAAAGATATCTATCGATACTTGAGATATACGATTGATATGGGCTTGTTATATCCCTACAGAGAGATGATGGATTTGGACCCATCATACACTAGAAAGGTTGCCAACACTGGCTTGCGTTCTCTATCCCTATCCCAAACCAACATTAGTATTTTGGAAGGTTTTGCTGATGCTGGGTACCTCTCTGACCCACACAAAAGGTCGTTCCCAAACTGGTTATGCGTTTACCATGCATGGGTAAGACCGCGATATCTTGGAGATCTATAAAACAGACTATTGTCGCTATATCTTCGAACCATGCAGAGATTATTGCTCTTCACGAAGCAATTAGTGAATGTTTATGGATTGGATCTATAATTACGCATGTTCAAAGCAATCTACCATAGATGAACCTAAGAGCATTTATAAAGATAATGCCGCTTGCATTGAACAAATGAAGCAAGACTACATCAAAAGCGACGACACCAAGCATAATCAGTAACAACAGACTCTCCTCAAGATCAAAGTGAACTAGATTCGATCTGAAGACAGTATGGTAGACTCGTTAGTAAGTCATTGCCTAATTCCACTTTTGAGAACCATGTTGGTAGCATCGTTTCAGGAAGTTATCTGAAGTCCAATAATCATAGTCATCTAGGCGAGATTCAGACATCAGAGGGAGATGTCCACATGTTGATCTCGAAATGTGAAGGGTGTGTTGTGCTCTTTTTCTCCTTTGACTGAGATTATTTTTGTCCCACTGAGTTTTTGTTATTCGGAAAGGTTTTTGACGAGGCAACGACAGGAGCACCACATTTGGGCGACACAAGGGGGAGTGTTCAAGTAAATCCAAAATATGTGTTCGGCCCAAACTGTAGATTACTTGTGCAAATTGTAAGAGGGTTTACCTTAGAGATATTCTCGGAAATATTTGTAGATATCTAATCATTGTACGATTACCTTTCCATGTACAACTCTACTTCTATGCTTGTAATCCTTTATATAAAGAGGCTCTTACTATCAATGAAAACACAACAAATTCTCTTCCAATTTCGTTTTCCTTAAACAATTTTGATAATAATGCTAGAACTCTAGAAGTAAGTAATGACGACCTCATTTTATTCATGTTGTTAATATTTGATTTACTTTTTTAGCTGCATGTTCTATTTTAAACTCGTTTAGACTTTTGATTCTCAAATATTTACTAATTAACTAATTTGGGTAATTAATGCAAAGGAAAAACATAGTTAAGACATACAATATTTTTTCTCCTTTCTATTCTTTACTGTAAAATTTTTATAGCAAAGACTCTAAGTCTCTAATGAAGATCTTCAAAATGAAGACTTTATGAGGACATTCTAATCAATAGTTGTAAGACTCACTTTTTGATTATATAAATATATATAGGGTCATTCTAGTGAGGGATCCTTTTTTTTTTTTTTTGGACATTTTAAGAGATTAATTATTCGGCTAGCTTTTCTATCACTTATCAACATGTTCATCATTCAGTTGTTAGGTCTATATGAGTAGATCAATTCTATAAATTTTTAGTCAAATTGATTATCATTAAGACATTCAAAACTATGATTTACAATTATAACAACGGTTTAGGTTTGGTTCGTCCATTGATTCAATCTAGTTTGATACCTTGACAATCATCAATTTGATTAAAAATGTACAAAAGTGATATTCATTGAGTCATAAGAAGTGAAGGATCGAGATGTCGGTATGTGATCGAAAAGTGATTCCCATTAGAATAGGAACCTGCAGGAATCCTCACTATATATATGAGCCCACTTTTCGCTCAATTAGGAAGATTTTCCGCAGTCTGAGGGGTACCACCCAATTTATCTCTACTACTTATAGGTGGCCGTCCGTCCTATAGCCGTCCCGAAAAGAAACCACAGTGTCTTGAATTAGAATCCTACAATGATGATAGAATCCCCATAAAAATACCACAGGATCGAGCACCAATGGCTATATCCGGTCAAAATTTTGGCTAATTAATCAAAGTGGGTAGCTCAAAGCCTCAAACCCGAAAAAAAAAAAATATCAAAGTGGGTAGCTCCAGTAGACCTGAAGACCTCTTTAAACCTGTATCAGAAAGTATTGTAGTAAATTAATGTACGAAAATCCTAGCTCAAGTTGTCAAAAGGATGAAGCCAACCGCCAAGTCTGGTAAAAAATCAATGGATGGATTACAGTGGGCCCTACCATTCTAAATTTTACTAGTTCACACTTTTAAGGTTCATATTCCACTATTCCTTTCTTGACTGCTTCTAAGTTCTTAAATAAATGAATTCAGCCGATCGAATTCGAGAATTGGACAGACAAATTCATGAATAAAATGACAAATAATCCATAATACAAAGTCTAAATATCATATGAAAATATTGAATATTTTTAAATAAAGATAAATTGTTTATGTAACCTAAACTATTATGAAATATATTTTTTAATACTTTTTTTAGAGAATTTGGTGAAATTTTTAGTATTCCTCAATTAATGCTTTTAGTACTTCGGTCTATCATTCCATTAAAATAGGGATAAAATGATAAATCACCCTTTTTGGTTTTTTTTTTTTATATATATTAAACTAATTAAGCTAAGTTGTAAAAAGAATGGAGGTGATATCCATAACCCTTTTGTGTTTTTTTTTTTTGATCTCAAGTTAATCAATTCCATTTATCTCAAGCCAGAATAGCACGGATACATATCTTCCCTTACCAACTCTATCGCAAGTTTAGGACGTGGTATGCTAGTAGCACCCATTAGACAACCAGTGCTCACTTATTATAAGCAAACCTATAACTATGACAAAATTAGGACACAGTAAATAGGCAGAGTTCGACAAAAAATTAAAATTTCTCCTTATTATCCAAGCAAGGACAACGAGGTTTAGCTGGTTCCATCCTCCTGGGTCCCAAATTCGAAACCACATAGATCCAGAGCCCAAGAATTGAACCCAACTTTGTTTGGATACCCAAGAAGGTTTAAGCACCCAAACAGAATTAGGCCTAAAACAAGACTTGGGCCACAAAACTGATCTTGACACCTAACCTAGGTTGGGTTGGCCGACTGGTGCATCGTTCACACACACAGTCCCTAAAGCTTGGTTCTAGCTATCGACGATCAACGTCTGGAAGCGCCTGCGCCTCTTCAATTCACCTCCGGTCACCGCCGCAAGCCTTGCCATATCCCTCATCGATCCACTCTGACCCATCAGACTAGTTTTGATCCAGCTTTGGCCCAGCTCGACTTCGGTCACAGGCGTCCAATCCTCTGTCACCCTCGTCACAACCACCACAGATCAGAATGCCGCTCGGGGTGTAAATTGGAGCACGGAGGGTATGTATCCCAAATTGAAACCTTGTCCCTACCATGATTGGACCATATGCATCTACGTTGCCGTCATCCTCACCAATGTTGTCATCTTCACACCAGCGTTGAGCCTTGCCCTGCTCGGTCGGATCCGATCCTGATCTTGATCGAAATCCTTCCCAATCACGGGACTCCAACGCATGAGTGCGGCTACTGCAACATCCTCTCTCTCCCCCCCCACAAACTATGGAGAGTAAATCCAATTTAGAGATCGGCGAAAGAGATCGTCGTTAGGTTGCCTCGATGAGGCAGCGATAGGCGGAGAGGGAGATTCCGCTTGGTGATAGCGCCGACCGGCGTTGCTTAGATCCCCAGTCGTGGCAGCTACGGTTTGAATGAATTGGGTAGAGGATACGGAGCATTCTGCTTGTTCTTATTGTTTCATGGTAATTAATAGATAGAAAGAAAAATAAAAACTAGTATGATATATATATATATATATATATATATATATAAACCCAAATTGGAATCTTTTCTACAAGCTTGACTTAACCCTTTTGTGTTAATAATTACTAATCAGTAATTATACACCATTTTGTGTTCTAGTTAACACACAAAAGAGTGGGTGATTAGTATTTTTTTTAAAGGTGTGTGTGATTAGTATTTTAAAAGTAAAATGGTGTGAAAATATCATCTCCCAAAAGAACGAGTTGGAATTGAAAATCGGTGAATATCTAGATTTATCTATTGCCTTCATTGATTAATCTCATTAATTTTTAAAAAAAATTATCACATTAGTTGACCAAATTAATATATATTAATATTTCCATGAAAAAGAACCAAACATAAACAGATTTACTGAAATGAATTTATCCCTAAAACCGCGAGAAAAGTGAAAAATAGAAATGGGTACTATTTTTTTTTGTGTCAAAATATTTTTAAATTAAAGATGTAAAATACATATGCAAGTGAATTGTGACATTTTGGTAAGTTATAATTCCAACATTGTAAAGGTCATGTGTTTGATTCTCGCTGATATATGTAAAGCTGAGGTGAGCTAAGGGTTCAAAAAAAATAAAATATATATTGAATACTATAATTCTTAATATAAATGAAAAGACTATTTTTTTCATTGAGATGCTTCTCACGTGAGTGCCACGTGGCCGACACATAGATATTTTTAACGAAATAATGGACAAAAGTACTAAACAGATACCACTAGACTCCCTAAAAAATTGTATGTATCGAAAAATGTATTTGGTGATAATTCACGTATTATATGTGGATTGTACCATCTCAAAGAACAGTATACAGATATTTACTCTACTGTTTAATTTCGTAATGTCATATGGACAAATTTTAAAAAAGTACGAAGATATAACAAAATAATGAATTCTAAATATTTTCATGACAATAACTACTTTTGGTATTAAAATTTGCAAATCAATATTGCATTTGCACATCCTTGCCATCACGACCGCCGCACTCAAAATTTTCTCGCAAGTAAAAATTGTTTTAACTGCATGACTCGCCTTCTTTCCTATTTGACCTGGCTCGGCTAAAAGGGCCAATATATCAGCCGCCGACTCACGTGATACTGAGTCACTGACTAATAGCCCATTCACAGTAATCTGAATCATTTCCAACTCACTCTTCTTAACATATTCACATGCACACCCAACTTGCAGAACACCCAATTGATCCAACAGAACAAACCATGCCTCACCTACGCCCATTAGAAAATCTCTCTCATCTTTCACGGACTCGTTTAAACTCTTCAGGAATAAAATTTCAAGAATAATAGGACGAGTACCAGAAAGGAAAAGGGAAAAACCCTCCAAATCCAAAACCCCATCCTTAAAGTAAAAATATATTCTCTCTGCCAAAACCCGCCAAATCCAAAACCCCAATACATTAATGGAGCTGAGCTAGCTAGCTTCAACTTGTTTCCCTTTTTGCCTCCTCAATCAAACTTCCGTATGCTTCACGGGCTGCTAAAAAACAACTGTATCTTAATTTTCGAACTAACCACCATTTCTTACCACCCAATTCGTTTTAATTACCTCCTTAACGATCTACATTAATGAAAGCCTACGAAATGTATTATATATAGTTAACCCTACGAACTACGAAGCCATTTTTCTTCCTCTTCAAAGTTCAAACTCTCTGAAGGCCACAACTTCAATGGCCTCCTTTTTTTTCTTTTCCTCTGTTCAGAACAGAGTACTTCAAAACAGAGCAGTGCCAAATGCCTCGCTCTGTTTCACTCCTTGTTTCATACTGTTGTTATCTCTCTCTGTGAGCTCAGTTTCCGGCCAGTCGTTTGCCTGCGGTGACCCGAGCAGCTTCCCGTTCTGCGACAAGTCGTTGGCGGCCGATGCGCGGGTGGCGGACCTCGTGCGGAGGCTGACATTGCAGGAGAAGATTACGTTTCTGGTGAACAGTGCAGGCAGTGTGAGCAGGCTTGGAATACCCAAGTACGAGTGGTGGTCGGAGGCTTTACACGGTGTGTCGAACGTCGGCCCGGGGACCAAGTTTTCGAATGTCGTCCCCGGAGCTACCAGCTTCCCTCAGCCCATTTTGACCGCAGCGTCGTTCAACAACTCTCTCTACGAAGCCATCGGACGGGTAAGCATTCTAGTTGTTCATGTTCATGTTCATGTTTTGAGAGTTATGATTCAGGGTAAGCATTCTAGTTGTTCATGTTCATGTTTTGAGAGTTATGATTCAGGAAAGTTTTAGTTTCATTGTTAATGTCACCATTAGAGTCGACCATCGTTATAGACTTATAGTCATTAATTACTTGTTTGAATTTATTCGTTTGGTGCGGGACGAAATCACTATATATCCTTATCGATTGCTCAGTTTTTAGTTTTTAGTTTTTAGTTTATTCGTTTGGTTCTTATTCTGATTGCTCAGTGGATGTAGACAAACATAAAGGTTAACGTTAAAGAATTAAACGGACTAGGAAAATACTTGTGGCACTTTTTAAAATATGCAGCCACTATATATCCTTATCGAGAAAAACCCTTTACAGCTACTGGACCCAAAGCATGGATCAGTGCTTCTCCCTTTCGATGTTTTGAGTTCGAAGCAAGAAAGAAAGAGACAAAGAGACATGAGAAGTGCATTGCTATTCATGATTGTACTAATGCGGCAAGTGGATGGAGAACAGTTGTTAGGGGTTGGTTGGTTGTTTCAATGAGTACCATCTTTCTTCTACTTTTTACTATAAATGATTTGACTTGTGTTTAGGGTTTTGGCCACCACACCTTGTAGTTTAAGTAGTTGTTGGAAAGCTAATGTTTTTGGGTCACAGGTTCTTCAAGAACAATGACTTTTAGGGGAATCCAGCTTGCAGAGAAAGAAAACTACAAGAGTTTTAAAGTCTTATGTTTTGTAGTGAAACACTTGTGGAGTGACTAATACGGGTCAAACTTACTTAAGGAGGTAATTAATCACTTTTGTATTTACCATTATGCAGGTGGTGTCAACTGAGGCCAGAGCAATGTACAATGTGGGATTGGCAGGATTGACATTCTGGTCCCCAAACATTAACATTTTCCGAGACCCAAGATGGGGAAGAGGCCAAGAGACTCCGGGAGAAGACCCATTGCTCACGAGTAACTACGGATCAGGATACGTTAGAGGTCTTCAACAAACCGATAGCGGAGACAAAAATAGGCTTAAAGTTGCAGCATGTTGTAAACATTATACAGCCTATGATTTGGACAATTGGAAAGGAATTGAAAGATATACCTTCAATGCAGTGGTAAGTAGTTGAGTTGGTTCAATCTTCTTGATGTGTCAATTTATTTCGAGTACTAACATTTGACATTGTCATTAGGTAACCAAACAAGACATGGATGATACATTTCAACCACCATTCAAAAGTTGTGTTCTTGATGGGAATGTTGCTAGTGTCATGTGTTCTTACAACCAGGTTAATGGAATACCAACCTGCGCAGACCCAAACCTTCTTTCCGGGGTTATCCGAGGCGAATGGAAGTTGAATGGGTATGCATGTCTCCTTTCCCTGTATATGATTTGTGTATTCGCAATGAGAATCAGTGTTAACTTTACATGGATATTGAATTAATGCTGCAGATACATAGTCACTGATTGTGATTCAATAGATGTGTACTACAAGAACCAACACTACACCAAGACACCAGAAGAAGCTGCAGCTAAGGCTATATTAGCAGGTCATTATATTCTATAAATTGTTCATAATGTGATTGAGCATTGAGATAAATTTCCTCATATCCCATATATCTTATAGGGCTAAATACAGATTACTACCTTGTAGTTTGGGTCTAAAATTAATTCAGTCCATGAACTTCTGATTTCATCAAAAACACCCATGCACTTTCAATTTTGATCTAATAGATCCAATTTATTAGTTTTCCGACAATTGAGTTATTTAACTTATTAACGTGGCTCATATATGACCTATGTTTTATGATGTGATGTCTGCATGCCACGTCTAGTCAATTTAAGAGTGAGTCCTACTATTAAAAATAAATAATTTTTAGGCTAAATACAAATTACTACCCTGTAGTTTGGGTCCAAAAACAATTCAGTCCCTAAACTTCTAATTTCATCAAAAACACCTCCACACTTTCAATTTTGATCTAATAGGTCCAATTTGTTAGTATTCTGACAATTGAGTTATTTAACTTGTTAACGTGGCTCATATATGACCTATGTTTTATGATGTAGTGTCTGTATGCCACCTCTAGTCAATTTAAGAGTGAGTCCTACTATTAAAAATAAATAGTTTTTCAACAAATAATCCAACTATAACTTGAACCCATAACAAAATATTAACGAATTGGACATATTAGATTAAAATTGAAAGTGCACTGGTGTTTTTGATGAAATTAGAAGTCCAGAGACTGAATTGATTTTGGACCTAAACCACAAGATAGTAACCAGTATTTAGCGCCGTATCTTATATCAATTGAGAAATACCTTATTTAATTATAACAAAAAAAAATCATGACTAAACTATATGCTTCTGGTTTAAATTCGCAGGTTTGGATCTAAACTGTGGAAAATTCTTAGGACAGTACACAGAAGGAGCAGTGAAAGGAGGACTTGTAACTGAGGCAGCCATTGACAACGCCATCACAAACAATTTTGGCACTTTGATGCGTCTAGGCTTCTTCGATGGTGATCCAAGCAAGCAACCTTATGGAGATCTCGGTCCAAAGGATGTGTGCACTCCAGAGAACCAAGAGCTGGCACGTGAAACAGCGAGACAAGGGATAGTGTTGCTCAAGAACACTCCAGGATCACTGCCTCTGTCTCCAACAGCCATCAAATCCTTGGCAGTTATAGGCCCCAATGGCAATGTCACAAAGACTATGATCGGCAACTATGAAGGTACATGTAATAAAACAATCAAAGGACTACAATTCATGTCAAATTTATACTGACAGTCTTGGTTGGAAAATTTTGTAGGCACCCCTTGCAAATATACAACTCCTTTGCAAGGCCTAACAGCCGTAGTTCCCACAACATTTGTGGCCGGGTGCGTTGATGTGGCTTGTGGCACTGCCCAGGTAGATGATGCTACCAAGTTAGCAGCCGCAGCAGATGCAACTGTACTTATAGTGGGTGAAAATCAATCAATTGAGAGAGAAAGTCTTGATAGAACCGACCTCTATCTTCCAGGACAGCAAACTAAGCTAATAACTGAAGTAGCAAAGGCTTCTAAAGGACCTGTAATCCTTGTCATAATGTCTGGAGGAGGGTTCGATATTACCTTTGCGAAAAATGATGATAAAATTACAAGCATTCTTTGGGTTGGTTACCCCGGCGAAGCTGGTGGAGCTGCCATTGCTGACGTTATTTTTGGCCTTTATAATCCAAGTAAGCTATAAGCTGTTATTGAATAAGTCATTTAAATGGAATTAAAACAATTTGAATTAACATAGGTGACTGCTACTATTGCAGGTGGAAGACTACCTATGACGTGGTATCCACAAGCTTATGTAGACAAGGTCCCTATGACAAATATGAATATGAGACCAGATCCTGCAACTGGTTACCCGGGCAGGACTTACCGGTTTTACACTGGTGACACGGTTTATGCATTTGGATATGGAATAAGCTACTCCACCTTCAATCACCGCCTAGTTCGAGCACCAAAGCAAGTTTCCATTCCATTAGAGGAGGAACATGTATGCCACTCATCAAGTTGCCAATCACTTGATGTTGTAGAAGAAAGGTGTCAAAATCTAGCTTTCGATATCCATTTGGGGGTGAAAAACATGGGAAAAATGAGTGGAAGTCATACAGTCTTATTGTATTCGAGTCCTCCATCTGTGCACAATTCTCCTAAAAAGCACTTGTTGGGATTCGAGAAGGTGTTCCTTAGCTCTCAGGGAGAAGCATTGGTCAAGTTCAATGTGGATGTTTGCAAGCACTTGAGCGTGGTTGATGAGCTAGGAAATAGGAAAGTTGCTTTGGGAGATCATGTACTACATGTGGGAGACTTGAAACAGACATTGAGTGTGAGGATTTGAAATAAGTATTCGAGTCCTCTGCTTCGATTGTGATTCTTAAGACAAATGGAAAATTTGAGCTTTAAATAAGTGGAGAGAGTTTGTCCAAGGTTCTCTCTTTGGGCCAAGCCAAGTTGTTCAGAATCAAAAAAGAAGAAGAAATATCATAGAGAAGTTCAGATAGTATTCAAAACTTTCTTGTTTGTTTCTTAATTTTCTTTGTTATTTCCTAGCCAAATAGTTCAGAAATAACCAAAAATAAATAATAAAACATCTATAAAAAAATGTAGAAAGAATTCAAAGTTACGCAGCTTCAAAAACTTACAGAACTTCCTGGATTACAAAGGTGCAACGTGAACACTAAGAATGGAAGAATTCACCACATTCACATGTTGTTTATCAGTTGGTTAATTATAAAACATTATAATGAGTAAACAATCAAAAATTAACAAAACCACAATGGTCAAAGGTAAATTACCTGCTTCCATGACACCTACACACAACTGGTTACTTTCCAATAGCAGTTTAGCAGACACTGTCATCAAACTACAGAATCCGATTCTTCGAGAACTGCTCTGCTCATGCATTCGATTGGTTTTACTCTGTGATGCATGGAAACATGAATTTGCCACCGTATCCTGTATCGATACGGGGTACGGGTACGAAACGCGTCGGAAACGGCAGGAAACGCGTATCCTGATTTAGACACGGATTGGATACGTACGTATCTTATTCGGATACGTGAGAATGTAAATAAAATAGATACGTGGGGGTAATCCTGACTTTTTACCCCAAAAAAAAATAGAAAAAAAAAGCCTCAGATCGAGAGAGAGACACAGAGAACAAACAAATACAGAAGAAGCAGAGACTCAGATCGAGAGAGAGAGAAAGAAGAACAGTCGCATAGACCCAGATCGAGAGAGAGACAAAAAATAGCAGACCGACCCAGACCGAGAGTCGCTTCGAAGTTCCTTTCATCGGACCGAATCTCAGCCGCCTCGGTTGCTGCTAGGAGTTCCACCGCTGCTCAGAGTTCCGCCGCTGCTCGGAGTTCCACCCCGGCTCGGAGTTCCGCCGCTGCTCGGAGTTCTGCCGCTGCTCGTGTGGTCTTCTAGCTTAGTCTGGTCTTCTAGCTTCGTTGGACCTTTTTTGCTCGTCTGCTCTTCTTCGCAAGACCAAATAGTCTCTGCTCCAGACTTCTCCTCTTCTTCAATTCGCTTGGACCAGGAGCTTGGAGCTTGGAGCTGTGGATTTCTAGCTGCTTCGGGTACGTTTGTTCTGCTCTTCTTCTCATATTTGATATTTGTTATTCACTTATTTGATGTGGGAGTGTGGAGCTGTGCTAGTAGGTATGATTGTGGATTTGTGGGTATTTATGTGTGATAAGTTGATAACTGATAACAGTTGCTGGGTCGGGTATGATTGTATGAATTATGATTGGAACAACATATGTGTCAATTTGTGATCAATTATTGTGATAAACTGATAATGTATAAAGTATAAATGTATAATTGTATAAACTATTCTTATGGCATGAGTGAATTGTGAATTTGTGATCAATTGTGTATATTCCAGGAACCATGAGTGATGGAGGAACACCTCCTATTAGTTCTAGTGCCGGATCTGTTAACGCCGGTGCTAGTAGTGGAGCTGCTGATCCTGAAAATGAGACCATTGATGATAAAGCACCGTTGTGGAAATTTATGAAGAAGATTCAAAAACAGCCAGGTGGAGGAAGTTGGAGGTGGCAGTGCAATTTCTGCAAAATGTTCTACAACGGTTCATATACTAGAGTTCGTTGTCATTTGTTGAAAGGAGGGGTGGCAATTTGTAGCAAGGTTACTCCTCATGCATTAACTCAGATGTCCAAGTTGGTGAGAGAATGCAAGGAGAGATTAATGAATGCATGTCCTAGACAAGTTCCTCTACCATCATTAGGAGAGCAAGGGGGAGTTCCGCCGCAAGTAGTTATGGGATGAGTTACCATGCCTATACACAAGCACAAACAGCAAGTAATGGTGGAAAGAAGAGGAAAACAACTGCTGGTTCGGTTGAAAGGGCTTTCCAAAACTCAGCTAGGGATCAATGCGATGGTGAGGTTGCAAGGATGTACTACACCGGTGGCTCATCTTTCAATCTAGCTAGAAATCCACACTATCGGAACTCCTACATTCGTGCTTCTACCCTTCCAGGCTACAATGCTCTAAGGACCACACTTCTTGCAAAAGAAAGGAAAAATATCGAGCATCATTTGGAGCCAATCAAGATTACATGGAAAGACAAAGGTGTGAGTCTTTGTAGTGATGGTTGGTCTGATGCACAAAGAAGGCCATTGATTAATGTGATAGTCACTTGTGAGAGTGGTCCGATGATGTTAAGGGCTATAAACTGTGAGGGGGAATTCAAGGATCATGCATTGATTGCAAACTTGATTATAGATTCCATCAAGGAAGTGGGTTGGGAAAATGTAGTGTAAGTGATTACCGACAATGCTCCTATTTGTTCCAAGGCCGGTGCCTTGATAGCAAGCAAGTATCCTACTAATTTTTGGACACCATGTGTAGTGCATACTTTGAATCTCACTGTCAATAATATTTGCACACCTTCATTAGTTGTAAGCAATGCGGATGTGTTTGATGCATGTTCTTGGATACAGCCAGTTTCTGAGGATGTTATGTTTATCAAGAACTTCATTATGAATCATGGAATGCGATTAGTCATGTTTAATGACCATTGCAATTTGAAGTTGCTTTCAGTTGCTCCTACAAGGTTTACATCTACTTTAATCATGCTGAAGAGGTTTAAGCAAATCAAAAATGGTTTGCAATAGATGGTCATCAGTCCAAAGTGGGATGATTATAAAGAAGATGATGTTAGGAAGGCAGCTTCTATGAAGGAGAAATTATTAGATGAGTTGTTGTGGGATGACATTGATTACATCCTTTCTTTTACTGAGCCTATATATGAGATACTCAGGAAGGCAGATACTGATAGGCCTTCCCTTCATTTGGTGTATGAATGGTGGGATAGTATGATTGAGCAAGTGAAAAAGAGTATCTATAGGAAAGAAAGAAAGCAACTTCATCAAGAGTCTCCATTTTGGGATGCGGTGTATAAGGTTTTAATGGCTCGTTGGTCCAAGAGCAATACTTCTCTCAATTGCTTGGCACATTCATTGAATCCCAAGTAAGTATAACATGTGGTTTTCTTTTTTACTTGTTTGTTTAATGACTTAATCTTTCATAGATTGTAATGGTGAATTGAACTTATTTTTATTTTATACCTAGGTATTATAGTTCGGAATGGCTTAGTGAAGATACTAATCAACAGTAGTACGTCTTGAATAATAACGTGTGACTCCTAATGCAGCAACCAATTGAGCAATCAGTTTCCAGTTGAATCTCATCCCAACCCTGGTGAATAGCCAGGAGAAGGCCTGCCATATAAGCCTCAGCTTCCATATGAATAGCTGAGAGTGCATGAGGGAAGTAACATGGCATTGCTGCTAGGTACTTACCATACTCATTTCTGATTACAGCCCCAACACCACCATCTTCGGTTTCACTCTTGAAACTTCCATCTACATTCACTTTGAGCCTCCCACTAGGAGAATTCTGCCAACGGGCCTGCATTCTTTGATTCTTCTTAACTCCTTCCGGACGTAAAAGTTGATTTTCTTCTAGAAATTTTAATGCCCAAGCCTGTGTGTTGTATGCAGATTGACTCATAATTTCATACATTTTTATAACCTTAAATGTAGAATTATAGGCTTAGTTCTTGTCATTTTTGAGTCATTTACTTTGTATTTGCGTTTTGTAGGTTAAATTGGCGAAAAGAAAGATTTGGAGCTTAAAGTCAAACGCAGGATTGAAAGGATGCCTGCTTTCTTGAGCGTCCAGAATTGTCTCTGCTGTGCGTCAACTTTAAGGATTAAACTATACCTTCTCACAATAAATTAGCAAGTGACCTTATACCATTGGAAAGACACAGATTTTAGCTTTCTAAGGAATTTTACGGAAGTGGATTCCCATTCTTCTGGAGGAAGTTATGATGATTTAAGTGAACCTAGTTCGAGAAGGCAGATTCTGACTAATTTTGCATATCCTTCCAGAATCAAACTTGTGAGGCCCAATTCCGTTGATCTTACCACTCAAACGGAACAAGACTGAAAGTGTCTGATACATTTGGAGTAATTTCTTGCGTTGACTGTAATAACCTTGCGTTTTGTGTAGAGAGAAGAAATCTATTCCAAGTTGGACTAGAAGACTTAAGAAGCCCAAGTCAAGTAGGAATTAAAAAGAGACATACAAGGCAAAAACCGAGAACATTTAGAGACACAAGAGGCAGCATACTCCGCAGAGAACAAGCAGAAGAGAAGCTCTCAGCATCGTTGGACTCGAGTTCCTCAATTCTTCCATTGTTTGTTTCATGTTTTCTTTTATTCTAGTCATGCTTTTCATAGTTATGGATTGCTAAACTTCTAAGCTAGGGCTGAGATGAAGCCCCTAGTATGACTATTCTATTTGTTTAGTTGGTTTGTTATTGAATTTCTAGATTTCTATGTTAAACTCTCAATCACCGTTTCAATAGAACTTTTATTCAAAATCTTTGCTCAGGATCAATAAGACCTAGGTTCTGTTTATGAGTTATTTGGTTGGAGAACATGAGACTTGATCAAAGAGTAGATGTTTTCTAGGGTGCCAAAAGATAATTCAATTTTGTGATTAAAGAGTTGTGAATTGAGAATACAAGTGCTTGATCATAGTCGATATTCTTGTTTACATGATTTCCTAGTTCTTTTGTGCTTAATGGAGTTGAACATATTTGCTTGAACCTGATCATTAAGTGGAGTAAATTATAGTTTGTCTACTTGAGTTCTATATAGGATCAATAAGTTGGAATTCATAGGTTATAAGAACTTTGGCATATGTCTGGGATCAATAAGACTTATGTACGGAAATCTTTAGCATGAAATCTAGGTATTTAATTGTTTTCAACTAGAAAATAGGATAGGAGTATTAGGTGGTGATTCAACGCTTTAGCATGTTCATAATCTGTTCTTAAACTCTACGGAATCTCATTGCTCATACTTGTCTTTAATTTTAGTTTTATCTTTCTTAAATTTCTGTTAAAAACTCAACCACATCATAAAAATCAGTTGTTTCACTTAAAAGTATAGCACATTTGTCATAACAAAATTGTTTCAATAAGTCCTTGAGGAAATGACCTCGTGTTTGCACATTTATTCTACAATTGATTCGTGCACTTGCGATTTCTAAATTAAAATTGACAACATATGCATTAGTGAAGTAGCCATCTCTCCAAATAACATTATTCTTTTCAGTCCACAAGGACGACAAGTACATCAACTCTTACCTCCCATGGCTTTCCCGCCCACCTTGGGTTTTCAGAGATTTCTTCTCAGTCACCAGGCCCAAGCCCAGTTTAGACTTAACATCCTGTTTCCATCGAAGACTAGAATCCGTGTAGGGTTTTAGAAAATTGTTTTGATTGATAATACTTCAAAGAATGTTGAGATTAGATTTTAGAAGAATTTTTTTTTTATCAATATATAATGTTATAACTGAAAAAGAAGGAAGAACAAAATGAGGAAAGAACAAAAAGACAAAAAAAAAAAAATTATAGGCAGTGCAAGATTAGATTTGCCTTTAGTGGGAGAAATATTAATGATATAAAAATGTTGTAACTAAAAGGGAACAAATGAGAGAAGTTAATGGGGAGAGAGAGGCAAGATTTACATCCGAGGAGATTCGAACCAAGCAAAGCCTGAAGACAAAGGCAAAACAACACTACGCTTTGCCAACTGAACCAAACCAACATAAGCGAGTACTTTTACATATAGTAACTAAAATTTAAGGATTTTGACACCCGCCCCTGGTCAAGAACCATACCAAACCTGACCAACCAAATAGTAAAATATTGACACCAACCAGGAACTTTAGTCAAGAAAACGAATTGATTTGGTCACAGGGACACCGCCCGCCGCTCCACCTGCCCAGGTATCTCCAACTCTTAGTTGCGCATCACTAGAGAGAGAAGGAACATCTTTATATTTATATATATATATATATATACATATATATATAGGGCCCTTCTAGTGAGGGATCCCTTTTTTTGGTCTTTTATAGGGATAAACATTATACCAACTTTTCGATCATATTTTCACATCTTAACCGTTCAGTTTTTAAGTCTTAATGTATAGATCACTTATGCAAATTTTCAGCCAATTTGATGATTGTTAAGACATCCAAAACTGCAATTTACCATTATAAACACGAACGGTTCCGGTTCGACAGATTCGGTCCGTTCGTGTAAGTTGTAGTTTTGGATGCCTTAACGATCACCAATTTGGCTGAAAATTTGCAGAAGTGATCTATACATTAGGACCTAAAAACTGAATTGTTAAGATGTGAAAATATGATCTAACAGTTGGTCTAATGCCTATCCGTATAAAAGACCAAAAAGAGGGATCCCTTAGTGGAAGCCCTATATATATATATATATATATATATATATAATTCCAAGTTTTTCCTCTTACAAAGAGAAAAATGCAATCTAAAATTTTTTTTTTATCAACTAAGCAACTCATATGCTGCAACTAGTTTTTCATGAGTCTCACGATCTCCCACTTATAAAGAGGAGACTTATGTAACTAAATAGTACTGAGCAAAAACAATCTAGTCTGAATTGGCCCAGTTTTTGTTATTCTTCATTATACGATTCTAGTCTTACATATGGGTAGCATAGTAGTTTAACTTGATGGTTTGATTCTATAAAAAAAAATATAATTACATGCTTAAGTTTATTCTAGTTACAAGACATTATAATTAACATGTTATTGTTTGATGTTGTTAGAATTAACAGCAAACTGTAATCTCATCAGAAATTCAGAACTTGACGGACAAAGGATTGAAATTCTCACCCCAGAAAAGCAATATTCTCTAATCGCTATCAAATTATTACATTCCATAGGAACCATCTTGAAAGACAGTAATGCACATTCAAGCCAAATGTTATACCAAAATTTTAAACAATGGCCAACAAAACAATAATTAACTCGCTGTTGTAAAACATAAAAGTGTGAGAGTTTGGAGGACGAGAGAAATGAGATGTGTATTATTCAAACCCTCCCTTATAGGCTTATATAGACAAGATATTAGAGTGAAGATTCAAGCCAAATCTTATACCAGAATTTTAAACAATGATTAACTCACTGTTGTAAAACATAAAAGTGAGAGACTTTGGCAGTACGAGAGAAATGAGAAGTAGAGAATGAGATGTGTATTATTGAGTAGAAAACCCTCCTTTATATGGACGTGAGATGTTGAAGATTATAATAATATCCCCACCTTATACTGAGTAAAAAACCCTCCCTTATATTGAAGTTTGGCAAATTCTAGATTTACCTACCACCTCTATTGATTAATCCCATTACTTGTTAAAAAAAAAAAATTAGTTATCTCATTAATTGTCGTACTGTGTGTTAACTAGAACATAAAGTAAAAGTGTGTGCAAACATCATCTCCCAAGAAAGAACTAGAATTGGATCTAGATTTACCTATCACCACTATTGATTAGTCTCATTAATTGTTCCAAAAGAAATAAGTTATCGTCTTACTTGATCCAAATAAATATATATTAACATTTCCATGAAAAAGAACCAAACACAAACAGATGCACTGAAATTAGGGGTCACCATGGGCCGGGCTAGGGCCGGCCCTACCCTAAATTTTAGGGCTTAGGGTCGTGCCAGGCCTGGTCGGGCCTAGTTAAAGTCAACAAAATTTAGGGCCGGGTAGGGTAGGGTCGGGTCTGGTCGGGGCTTAAATATGCTAACCTTACTCGCCCGAATAACCCAAGCCGCTAGGGCCGGGTGGGGCCGGCCTTCCGAATAGGGCCAAATAGGGCCGAAATGGGCCTTAATTTTTTTAACAAAAAGAAATATATTATTTTTATTTTTATCTCAAAATGTGGCTTATATAGGTAATACAAGACTCATTGTTTTTTGTTTATCATATTTAAAATAAATAAATATATATATATATATATATTGGAATTAACTTATATGTTATAATATTTTTATAAATATTAGTTAAGATAGTTATATTCAAGTAACTATCTTTCTAAATATCCCAAAATTAATTGTAGTTTAACAAAAGAAACAAAAATTAAAGAAAATAAAGCTTAGGAAATCAATTACAAAAAAGAGATAAGTTGTATGTTATAGACTAAAGAAAAACATATTTAAAAAGTAGAAAAAAATAGAAAATTATTAGGGTTTAATTGGGCGGGTTTAAAGGGTCGGGTCGGGCTTGGCCCTAACAGGCTCAAACGGGTCGGGCCGTAGGGTAGGGTCAGGCTTCATTTGCATGACCCTTACCCTACCCTATTCGAGAAAGAGTAGGGCCGGCCTGGCCTAATGCAAGGGTCGGGTAGGGCTTCGGCCCTACGGGCCAGGCAGGCTTAGGACCGAAATGCTAAATGATGAGGCCTAACTGAAATGAATTGCCCCGAGAACTCCTAGAACAGTGAAGAACGTAAATAGGTACTCTTTTTTTTTTTTTTATGTGTCAGAATATCACAGTTGTAAAATATATTAAATACTATAATTCCAATATTATATATGGAAAGCCTATTTTACCGTTGATATTTTTTTCATGTGAGTCTCATATGACCGACACTTAGACATTTTCAATGGAATAATGAACAGAAGTATTAAATAGACTAACAGGGGGATAGTACATGTGGTGTAAATTCCTTAAAATTTTGTAAACATCAAAAAGTGTGTTTTGTGGATTCAGGTATCATATGTGGATTTTACCCGACCAAAAGATTTACTCGACCATCTAATTTAGTAGTGTCATGTGGACAAATATCTAAGAATATGAATGTATAATGGAATAGCGAATTCTAGATATTTCTATAACAACATGCACTTTTGATATTACAGTTCATGTATCTATAATACGATTTGTATATCATTGCCGCCCACGTAGCACGACTGCCGCAATCAAAACTTTCTCGTAAGTAAAAGTTGTTTCAATTGCATGACTTACCTTCTTTCCTATTTGACTTGGCTTGGCTAAAATGGCTGATATATCAGCTGCCGACTCTTACGTGAGTGAGCAACTGCCGCAGCCATATTGAGGATAAAAAGTTTACCTGACCATCTAATTTCGTAATGCCATATGGACAAATATTTAAGAGTACGAAGATATAACGAAACAACAAATTCTAGATTTTTTCATGACAACACACTTTTGGTATTGAAGTTTACTTATTCACGTATCCGTGTCTCACAAAGGTCACTAAGGGGGGTGTATTGTATATGGAATTAGTGGAACTTTTAAAGAAATCTATGGAATTTAAAAATCTGGATGTATTCAATATAGATTTTTAGAAGTCCATGAAAGTTTTGAGGTATTCAATTAGCATTTTTAAAGACTTCATGAATTCCACCAAAATCTAGGGGTATTAAATTAGATATTTTAAAAATGAATAAAAGTACAGAGGTATTCAAAATATCATTCATACTTATGGAATTAGAAAATCATGGATAATCATGGACTTTGTAGTGTTAACTATACATATCAAACTCTAATAATTTTCCAGCCTCTAGACCAAAGATTTGAAAAAGTATATCAAAGTTCCCTCGTCAAAAAACAAAAAAAAAATCTATCAAAGTTATTCTCTCTGCGCGCGAAGAGGTTGGTCATTCATCATCTCTCTTTCTTGATTTTTTGTCTTTTCTCTAATCTTTTATGATATAAACGTTTTTTGATATCCAACATGTTCATTATAGTCGTTGAATGTGATCTTTTGGTTTTTCAATTGTCATATTTCGAACCCTAATAGCAATAAAAATGATTTATGAAACCCTAAAACCCAAATATTGTGGTCTACCCCTAAAACCTTGAATAGTGTTGCTATGACATACTAGATTAAGTATTCTCATAAATTTGAATTTATATTATGGTTCAAAGAAAGGTTGAACAATTGAATTTCAATTGATTGATTATAGATAAATACATTGACCGATATTGTTATGATTTATGTTAATTGGTGAAAACAAAATTGATGAGTATAATTAACCATAAATATCAAGTGATCTATATTGTATCTTTATGTTGTTGGAAGATTAGGAATAAGAACAAACTAGCTAGACAGAGTAACAATCATTCATTTGAGCCAATTTCTATTAGAAAATACTTAAGCATTAAAGAGGCAACGAGTTATTATCTTGTTTTGTGTTTGGGCTGCATTGGTGTTGTATTTTGTTTTTATATTTTGTACATGTTAGGAAATCCGTAGAAGTCATTCATAATAAAGTATATAGATTTTCATAAATTAATAAAAGTTTGTTGCTAAAATCAATGGTTTTAAAAAATCAATAACAATCTATCAACTTTTAAAGAATCTGTGGACTTTTCAAAAAGTCTGTCATTTAAAAAAAGTCTACACAAATCCAAATATAATACACCCCCCTAAGTCACTGACTAAACAAAACTCAGTAATTTTATCTGTAATAGCCGTAATTTTCATTTTAAATTCGAGTAATTGTGTTGAACGATTATTGTACGATTTCACGAATGTTGTGCGATAATATTTCATTTTTTTGAATTATCAAAGGTACGAAACGATTATTTTTACGGAAAAGCTCGAAATGCTCGATTTGAGGAATCGACTTTTTATACGTGCAAAATTTGGGAAAACTTCCTTAGTGAAAGTTGTAGAGCTCGTCAATACGAGTCCGTGCGTATGCGTAACATATTGTCCGGATTTTTGAATTAGTTATAGAATTTAGAAATTATTCTATTTTGGTATAAATAGGAAAAAACCCTAGCTATTTTCAGAAGCTTTCCATTTTGGTCCGGCCTCCTTCCATTTTCGGAAGGTACTGTTCATCATCTCATTCCTCCGTTTCCTTCGTCCGAAAACGACCGAGAGAGAGAGCAAAGTTCTCCAAAATTGTTCTCCCTCCACAGACCACCAATGAACCTCAGACCAAGTCCCAGACCTTCGTCTCGAGCTGCTCTACCTCTTGGACGACATCGCTTCCATCGGCACGGCCTCTAGCTACGGCGAAATCGTCCGAAACAGTCGAACCTGAAAACAAACCAAACCAAGCTCCTTGCGTTTTCAGCCTCCAAACCAAGTGAAACTCCTCCCTCTACATTGACTCAACCTCCTGAAGCTCCCAGAAGTAGTTTTACAAGGCGGCGTGGCCTGTGGTGGCGGCTGGAAGCCATCCTCGATCGGATCGAACAGAACTTTCGATCCAAATATCTCAAGTTATACACGATCGTTTCTTGTGATTCTTGGCCTGGTGAGATCGCAAGGAAGTTCTGAACACTTTTCCAGAAGAGATCGAGGTGTGAGGTTGCAGTTTTTACGTCAGTTTCAAGCTCACCAGTTTCTGGAAAAATTATTGCTGCCGACTGTAATTGGTACTTTTCGATCCCTTCTCGTCATTTTTTGGTCTTGTGCTAGTTATAAAAGTTGCTCATAATGATGAAACGAAGGGGAGAAGCTCGGGCCCGACACCATTAGTGGTGGTCGGCGGCGGCTCTGTCCCTAACTCCGGCGGCCCTTTCTGGCTACCTCCGGAGGTCTAAAATTTAGTTTCTATCCATTTTATAATTCTACGTTTCGATACGATCATTTCGGTATATTATGCATATTTTTCGGATATCGTATGATTTAGTTATGAATTTTGAGATTTCGATCGATTTCGATCGTTAGATTTATGATCTGTGAAATTTGAACCGTCGATGGACTTGTAGTTTTGATATGATGATCATATGACTGTCCCAGTGGCTTTGTGTGGTCATGGGTGAAGATCCAACAGTTGGATCTTCGTATAAGTGCAAAACGGTGATTAGGGGAGCGATTCGTGAGAATCCGTCTGTCGGATTTTATTATAAATTAGAATCCTGCCGTTAAATGGTAGTTCAGTTATGTTTTGGAATTATTGGCTAAATTCGAATCACATTTGCTTAGGTGATTGACGGATTATATTTGGGTGAGCTGTTTCGGTGTGGTTTATATTTTAATTGAAGACGTAGCTGGAGTATCGAGGTGAGTAAAACTCACGTGGTTCAGATTACTAACCGAGCGCTTTAAATTATTTATTTTTGGTAATTGTGTGAAAAATATTTGTGGATTAAATATTTTTTTTTTTAAAATCACATGGACTTGATCACTACGGTCCATAGGTAAGTAAAATGAATTTTAAATTATACAAATGAATTTCACGATTTTCTTGTGTGAACTATAGATGGTATTAGTGGTCATTCCTGAGTGGATGATTACGTATATATGTATTTATGTGGAAAATATATATTGATGGGTGGATTGTTGAGTGATGATATGATTGAGTTGAATTGATGATTTGAATTATATTTCAAATGCTTAATTTCATAATGATATTGTGTAACTTGGATGAGTTGATTTCATTGTATGATGATACATGTTGTGCTCACTTATGGATTTCGGGTCAACGTAGTGACCGGTGTGGGGTAATCGGATGCTCTAATCTTGGGTGGATGATGGGATACGATTGGTGGAGTATGTATAATTATCGGACGTTCTAAACATGTATATGAGTATACATATTGATGAAATACGATAATGATATATATGTCGGATGCCATAACCTAAGCTAGGTGACATGCTACGATTCAGTTAGAGCTCTAGTCTGTCAAGTACCGTATTTTTATAAATACGATGTTGAGGTTTTGTGAAGAAATATGTGAGTTGGGGTTTGTGTTGATTTATTAAATTGGTGTTTGATTGAGATTGTTGGTACTTCATGGATGTGGAAATTGTTGAGTGTTGATTCGAGTGGAAATAATTATGATTTAATTAAACAACAGTCCTTTATTTTTACTCATACGAGCTTTCATAAGCTTACCGGGTTTTGTGTTGTTGCAATCCCAGTACACTATTCAAATAGTGTAGCGGATATTCCTGCAGGTCAGGATAACCAAGGAGGTGACCGAACTGTTTAGGTGTTACAGCAGTTATTTTTATTTCATTGAGTTATAAGGTGTGTATGCTCATTTAGAGCTTTACAATTTATTTTATATTTGAGTTGTAAAAATTAACCGAGATTAAACTCGGTTTTGATTTTATTTCGTGTGGTGAGGTTGTTAAGAAAAGAAATTTTCAGGATGATTATTTTGAGTTGTGGTGAATTTCATGTTTCGGATTTTAAATTTTATTCTAAAATTTGGGGCGTGACATTATCCTTATTTCGAAATACCCATATTTTTTAAAAGAAATACCTAAAATACCTCTATTAAGACACTGATTGGTAAGCCGTACTGTACATGTGGTACAGCTGACGTACGCAAGAGCTTCTCTTCTCACATTCACGCTGATCATAATCATTTCCAACTCTTTCTTTCTTAGTACATAATCACATGCTTGCACACCTCACCTAAATTGCAGAACATCAATTCATCCAACAGAACAAATCCCACCTCACCCACACCCATTAATTAGAAAAGCTCTCTCATCTTCCACGAACTCGTTTAAGCTCTTGAGGAATAGGATTTCAAAAATAATAGGACGAGTACCAGAAAGGAAAGGAAGTAAATACAGTATAGATTCTCACTGCCAAAAGCCACCAAATCCAAAACCGCATTACATCAATGGAGCTGAGCTAGCTAGCTTCAAATACCTAGTTTCGTTCTCAATCATCCTTCCTTATCCTTCACGGGCTGCTCTGTATCTTAAATTTCGAATTAACCACCATTTATTACCACTCAATTCGTCTTAATTACCTCCTTAATTACCTAAATTTATGAAAGCCTACGAAATGTAGTATATATAGAACCACCCTCTGCACCACTCCATGAAACATAGAAGCCCATTTTGTTCTTCCTCAATCTCTCTCAAGGCCACATATTCAATGGCCTCCTCCTTTTTCTGTTCCTCTGTTCAGAACAGAGTACTTCAAATCAGAGCAGTGCCGAAGGCCTTACTCTGTTTCACTCTTTGTTACATACTGTTGTAATCTCTCTCTGTGAGCTCAGTTTCCGGCCAGTCGTTTGCCTGCGGCGACGGTGCCAGCAGCTTCCCGTTCTGCGACAAGTCGTTGGCGGCTGATGCGCGGGTGGCGGACCTGGTGCAGAGGCTGACATTGCAGGAGAAGATTACATTTCTGGTGGACAGTGCAGGGAATGTGAGCAGGCTTGGAATACCCAACTACCACTGGTGGTCGGAGGCTTTACACGGAGTGTCGTCCATCGGCCGCCCGGGGGCCAAATATTCGACTGACATTCCGGGAGCTACCAGCTTCCCTCAGCCCATTTTGACCGCCGCGTCGTTCAACAACTCACTCTACGAAGCCATTGGAAGGGTAGGCATTCTAGTTATTCGTGTTCATGTTCATGTTCATGTTCACATTCATGTTTTGAGGTTCTGATTCAGAAAAACATTTTAGTTTCATTGTTAATGTCAGCATTAGAGTCGACCATCGTTAGAATCATTACTTGGATTTTAATTTATTAATTCGTTTGGTTCTTATTCTGATTGCTCAGTGCATGTAGACAAACAAAGACATAGGCAAGCGTTACAGAATTAAATGGACATGAACATGAACATGAACATGAAAAAATGAAAATACTTGTGGCCTATTGTAAATGTGCAACCACTATATATATATATTCTTAATTCCTTATCCAGAAAACGTTTTACAGCTACTGAACCCAAAAGCACGGGTCAGTTCTTTTCCCTTACGATATTTTGAAATATCAGCAAGCAAAAGAGACAGTGAGAAGAGATTCATGGTTGTACCAATTAGGCGAGTCATGATTGAACAGTTGCTATTCAATGAGTGACATCTTTCTTTTACTTTTTTCCTATAAATGATTGACTTATGTTTAGGGTTTTGGCCACCATACCCAGTGGTTAAGTAGTTGTTAGAAAGCTAATGTTTTTGGGTCACAGGTTCTTCAAGCACACAATGACTTTTAGGGGAATCCAGCTTGCAGAGAAAGAAGACTACAAGAGTTTTAAAGTCTTACGTTTTATGGTGAAACGCTTGTGGAATGACTAATAGGGGTCAAACTTACTTGAGGTTAGTGAGAATTTAAGAAGGTAATTAATCACTTTTGTGTATACCATATGCAGGTGGTCTCAACTGAGGCCAGAGCAATGTACAATATGGGATTGGCAGGATTGACATTCTGGGCCCCAAACATTAACATTTTCCGAGACCCGAGATGGGGAAGAGGCCAGGAGACTCCGGGAGAAGACCCATTGCTCGCGAGTAACTACAGTTCGGGATACGTTAGAGGTCTTCAACAAACCGATAGCGAAGACAAAAACAGGCTTAAAGTTGCAGCATGTTGTAAACATTATACAGCCTATGATTTGGACCATTGGAACGGATATGACAGATATACCTTCAATGCAGTGGTAAGTTAATTGAGTTGGTTCAATTTTCTTGATGTGTCGATTTATTTCGACTACAAACATTTGACATTGTCATTAGGTAACAAAACAAGATATGGATGATACATTTCAACCACCATTCAGAAGTTGTGTTCTTGATGGGAATGCTGCTAGTGTCATGTGTTCATACCAACAGGTTAATGGAAAACCAACCTGCGCAGACCCAGACCTTCTTTCTGGGGTTATCCGAGGCGAATGGAAGTTGAATGGGTATGTCATTTTCACCTAATATGTCTCCTTTCGCAGTATATGATTTGTGTATTCGCAATGAGAACTAGAATTAATTTTACACGGATATTGAATTAACGCTGCAGATACATAGTCACTGATTGTGATTCAATAGAGGTGTACTACGACAACCAAAACTACACCAAGACACCAGAAGAAGCTGCAGCTACGGCTATATTGGCAGGTAATTTTATTCTACATATTGTTCATAATGTGATTGAGCACTGAGATAAGTTTCCCTTATATCCCGTATATCATTTGAAACAATCTTCATCATGATAAATGATTGGCTACTGGTCTAAATTCGCAGGAGTGGATCTAGACTGTGGATTTTTCCTAAGCAATTACACAGAAGGAGCAGTGAGAGGAGGACTTTTAACTGAGGCAGCCATTGACAAGGCCATCACAAACAATTTTGGCACTTTGATGCGTCTAGGCTTCTTCGATGGTGATCCAAGCAAGCAACCATATGGAGATCTCGGTCCAAAGGATGTGTGCACTCCAGAGAACCAGGAGCTGGCACGTGAAACAGCGAGACAAGGGATAGTGTTGCTCAAGAACACTCCAGGATCACTGCCTCTGTCTCCAACAGCGATCAAATCCTTGGCAGTTATAGGTCCCAATAGCAATGCCACCGACACTATGATCGGCAACTACGCGGGTACATGCAATAAAACGATCAAATGACTGCAATGCATTTCACATTTATTCTGACATTAACTTGGTTGAAAAATTCTGCAGGCACCCCTTGCAACTATACAACTCCTTTGCAAGGCCTAACAGCCGTAGTTTCCACAACTTTGGTGGCCGGGTGCGTTGATGTGGCTTGTGGCACTGCCCAGGTAGATGATGCTACCAAGTTAGCAGCCACAGCAGATGCAACTGTACTTATAGTGGGTGCAGATCTGTCAATAGAGGCAGAGAGTCATGATAGAACCGATCTCTATCTTCCGGGACAGCAAACTCTTCTAATAACTGAAGTAGCGAAGGCTTCTAAAGGACCTGTAATCCTTGTCATAATGTCTGGAGGAGGGTTCGATGTTACCTTTGCAAAAAATGATGATAAAATTACAAGCATTCTATGGGTTGGTTACCCCGGCGAAGCTGGTGGAGCTGCCATTGCTGACGTTATTTTTGGCTTTTATAATCCAAGTAAGCTATAAGCTCTTCTTGAATAAGTCATTTAAATGCAATTAAAACAATTTGAATAAGTCCCTATGTTAATGCAGAACCTTTCTCATCTATCAAACACCAGAATCTCATAGATGACTACTACTATTGCAGGTGGAAGACTACCTATGACGTGGTATCCACAAGCTTATGTAGACAAGGTCCCTATGACAAACATGAATATGAGACCTGATCCTGCCAGTGGATACCCGGGCAGGACATACCGGTTTTACACTGGTGACACGGTTTACGCATTTGGATACGGAATAAGCTACTCCAGCTTCAATCACAGCCTAGTGCGAGCACCGAAGCAAGTTTCCATTCCCTTAGAGAAGGATCATGCATGCCACTCATCAAGTTGCCAATCACTTGATGTTGTAGAAGAAAGGTGTCAAAATCTAGCTTTCGATATCCATTTGGGGGTGAAAAACATCGGCAAAATGAGTGGAAGTCATACACTCTTACTGTATTCGAGTCCTCCATCCGTGCACAACGCGCCTAAAAAGCACTTGTTGGGATTCGAGAAGGTGTTCCTTAGCTCTCAGGGAGAAGCATTGGTCAAGTTCAATGTGGATGTTTGCAAGCACTTGAGTGTGGTTGATGACCGAGGAAATAGGAAAGTTGCTTTGGGAGATCATGTACTACATGTGGGAGACTTGAAACAGACATTGAGTGTGAGGATTTGAAATAAGTCTTCATGTCCTCTGCTGCGATTGTGATTCTTAAGACAAATGGAAAATTTGAGCTTTAAATAAGTAAAGAGAGTTTGTCAAAGGTTCCCTCTTTGGGCCAAGCCTAGTTGTTCCGAATCAAAAAAGAAAAAGAAATGTCCTAGGTGTTTAAGAACAAGAGGAATTGATAAACAGAAAAGGAGAGTAAAATTTCAGAGAGAATGGAGATTTCAATGTGTTTATTCATCTCATACAAAGGGGGTATTTATAGGAATACATTTGAAGTGTGAAAGCTCAAAGAGAAACTCAAAATGATAACCATCTTGATGATGATTTTCTGCCATGCTTGTTGCCCTTTGGTAAAGTATGTTTACATAAGTCTTCATACACTCAAGTACCTATGATTATACATTCAAGTACCTATTTAAATACTTTTACGTATTTTGTTACATGATATAGACATATACGGTATATATACATTTTATACTACAACACTCCCCCTTGGATATTTCATGTTCAATAGTATTGTGTAGATGGTGCGCATCGAAGTTGCCTCGTTAAAAACATTGCCAAGTAATAAAACCCTGTGGGAAAAAACAACCTTGGTCGAAAGGGAAAAAGAGCACAACGCGCGTTGAGTGTGAAGTATGTTTCTGGATACTCTCCCTGATTTAGACTCCTCTTGAAGATCGTGGGAGTTCAGATATCCTCCTCAATCCGATGCTCCTTACATGTTTCTCGAAAGGGGATTTTGGTAGTGACTTAGTAAATAAGTCAGCTACATTATCTTCTGATCGGATTTGATTTACTTCAATATTTAGAAGTGTTTGTTGTTGCTGATTGTAGAAGAATTTCGGCGATATATGCTTGGTATTGTCGCCTTTGATGAAACCTAATTTCATTTGCTCAATACAAGCTGCATTATCCTCGTAAATGCATGTAGGTTCATTTGTGGTGAATTTCAAACCAGAAGTTCCTCGAATGTGTCTATTTATAGACCTTAGCCATATGCACTCACGCACGGCTTCATGTAGTGCAATTATCTCTGCATGATTTGAGGAAGTAGCAACAAGAGTCTGTTTTGTAGATCTCCAAGATATCGCGGTGTTTCCCATGGTAAAGACATAACCTGTTTGGGAGTGACCTTTGTGAGGGTCAGAGAGGTACCCTGCATCAACAAAACCCATCAAAACATCATTTTGATGGAGGGGAGGAGGAGAACGTCGGTCACTATGGATAGTGTTGCCGGTGCTCACATTTCTTTTCTCTCTGTAGGGATAGAACAAGCTCATATCGATCGTACCTTTTAGGTATCGAAGGATTGTCTTTATACCAATCCAATGGCGGCGTGTTGGCGCAGAACTGTGTCGAGCTAACAAGTTTACTGCAAATGAGATATCCGGTCTTGTGCATTGAGCTAAATACAATAATGCGCCTATCGCACTTAGGTATGGTATTTCAGCTTCTAATAAATCTTCGTCCTCATCCCTTGGACGAAACGGATCTTTCATGGGCTCAAGACTACGGTTGATCATGGGAGTACTCACAGGCTTTGCTTTATCTTCATTAAAGCGCCTTAGTAACTTTTAAGTATATGCTGATTGATGGATCATAATCACATCATTACGGTGCTCGAGTTCTATTCCGAGACAAAACCGTGTTTTCCCGAGATCTTTCATCTCAAATTCAGATTTCAAATATGTAGCAGTTTCTTTTAACTCATCTAGAGTTCCAATTAGGTTCATGTCATCAACATAAACTGCTACAATTGCAAATCCGGATCTTGTTCTCTTAATGAACACGCAAGGGCATATTTCATTGTCAACATATCCCTTCCCAATCAAGTAGTCACTTAGACGGTTATACCACATCCGTCCGGATTGTTTCAATCCATATAGTGAGCGTCTTAATTTTATTGAAAACGCGCTCCGTGGTTTAGAGCCACTTGATTTGGGTAATTGAAGTCCATCTGGAACCTTCATATATATCTCTGAATCTAGATCCCCATAGAGATATGCTGTAACCACATCCATAAGCTGCATGTCAAGTTTTTCGGAAACTACCAAACTGACAAGGTAGCGGAACGTTATAACATCCATTACGGGAGAGTATGTCTCCTAGTAGTCGATTCCAGGACGTTGTGAGAAACCTTGCGCCACAAGGCGGGCTTTGTATCTAACAACCTCATTTTTCTCATTACGTTTTCTAACAAAGACCCATTTATGGCCAACAGGTTTTATATTTGGTGGTGTCAGTGTTATAGACCCAAATACCTGTCTCTTTGTTAGTGAATCCAATTCAGTCTGGATCGCATTTTTCCATTTTGACCAATCTGCTCTACGTTGGCATTCTTCAACGGAGCGAGGTTCGATATCATCGTATTCTATAATTCCTTTTGCAATATGATATGCAAACGCATCATCAATAGCCATAGAATTTCTGTCCATAATTACATGTATACTAGTGTAATTCATGGAGATCTCTCTATTCTCTGGAATTGGTTCTACTATTGGAGCGTCCTCCAATGATGTCTCTTGGACATAACCATAATCCGGAATTTTTTCATGAGATGGATTATTTATATCGATGATTAATGGATTATTTTGTGTCAAGCTCGCTTTCTTTCTTGGGCGAGAGTCCATCGAACCTATAGGCCTCCCGCGCTTTCTAGCAGGAGCCATGGGTCTAGCCACTGCATCACCCATGGAGGGGATGTCATGTCCTTTAGTTTTAGGAACATCAATCCCTGCAGGTACGTTTGCAGCAGGTATGTGTGATCTTGTCACTTTAGCGATATCAGAAAACGCATCAGGCATTGATTCTGCTACGTTCTGAAGATCGAGAATCCTCCGCACCTCTATTTCAGACTGTGTGGTTCGGGGATCAAGATGAGACAAAGTGGGGACAGACCACGACAATTCCTGTCTTTTCTGTTGAACATTAATGTTCTTGTCTCCCCCTAATGACGGGAAGACGGTCTCATCAAAGTGACAATCCGCAAATCTACCGGTAAATAGATCACCTGTCAATGGTTCTATGTAGCGGATAATGCTTGGAGTATCATATCCAACATAAAGGCCTAAACGTCTTTGAGGACCCATTTTGGTGCGCTGTGGCGGCGCAATTGGCATATAGACTGCACACCCAAATATGCGTAAATGTGAGACATCAGGCTCATACCCAGTCACCAGTTGGGACGCAGAAAAGGGTTGGGTGGCAGTGGGTCTCAGACGAATAAGCACAGCTGCATGTAATATTGCATAGCCCCAAGCAGAAATAGGGAGATTGGTGCGCATAACCAATGCCCTGGCAACCATTTGAAGTCTTTTAATGGCAGCTTCTGCGAGTCCATTTTGGGTGTGTACATGAGGGACAGGATGTTCCACCTCAATCCCAATGGACATGCAATAATCATCAAAGGTTCTTGATGTAAATTCTCCAGCATTGTCAAGACGAATTGACTTAATAGGATGATCGGGGTGGTGAGCCCTTAACTTAATGATTTGTGCTAGGAGTTTAGCAAATGCAGCATTTCTTGTGGATAAGAGCATGACATGTGACCAACATGTCGATGCATCAACCAACACCATAAAATATCTAAATGGTCCGCAAGTTGGTTGGATAGGTCCACAAATATCACCTTGTATTCTTTGTAAGAATGGTATATTTTCTTTAGTGTCCTTTGCATAGGATGGTCTTGATCCTACCTTTGCTAAAGAGCAAGCTTTGCAAAACGAATGATACACTTTAGAAGTAACTCTTTGGACCAATGTTTGGTTCGTACTTCTTTTCGTTTTGAAGAATGGATGTCCGTGTGAAGTTTTTAATATACGGAGCATCATGTCACGACCTGGATGTCCCAAACGGTCGTGCCAAAGCTTGTATGTGTCAGGATCCCATAATTTGTCATTCATGACATGGTTGGATTCAATGACTCTAATAGTGGTTGCATACAATCCACTAGAGCGACACATAAGTTTCTCTAAAACTCGTGTATTTCCGTAGTTTTTAGAGGTGATGCAAAGGAACTCTTGTCCATTCTCACAATGTGTTTCCACATGAAAATCATTGGCTCTTATGTCTTTAAAGCTTAATAGGGTCCTTCCGGCCCTTGGAGCATATAGAGCTTCGGCGACATTAATATTTGTGCCATTTGGTAACAAAAATTGAGCTGGTCCTCGACCATGAATCAATTGTGATGGTCCTGCCATCGTAGTTACTGAGGATCGACTGGGTGTCATCCATAAAAATAATTGCCTATGTCGCAATATCGTATGTGTGGTGCCACTATCAAGAAGGCATTCCAATTCTCCGGAGAACATACTGAAAGGAATAAAGTTCGGAATATTAACACATGTCCATGACATTGAATGCGATACTTTATTAATAGGGAAAATAGCCAATGATTACATCAAAGTTATTCATAAGTCTATTCCAAATATCAAACTTTAGACAAATTGCTATCACTCAATCCGTTTGGTAATTCCAATGGAATATGACCAGGAAAGTAGAGAGATGTTGGTGGAGCGAGGCTCGCTTAAATACCCCGATCTCAATTGCTTTCCTAGACATCATACTTCATTGGGTACGCCACATAAGAAGGAGTTTAATACAATTGTTATTTATTGACTAAGGCACATTTGCCATTCTTGGAAAATAGAAAGAGGATTATTCTAATCAAAGTCTGTGGCATCCTCGTGCTCTTCATCTACAGCTTTGAAGTCCTCAACAGTGAGATTGATATCTTCACTATTTTCATCTTCGGCAAGGTTAGCTTCTTGCTCTCTTGCTTTCCTGTACTCCTTGTAGCGTGCAGCTAATTGGGTACTTGCATGACATTGTTTAAACCAATGCTCGATTGATCCACATCTATGACACATGTCATTGTGGTTTCGTCCCTTCATTTGAGGTATAGGTTGTGCAGGTTGTACAGTTTGTACAGGTTGTACAGGTTGTGCACGTTGTGGATATCCCCTAGGAGGGTTGCTGCTACTACCACGGCGCATGGTGCGACCTCCACGGCTCATGGTGCTATTTCCACGGCCGGTGTTGCCATATCTCCCTCTTCCACGTGTGGAGTTACCATCACGTGTGCCCGCTCTAAAGTTACGGTTTCCTTCCCTGTTGGGGCGGTTATATGGACCTGTTCGTCCTTCATGTCCCCTATTATTAGGGTACACATGTCCCCTATTGTTGGGGTACCGCTCCCTGTGCCCTCTCTTGGGTGCATTATAATTTGCCTCACGAACGCTCTTGGTTCCAATGGGTCTTGAATTATAATTCTTTACGAGAATGTTGTCGTGCTTTTCGGCTACCGACAAAATATTTATGAGTTCATTGAACCTCGTAATTCGTCCAGCATTTACTTCAGTGCGATACTGCTTTGATAGCAAAATTGCTGCAACGGGGAAGGTGGAGAGAGTTTTCTCAATTAGCTCTTCTTCTGTGAGGGGTCTTTGACAGAACCTCAACATGGATTTGAGACGAAGAGCTTCTGAATTGTACTCAGCAATAGACTTGAAGTCTGAGAAGCGTACATCGTTCCACTGAACCTTCAAGTCAGGGAGGAGAGAATCTTGGATATTGTTAAAGCGCTCTTGGAGTGCTTCCCATAAATCCTTTGCATCTTTGATGGACATGTACTCTAGCCTGAGTGCTTTGTCCATATGACGTCGCATCAAGATGATTGCTTGTGCATGCTTCTTGGGTGATCGAGGGAACACAAGAGCCGGGTTTGGTTCATGGATGATGGGCAATATCCCCTTCGATGTGAGATGGTTCTCAACGTCGGTTTTCCAGCTATGGTAATCCGAACCTGTTGAGTCAAGGATTTGAAAATCGAGTCTAGATTCATTCGACATCCTTGAAGATAAGAAGAAAATATTAGTTTCGGAGTTAAAACTTCCACGAAAAATAATAAGATTTCCGAGCTATGCTACCAAGAAATCAATTTCCAAGAATCATTGTGAACAATCTTAGTTCATTGATTACGAACGCTCTTAGTTCGTTTGGCGTGAATTGCTATAATTCCGCTTTTGATTGTAAGTTCCCGAGAAAAAGGAAAAAGGAGAGAAAATAAATAAAAACTCAAAAACGGGAACTTTTAGTAAAGAATACCTTGGAATAGTGTTGCCGGAAATTTTTGACCGGAAAAATTATCGGAGGTGACCGGAAGGATCGTTGGAAAAAGTCGAGAAAAATGGTCCGAAAATTCGCCGGAAAAGTGTCGAAAAAGTCGCCGGAAAAGTTGTCGGAAAGTCGCCGCGCAAATCTGTCGACAGATGTGTCGACAGCTGCTCGGCAGATGGCTCGGCAGTTGCTCGGCAGCTGCTGCGCAGCGTCTCGGAAGCTGCTCGGCAGCTGCTGCGCAGCGTCTCGGCAGCTGCTGCGTAGCGTCTCGGCAGCTGCTGCGTAGCGTCTCGGCAGCTGCTGCGCAGGGGCCTCGGCAGCTTCTCGGCAGTTGCTGCGCAAGGTCTCGGCAGCTGCTGCGCAGGGCTCTCGGCAGGTCTCGGCAGCACCTCGGCAGGACTCGGCAGCACCTCAGCAGCTCTCGGCAGCGGTCCGGCAGCGGTCCGGTTTGATTTTTCCGCTTCCGGCGGCCGGTTCAGGCCGTTTCCGGCCGGTTCCGGCGATTCTGAGACCGGTTCCGGGCTCCTGGAATCAAGGGCTTTAATCTGAGCTAGGGTTTGGGGATTTTTTGTAGGTTTTGAAAAATGACTTCGATCGATGAAGAACTCTTCTTTCGTCAATTTTTCGATTCTAATTCTAGAGCAACTTCGTGCTGATAACGTGTTTAAGAACAAGAGGAATTGATAAACAGAAAAGGAGAGTAAAATTTCAGAGAGAATGGAGATTTCAATGTGTTTATTCATCTCATACAAAGGGGGTATTTATAGGAATACATTTGAAGTGTGAAAGCTCAAAGAGAAACTCAAAATGATAACCATCTTGATGATGATTTTCTGCCATGCTTGTTGCCCTTTGGTAAAGCATGTTTACATAAGTCTTCATACACTCAAGTACCTATGATTATACACTCAAGTACCTATTTAAATACTTTTACGTATTTTGTTACATGATATAGACATATACGGTATATATACATTTTATACTACAACACTAGGGAAGTTCAGATTGTATTCAAAACACTCTTGTTTGTTTCTTAATTTTCTGTGTTATTGCCTAGCTAAATAATTCAGAAATAACCAAAAATAAATGATTAAAAAAACTATAAAAAAATGTAGAAAAAATTCAAAATTACCCAGCTTCCAAAATTGACAGAACTTTCTGGATTACAAAGGTGCAACATGAACACTAAGAACGGTGGAATTCACCACATTCACCCGTTGTTTACCACTTGGTTAATTGTAAGACATTATAATGAGTAAACAGTCAAAACTTAACAAGACCACAATGTTCAAAGCTAAATTACCTGCTTCCATAACACTTACAGAGTTACAGACAACTTGTTACTTTCCGATAGCAGTTCAGCAGACACTTGGTGAGGTGAGTGAGTGTTTTGGGACATTGGGTCAGGACTCTTTAAAATTGTTCTTACGCATAATTTTTGTCACCTCAATAACATGCAAATTAGAGCCAAAATCAACAAATTACCAACATGGATGCTGATAATAACATGTGAGTTTTTCCAAGATTTATAATATATGCATTTGTCACATTTAGGTGCTCCCCTACATATTTGGGGTGAAGCCGTTTTATTAACTTGTTATGTGATGTTCATTCTTATATGATCTTCAAATAGGAATTATGTTATCCCTCTCTTGCTTTGTTTTTCTTGTTATTATTTTTGTTTATGTTTAGCGTTGTAAACTTGTCAATAATTGTATTTTACTCCTCCCATGCTCAAATGTATTAATCATGAAGCTCTCGAGAGTGTTTTTATTTTTTTTTTATTTTTACAAAACGCATTAAGAGAACTTCCTGAGATAATATATAACAGGAGTCTCAACTAAACGAATGTATTCTAACAAGTATCAATCAGCGAAGAGTGCTCTACCAGTTACTCCATTCGCTTTACAATTGTGGTGACATACCGAAAAGTAAATGCTTCGAGAGTGTTTTTGACATTAAGGACAATGTTAGATTCAAATGTGGAGGGAAACATTCATTAGTTTCGTTGTTTTAGTCGTTTTAAATTATTCGTAAAAAAGAAAAAGAAAAAAACACCAAGATGTGCCAAATTTTCAATTTCCAGCATAGGTCAGCCGACTAGTTAATCAGTCGTTCGGCTTTGTAAGTTTGTCGACTGCCTGGTTACATGTGGACCAATTTTTTATTTTTTTTTTCTTTGGTTTATTTTCTATCATTAATTAGTTATTTCCAACACCAATTATGGGACTGAGTTGATTTGAATGAGAGATAGAATACATGTTTGAATCTGTTGAGCTTCATTCTTGAAAACAATTATTTATGGATCAAGTCGCATGTGCAATTTCATTTACACCTACTTCTCATATCAATGCTTTGAAAAGAGAGAATTATTCTGAGATTAGTATAAATTAACTATAATATGCCATGTTGTAAGTACTTGAGCTTAATTTAGTGCATACATGTATTTTTTTTTTTTATGACTAAATAGATACACAATATTAACATTTTACTACATGTCCGATTTAGTCTTAATAGCTAGATTACCAATATTGTTTTCAACATCCACATTTTTAATAAACACAATTTCAAGATTACTTCAACATGACTTTAAGTGCTTCATTTACCCACCCAGTTATCGTTGACGCTTAGTCAATAGAAATCACCACCAGAAGGACCACTTTTTTGAAAGCTCTGATTGTTTCAACAGCTTTTTTATACTCGTGGGTCAGTTTCAATTCTTTTTTTTTATACAACTAATTGTTTTTATTTTATTTTTTTGCGATGGAAAGATTTTTATTCAAACATGAAGTTCATTACAAATAAAAGACCCAAAACAGGCTCAAATAAAAAACCCAACAAACAACAACAAACAAAACCAAATAGCCCTACAAGCTTCAGCCACAGTGCAGATCCATCAGAAGAGAGATGACGTAGTGACGTCGCCGCCACCGGCCAAGCTCAAAGGTGACACAGAAACTTCACCCGATCGGCCGATGAAGACTTGGAGTCCAACCAAAACAATCCCGTGCAAGTATAGCAGCAGAGAACCCATCGAAAGATCTCCATAACCCAAATCTCTAAACCATACAAAACATCCTCAGAAACAAAGACAGTAATCAAATCAGAAGAAAAAAAAAAGGGACAGACGGCCGAAAACCGTGCAGACCCTTGTTGCACTACCGTATTCTACGGGTTTATGCGCAGGGACGGGAAAAACCGGTTAAAACAGACAATCCAAACAACGCCGATGACGGAGCTTCGATGGACCAAGGAGCAATCGGTGAAGTGGAGTCCACAAGGTGAGGAGGATGTGCATCTTAACCATGATGAATCGGAGATTTGAGACAAAGAGAAGGGAAAATATAGTAAAGAGAGCAAAGATGGAAAGGACATGACAAGGCAGAGGGATGGTGGGGAAAATAGAAGAACGGAGGGATGGTAGAGATGGGTATGCTGAAAATTAAAGATTAAGAATGGTTGGAAGAGGGGATCTGGGAAGGAAAGGAAAGCAAAGATAAAAGGGAAAGCATACTTGCCACCGCCTAGGCAGCAGGGAGCTACCACGAGAAGGGTAGGGATAAGCCTCGCGAAGAGGGAAAATATCTCCCCTGACTTTCAAGCCAAAGATCCAGATCGGAGAGATCTAGATCTGGCGGGGGGGGGGGAGCTGAAAGCTGGGTTTGCTAAATAGAAGAAGGAGGTTCTCTCACTAGAAAACGCGTCTGTTTCATGATTAATACAACTAATTGTTGCACATGCAAAAACGTCCATGTGACTGTGGCCTTCCTCCATGGGTGGAGTCATGGTATGCACTGATGCCAACAACCACTACGATGATTGATCTGTTGGTTTGATTGTCTGTTGATTCACCAATCAAATCATTTTGAAAGGCTTCACTCTGACATCTAAAGAGCTTTCTCCAGGCCGTCATCCCAATGTGTTTTGTATTCCTCCATGCCTAGGCCAGTCTCCCAGTCATTTTCGATTAAATTTTCAGAGATATGAAGGAATGTAATAAAGAGAGAGAGGCTGTGCTTTCTAATTGAGTGTATACATATTTTTAAGTACTACTATCTTCATGATAACATACGTCTTACTTACTTTGCTTGCCTAAAACTTGCTCCTGTTCAAGGAAATCCAGATTATGTGTTTGGCCCAAACTCTAGGTTACTTGACCTAGTGGTAATAGGGTTATAAAAGGATTTAGAATCCTATTCAATGTAGAATTACTTTCCTTGTATGTTCAGATTTTATGCATTGTAATCCTCTATATAAAGAAGACTCTATTATCAATGAGAATACACAGCGAATTTCTCTCAATTTCTGATTCCCTAAAACACGTTATCAGCACAAAACCCTAACACTAAAACCTAATATTCGTAGCCTTCAAATCACAGAAACCTCCGCCACACACCTTGAAGCTCTCACCTCCAGAAACCCAAAACCGGCGACGCTGCCCCCAGAACCGATCAGAAAATACCCGAACCGACCCCCCGAAATACCCTAAACCTCTCTGCCCGGTTCGAAGCTTTCCTCCCTGCCTACTGCTGCCATACTCCACCAGAAGCTACAGCCTGACCCCAAATCACCGGAGCCGAAAAATCACCACCAGAACCGGCCTATAACCACCCGAACCGGCCGGCTGAAGCGACTGCACCACCGAACCGCCGGCGACCTGCATCCTCTGCCTTTGCTTCAGTCAACCAAGCCCAGAAGTCAACCAAGGCCCAGAAGCAGCCCTAGGCCCAGAAAGGATCCACCAGAGCCCACATGTAGCAGCCAAGCCGCCAAGCCGCTAGTCCAACTTGAAGCCGCTGAGCCACCTGCCCACTTGTAGCTGCCGAAAAAAAAAAACAGAAAGAAAAAGAAAGAAAAAGGTGGGCCAGAAAGAAGAAAGAGAGAGAGAAAAAAAGAAAAGGAAGAGGGCCTGCAGCCCGGAAAGAAGAGAAGAAAAAAAAAAGGAAGAGGAAGCCTACGCCCACATTCGAGGTATTTTTTTTATTTAATTTCTTTTGCTTCCGTAATTTCAATTTCTTTTTTTTTTTTCTTTGGAACTTACAACATCCCTTCTTCTACCCACCTTTCTTCTTCATAGGGGAGACCTAAAGCCGAACTGTGGGAGTTCGTGCTCACTCCAAGCTTGGAGCTTGTAGAGTCCTCCAAACTTAGAGTTTGTTGAGAAGAAAAACGATCGACCACATACATCATTGTTTCGATCTAATCCAAAACCCCTTTTGGAATCAGATTTTCTTGGGAGCGACTACGCTCAGAAATCCCTAATTTCTTAGAAGCGACTACGCTAAAAAATTCTTATTGTTTTTGTGGTACCCTTTTATGCTCCGAAACTAACCCTAATCTTATGTTGTTTTTCAGGATGAGTTACCTGAATAAGTTGAACTTTGTTCCACTAGAGACAACTGGTGCTGGATACCATAGGTGGGTCCGAGATGTGCGCCAACATCTTAAGGCTGATGGACTTCTAGAAATCATCCAAGAGCTTAGTCAGAACGTGCTTTCTGTAGAGCAAACTCGTGTTTTCAAAGCAAATAAAGCCAAGGCCATAATTCTCATGACAAGGCACATGAATGATGCTCTCCAAAGTGAATACCTCAATGAGGAAGACCCCAGAAAACTATGGGTGGAACTTGAGCAGCGATTTGGCAACGTTCGTAACTCCCTGCTTCCTGATTTAGAAGTGATATGGCACAGCCTCCACTTCTGTGACTTCAAGTCCGTACATCATTATAACTCGGAAGCCCTTCGTATCAAGTCCTTGATGGAGTTTTGTAGACAAACCATAACTGATACGATGTTGATCGAGAAGACTCTCTCTACCTTCCCCGTCTCTACCCTGATGATTTTGAAGAATTATCGGATTGATGTGAATGCAGGACGTATCACAAGGTTTCATAAACTCATTGGTGCCATGAACGTAACTGAGAAGCATGACAATATCCTTGTGAAGAACTATAATGCTAGACCTATGGGAACTAAGCTTATTCCGGAGTCTAATTATAGTCGCGCCCCCAAGGGAGGACGCAAGGAGCGAAACCCTAAGAATAAGGACAATTCTGGACGTTCTGGTCCATATTCTCGCCCTAAAGAGGAAGGAAATTGCCAAGATAGGCGTGCGCAAAACCGTGGAGGTCAACGTGTGAAGAGAGAGAGAGGCGGAGCCTCCAGCCATGGTGGTGACACCACCAAGAACAATGGCCGTCCAACTCATGCATCAAATGCACCTCGATCAAGGGAGCCTGACCATAAAGATGTTTGTCTTCGATGTGGATCAAGTGGACATTGGGCAAAGAAGTGTAATGCATCCCAGAACGTTGCAAACATATACAAAATGTATCGTGAAGCAAGGGAGGCCAACTACATGGAACAAGAAGATCAAGATGGTGATCTCGATCTAAGGGTGGAAGACTACAAAGATCAAGACCCAGAAACTGGCGATTTTGATTAAGTCTTTTTATTTTCTAAGAGATGTAGGCAATTGCCATATTATTTGTAGTAGATGCCAATGGTTTAATCTTTCTTCAAAGTAGGCGTACTCCTTGTAAATGTGATGTCTAGGAAGGTTTTGAGATAAGTGGTACTTAAGCGAGCCTTGCTCCACCGACATCTCTCTACTCACCTGGTCACATTTGCATTGAAATTTCCGAAAGAAGTTAGATGCTGCCATTGTTTGCATTAGCTAGTTTCTTTTTTTTTTGGATTAGATCTTCTTTGATTAAATAAACGATGATGTAATTCTGTTTGGCTTATCAATAAAAGTTGAGTTCTTTTCTTTATGACTCCTTTTTAATTATGAGCTTTTCTTTTAGGAATGGATGAACTACAATGTCTCGCGAATAGTGCGACTACGCACACCATTCTACGACATAGGCAATTATTCTTAAAGATGTTGCCTACATATTCCTCTGTGACTACGATGGTTGGGCCATCAGGTTTAGTTCAAGGACATGGAATGGCCCAATTCCTTTTGCCAAATGGTACCTTGATTAAAGTCACTGAAGCTCTTTACGCTCCTAAGGCAAATCGAACCTTATTGAGCTTTAAAGATATAAGAGCCAACGGATTCCATGCGGAAACGCATAATGAGAACTGGAATAGAATTCCTTTGCATTACCTCTAATGATTGCGGCAGAAAGCGCATCTTAGAGAAGCTTATGTGTCATTCTAGTGGACTTTATGTCACTACAATTCGACCAATTGAATCCAATAATATCATAAGAGAAGATCTCGTAGATTCAGACACATATTGGCTTTGGCATGACCGAATAGGACATCCTGGTCGTGACATGATTCTCTGTATACTAAAGACTTTACACGGACATCCATTCTTTAGAATGAGAAGAAGCAAGAAACAAACATTGATTCCCGGACTTAGCAAGACCGCAAAAATTGCAGCCTCAGGCCTGCTACTATCTTGGGCCGCCGCAAAGCCGCTCTTGTCCCTCGTGATGTCGCCACAAATGGCGCTAACCATGAGCATGACACCATGGTTACTCCTCCTATTGGCCATGACGCCACACACACCAATTTCCATGGCTCTAACGCCATCATGGGAGATGTAGTCACACATTTTGCTTCTAATAGCGTTACAGACGCTCCGGCCCAACCAAAATCTTCATTAGTTGCTTCTAAGGCCCCTCGCTCATTCTACAAAGCCTGTTCATTCGGGAAATTAGGACCGAGACCGTCCTACGCAAAGGATCCCAAAATACTTATTCCGTTCTTACAGAGAATCCAAGGGGATATCTGTGGACCAATTCAACCATCATGCGGACCTTTTAAATACTTTATGGTATTGGTTGATGAGTCGACACGCTGGTCACATGCCGCGCTGTTGTCCACTCGCAATGTTGCTTATGCTAAACTCCTTGCCCAGATTATCCGTCTACGGACTCACTACCCTGACCATCCAATTAAGTCAATTTGACTTGATAATGCTGGGGAGTTTACATCGAAAACATTCGATGACTATTGCATGTCATTGGGGATTGATGTTGAGCATCCAGTTCCCCATGTTCATACCCAAAATGGTCTCGCAGAAGCTGCTATCAAACGACCACAAATGATAGCTCGGACATTGGTTATGCACACCAGTCTTCCTGTTTCTGCTTGGGGATATGCAATATTACACGCAGCGACGCTCATTCGTCTACGACCTACTGCAACTCAATCTTATTTTGCGTTACAGCTAGTGACTGGGTACGAGCCTGATATCTCGCACTTACGCATTTTTGGGTGTGCTATTTATGTGCCTATTACGCCGCCACAGTGTACAAAGATGGGTCCACAACGACGAATGGGCATTTATGTTGGCTATAAATCTCCAACTATCGTCCGCTATCTTGAACCTTTGACAGGCGATCTCTTTACCGCTAGATTTGCGGATTGTCACTTTGATGAGACAGTCTTCCCATCGTTAGGGGGAGATAAGAACACAGATGTTTAACAGGAACGACAGGAATTGTCGTGGTCTGTCCCCACTATGTCTCATCTCGATCCTCATACCGCACAGTCCGAACTTGAAATGTGAAGAATAATTGAGCTCCAGAACGTAGCAGACACTCTGCCTGATGCGTTTTCTGATGTTGCCAAAGTGACGAGATCACACATACCTGCTGAAACGTGCCTGCAAGGATTGATGTCCCTGCAGGATTGATGTCCCTAATAATGGACATAACGCCACTCCTGTGACACCAGGAGATGGCGCCATTACCCAGCATGGCAATGATGTGGAATCAATGGCCACAGGTCCCGCAAGGAAGCGCGGTAGACCAATTGGTTCGAAGGATACTCGCCTTAGAAAGAGAGCGAATGAGGTACAAACAAATCCTTTGATCATCAATACTCAAAATCCGTCCCATGAGAATGTTCCGGATTATGGTTATGTCCAAGAGACATCATTGGGGCACACCTCAATGTCAGAACCTATCCCTGAGAACGTAGAGATCTCTGTGAATTACACTAGTGTACATGGGATGTGGGAAAGAAGCTCCATCATCATTGATGATGTATTCGCGTATTCAGTAGCGCGTGAGATTATTGAGACCGATGATATCGAACCACGCTCCGTTGATGAATGCCAACGTAGAGCTGATTGGCCAAAATAGAAAGATGCGATCCAGGCAGAACTTGATGCTCTAACAAAAAGAAAGATATTTGGCAAAATTGTACCAATACCACCTAACACCAAACCAGTTGGTCATAAATGGGTATTCGTTAGAAAGTGTAATGAGAAAAACGAGATTGTAAGGTACAAAGCTCGCCTTGTGGCGCAAGGCTTCTCACAACGCCTTGTAATCGACTACGAGGAGACCTATTCTCCCGTAATGGACGTCATTACGTCCCGCTACCTTATCAGTTTGGTAGTTTCCGAAAAACTGAACATGCAGCTTATGGATGTGGTTACGGCGTATCTATATGGGGATCTAGATACGGAAATATACATGAAAGTTCCATATGGAATTCAATTACCCAAATCAAGTGGCTCTAAACCACGAAACGCTTTGGCCATAAGATTAAAACGCTCACTATATGGATTTAAACAATCCGGACGGATGTGGTATAACCGTCTAAGTGACTACTTGATTGGGAAGGGATATGTCAATAATGAACTATGCTCATGTGTGTTCATAAAAAGGACAAGTTCCGGATTTGCAATAGTAGCAGTCTATGTCGATGATATGAATTTAATTGACACCCTTAAAGAGTTAAGGAAAACCGCTGAACACTTGAAATCCGAGTTTGAGATGAAAGATCTTGGGAAAATGTAGATACCTCTCACTATACATGGATAGTTTGCTACCTCACCAAGCATAAACAACACCCTCATGGGATCCAACCACTACTTGCATCTTGTAGCCCTATGTTCAAGCTACGCTACGGTATCCGGAAGTGGCAAATACGTCACCGGAAAGCCACATTTCCGGCCTTGCTAAGTTGCCTCCATAATATAGCATTTCTATACTAGAATAGTAATATATGAGTCCCACATCGGAAACCATGTAAAGGAAGAGCATTCCTTCACCTATAAAAGGAATGCCTTCTCCCACAACTCAACAAACTCCATTACATACTTTGTAATCCCAAACACACATACTACAACATTCAAGTGGATGTAGTATCTCGCTAAGGCGGGAAACGAATCACTATACTTCGCTTGTGTCGTTCTCTCTCTCTCTCTCTCATTCTTTATGCTATCTAGAGATCTCTCGGATTTCTAACGTTAACATTGGCGCCGTCTGTGGGAAGCCAACACAAAGGCTTCGTCACCTATGAACTTTGACCCAACAAGGCCAGTCAACGCCCAACATGGCCGGTCAACGCTAAACAAGGCTGGTCAACGTGATGAAGGTTGGGTCAACGATGGTAGCAAGGTCATTGCTGGTAATACCAACTCAAAAATGGTCAACGCCAACTCAAAATCAGTCAACGACAACATTTTCTCTAGCAATTGTGCTCCTTCAACTTTTGCATGCTGCTTCAGCATCAACACATACCATACTTGGCGGTAACGTACACAAAAGGCACTTGGCGGTAAAAAAAAAAAACCTCTGCTGGGCAAGCGCACAGCGACAGCGGCAAGCCCAAGCGGCATAGCAACGTCACGCTCACAACAGCGCCAAGTACAGTCAACGAGCACAAGCGGCCCCTTCGATCATCCATCCATCAAGCATCACTTGCTATCTGCAAGTGAAGGGGTCGCCGACATCAAACCTTGAGCGGAGCTTCAATCCACGAGTTTCAAATTTTTGGGATAGAGTTTCAACCCTCTCTGCACACCCAGGAAACTTCTCTGGGCACCCATGACCATTCTTCAAATCATCATCAGCGTCAAGGCCGCTGGGTAGCCTCCGCTGAACACCACTCAGACTGTACTCTACCAAGCTCCACCGCCAAGCTAACGAGGTTAGCGGTAAAAAAAAAAAAATACAGCAGCCATCTCCTGCTAGCAAGGCACAACGGCAAAACTTTGGCGGTAAGCGCAAGGCATCGCCAGCAATAGCAGCACCAGCGGCTAGCCAGCCCGCCAGCAGCTCCCGCCAGACTGCCAGCGGTGAGCATCAGCACCGGCATATTCCGCCCAACTCTGTCAGCGGCAACGCCAAAATTCCTCCGCCGAACTCTGTCAGCGGCAGCGGTAAAATTCCTCCGCCAAATCCTAAGCACCGCTGCACTGCTGATCTGATGAAGCTCCGCTGAACAACAGCTCCGCAGAGCATCACCGTCCACCACTGGCCAATCTAGGCTCCGCTAGCCACCACCGCCGGCCAAACAAAGCTACCGCTCCGCCAATCGAGCTTCTCTGTCTCACAAAAACAGCCAGACGGTTCAACCCACACCGCCAGAGGGTTTGACCCAAAATGCCTTCATCATCCATCAGCGGCATCGCTTCAAGCGGTCAGACCACCGCAAACCATACCGCTGGCCAATGGTCCGCTCCGCTGGCCAACCTCCGCCGGCCACCACCGCTGACCCGAGCTTCTTCCGCCAGCCACCTTGTTGACAGCCCAGATCATCATCTACGCTGGATACCCATGTTCAATCCGTCTTCTCTGGGCACCCTCAAACCTCTCCACACCCAGAAAACTACTCTGGCCACCATGGCAACTCCACCATCACCGCTGAACAATGATCTGTTCATCACCACCGCCGACCAAAGCTGCCACCGCTAGCCATCCTCCACCGGAAAATCACCCGCTAGCCACAACTTCCGCCAACCAAGGCTTCCTCCGCTGGACAGAACCTTCTCTGCTGGACAACTGTGCAATGTTCACCCTGTTCTTCTCTTTGAGCACGAGAGCAATTCTCTCCCTCACCAGCAGCGACCATTCTGGGCTCTCAGGAGACCATCAATAACAGATACCAATTGCCGACGATCACCCTTGATGCTCATTCCCATGTTCTTCTCTGAACATCCAATTTGAATCTCTTCGATTCAAACATCTGGTCTCTGCACTAAGTTCACTTGCACTTTTGCAGCAAAGCCAACTATCAGGATAAGCTTTCTATCTCTTTATTTGATAAACACGTGCCTATGCTTTCACGCAATTCAACAGAAGCATGCTTAGCTCTTTCTTCGGTGTGCACGTGCATATGCCTTCACATATAAATTATCCTTGTCTTCTATGCACACATATAGAACAAACATGGCCAGCCACTCACATATTTTATTCAGTACCATGTGTACCCCAATGCATAATCAACTTGGCCCATATAATTGTACGTCGGCACTTACTTTCCATGCAAAATAGTTAGCTCATTGACACACAAACCCACATAGTTGTCCACAATGCATGTGCAGCTCCCTTAAGCTTAATCCTGAGGGGGACCACCTAAAGTGCTATGCAAACAATTGCTAAACAATGCTATGTCCCAACTATTGCGACGTTGCTGCACATGTCTTACTAGTTAATTGCGTTGCTGCACATGTCTTACTAGTTAATTGCAACTATATCACTAGGCATCTGTACGTATGTCTAGACCATGTCCCTAATCTCAAAAGCATGCTTATAACTTCATGGTATATATGCTTTCATCATCCACTCATGCTGGGATAGCATACCATGCGGCCATGCATTCTGAATTGTGACGTTCTAAAACATATACATGTTTGCACCTTTAAGTTTAAACGGCCTTGGGCAAACCGAGCTAAATACATCATAGCCCGTCGCAAATTCATGCATATTCAATTGGGGCATGGTGCGACCACACTTGGCATCTTACAATATATATATATTACAATATATATCAATTACTAACTTTACCTTATGTTGAAGAGGCATAATCACCGATCACCTCCCTAAGTGGTGAAATCATCAACCCTGAGCCACAATAATCCGTCAAAGCAATGGAGCGTCATGCTTGGACACCTCCAACATGATTTGGGTACTTACAATCAATTCTAATTCCAACTCGTTCCAAATCGGCATAAGATAAGTAACTATATTTTATCTTTTACGCTCTTGTAATTCGAGCTATTGTCATGTCTTTACATGTCTCCATAACCCTTATGCATGCCTACAAAATGTTATTAGTGACTTTACTACAAGTACATGCTATACACATATGTCATGCTTCTATTTTAATTGCAACTCAATTAAATAAATGTGTGACACTCATCTAGAAGTTCGTGACACTTACGACTTACTTAAACATGCTCGGATAAACGACTTGCTCGGGTTGCGACTTGCTTGGGTATCGAGCATAGCCACGACTTGCCCTTAGGCCACGCCCCCGCATGCTCGCACAGCGCCTACACGCTCAACTACACCTAACTTGCTCGAACAACCCAACTTGCTCGATCGCTTGCTCGGGTTACGACTTGCTTGGGTATCGAGCATGGCCACGACTTGCGCTTGGGCCACGCCCCGCATGCTCGCACAGCGCCTACATGCTCAACTACACCCAACTTGCTCGAACAACCCAACTTGCTCGATCATGTCCAACATGCTTTACTTAAACCCCAAATTCACAAACGCTTCATACGATGTCACCGGGACTACTCCCACAATTTTATATGGACACTCATTACACTTGCCACTATCTATTGTGCGTGTTATATGACCATAAGATCCACATATACAACTACCAATATTTTACAAGTTCATACAATTGAGAGAATCTTACTAAAGATTCAATGGATTTGACATTGCAAGATCGATCGGGGAAAAGAGAAAGCTACAATTGAGATGACTTTGATCTTTATTATACATCACCACTACATTTGACATTTATATGTGTTATGTGGATGACTCAAACATGAAGTCCATATCAACGATAAGGAGGTTCGTAAGCTGGCCGGACTTCCTTGTCTTACTCATGTTCTCCCATGCTTGTATCGGCATAGTGCAGTTGTCACAGAAATGTTAAATTGTGAACGGAGATAATTCGCAGCATTTTGAAAGAGATTTTGATTCACAATGTGCTCAAGGCCAAGATAGTAAAGAAAACTGAGGGGTTACCCGACGACCCAATCATAGATCTTTTTTTGGTGAGTTGAGGTCTCAGTTCTAAGTAATATATAGTAAAGACCTTTTGGGAGCAAATGATGGTTAAAAACGAACCAAAAACTTGAAGGTGAAGGAAGAAGAAAAAACATAAGCAAGAAGAAGATAAAAAGAGTTATACTTCTAAAGAGTATAAGGCTTTTGAGATCAAATGAAGAGAGACAGAGCTTTGGGTTGAGTTATTTATATCACAATGGCCCAACTCCCCTAACCCCCAACTTGGCAACTATGAAAGAGTTAGTCACTACTCAGTTATAATAATTATATTAAACTTAATGCATAGATCAATTAAGCTAATGATGAATCTAATTATCTAAATAATTTTCTCTCTAAGAGCTCAAAAAAACCCGGAGTATTCTTGATCTAGGTTTTTGCGAAGTTCTGCTTGTCCGGCGGCGCTCGGGGAGATCTAGAGAGAGGCTTTGAAACTCAAGGTTTTGGACCGGTGGCGGTGGTGAGTTCCAGACAGTATCACTAGATGTGGTTGCGTTGTGGATGGATGACAGCCTTCATCGTGGCTCTGCAGATCTGAGTGGCGGCGAGATCTGACGGGATGAGCAGTGGCGGTTCTGAGGAGCTGTGCAGCAGTGAAGACCGAGATGATCCGGCAGCGACTTTCAGAGGTATGGTGGTGCGATGGTGAGTCGTATACTGGGTCAGACCGGCGCGGTTGCAGCTGTGGGTCTGCGCGGCATGATAGGGCGGATTGTAGGTGGCGGGCGGTGCTACACGGACAGACGCCCGAGGATGATGACGGGTGGGCTTGCTCCAAATCCTGCTGGGCCTTAGGGCTTTGGGCCTCTCCTCTTTGAGCTACCCCATTGGGCCACAAACAGCTGGGCTGGGGTTCTGACCTAGTCCATTATTTTGGGCTAGGGTTTAGGCCCTTGGCCCAACCCTATATTTTTTAGTTTTTGTCTATTTCTTTGTAGGCCTTTTCAGGGGCAGTCTAGTGGATTTTTTCCTTTCTAGTTTATTAGGTCTTGGTCTTGTCGACTTAAGTCTCAATGTCTCTAGTTGTACATCAATTGAGGTCTCTAGACGACTAGAGTCACTGGTTTCAGAGTTAGGTTGGGAGGGTCGGGTTCCTCTATTTTCTAGCGCTTCCGGCGTAGTACCAAAGGGGGATCCCACTATGTCTACGATGTATTCAATATCAAATGAGTGACCTAATTCTACGTACCACTGTGAATACTAACACATCTTCTTGTCTATCTTATGGCAGCGGAAGGGTACATAAGGGTCATTCTGGCTTTTGATCAATATATTGACTTTGCCTTCTTTCAAAACAAAATCTAATTATCTAAATGGTGACCGATTTAAGCTCGACATGTATTAATCTTAGAGCTAATACTTCTACATATTGTTAGTTTTCATGGATATGGTTATGGATGTGTTATGCTGCATGAACTTCTTTTTTTTTTTTGGCAGAACAATATCATTGGCTTGTACTTTACTTTCAATTAAGCAAAGCCAATGCAGCCAATGGAAAATATGTTCTTTCCTTGATCTTTTTAGAGTGATGTTAAGACAAGATAATTGTGCACTAAAATTTTATAATCTTAAAGCTAATACTTTTGCGCATAGTTAATTTTTATGGATATGGTTATGGTGAATGATTTTGTTTTTGCATAACGATATCATTGGCTTGTACTTTTGAGCGTGATGTTATGTGAGGATAGTTGTGCACTAAGTTTTTCTATTGCTGCTTTTGTATTTCTGATTTGAGTGAACGAGGAACTTTATAAAACCCTCAACAGATATAGGGATGAAGCAGAGCAAATAAGATGTTGTAGACATTGCGAATGAAACCTCATTTGAGGTAGTTCTAGCCTTTGTTTAGTGCTAGATACAAGACGTCTTTGGACTTTAGGCGGTGTGGTTTTTGCAAATCTAGAAGGCAATCGCTCTTCCCTATTTCTTTTTTCTTTTTCTTGTAAAAACAAATTATTTTTTGGGTTTTTATTTTTATTTTTTTGAATCAATCCATCAATGATTGTCATTACTTAAGCCAGAATGACCATTACATACACCTCCGCTACCATTAAAGACAAACAAGAGGGTTGTGGGGGTATCATGATGATACATAGGGATAGATCACTCATTATACATTCAATACTCACTTAATAAAAGCGAGTCTATAAGCTAAGGTAGCAAATAGGCAAAGTAAAAAACTATACTCATTAGCGCTTATTAGAGCAAGTTCACCCGTTTGGTCACCGGGTCACCTACAATTCACCGCTTTTTAGTGTATATTTTCATTCTCTATGTCACGAAATACACTGTGCCCGTGACCCAAAGCATGAAATACACTGCAGGTCACCATGGTGACCCAGAAAGAGATCCAGGGTGGCTCAGGGTACGAAATACACTGTACTCGTGACCTATAGGGTGAAAATAACACTAAAAAGCAGTGAATAGTGGGTGACCCGGTGACCCAATAAGTGAACTTGCTCTTAAGAACTAACAAGCATATGTCCCTAGAAAAGTAGGGAATTATTTACTAAAACTAATAATTTGTAGGCTAAGGCCCAAAGGACTAACAAAAAAAAAAAAAAAAAACCCTTGGCCCAACAAACGATAGATGCAGCCTTCAACTCCTCAGTGCCATCGACTCACACATACAGTGACATGTAACCACCACCGCACTGCAGTGACCACCACCACGATCAAACCAAGCAACAACCACCACAACATCTCCCCAAACCCGAACGAAGCAAACTGGAATCCCCGTCGACTCCCTTGATGCCGCCGTCATCCATAAGTCTCCAGATCTACTACCAACGTCATTTACCTTCGATCTCTATCGTCCCTGAACCAAAATCTGAAATAGGCACCCCGTCTGAAAGTACCCCCATAACACCGGCATGGCCAAAGACCATTACAGATGATGAGGCGCCGCTGGACGAGGATAGCTTTGCAAAGTAGCCTCGAACACTCGAGCAATGCATTTAGGATTTTTAGAGAGAAAACTAGCTCTGTGCTTCTCTCCTTGATTTTGAGTTGTACATTCTCTCACTGCTTAAGATATTTCTTAGTGACTAGTTGAATCCACCAATTATCTGGCTGAGTTAAAATTTTCCAGCCCATTATTGGGTTGTTTATGGTAATGTGATGTTTATCATATATGTAAGAATTATTTTGTGAACTCATCTTTTTTGTATATGAAGTAATTACAATAACAAGTTAATGACTTAACAATGAAGTGACTAAGATTGCTTAGAAATTCTAATCATGTTACAATATGGATATTATCTATATCTATATTCAGAGTAATGTATATATGGATACATTATATAGAAAAGTAAGTGTTTTAGTATTATGATTACTTTTATGAGTAGAATCCTAATATAAACCGTCATATAAATCGAGGTTCCTTCATTTTTCAGACAACGAGTTCTACAGTCACTCACCCCATTGAGAGATTACTTGGACTTAGAGACCTGTAGAAGAGTAAGACTTGCACTAATGACGTTCAACTCCTTCTCTACATCAAGTATATGTCTTCTTGTTACATATGCCACATCAGGTATGTGCCTTGTTGGTACATATGTAAATGTATGTATGGCGTACATTACCCCATATTTATTATTCTCATTTATTTTTAAATATGAAAATAGTTATTTGTCACATTTGACATTGAAGATGACGAAAATGACCATTTTACCTACATCCTAGTCATCATATTGTAGCCACATATATATAAAGGGCTCTTCTGGTGAGAGATTCCTTTTTTTTTTTTAGCCATTTTAAGGAGATAGATTATTAGACATACTTTTCGATGACATATCTACATGTCCACTATTTAGTTTTTAAGTCTATATGAGTAGATCACCTCTGCAAATATTTAGCTAAATTGATCATTGTTAAGGCATTCCTTCCACTAAGAGATCCCTGTTTTTTTTTTTATCATTTTAAGGGATCTTGTGTGTGACTCACTTTTCGATTGCATTTCAGCATCTTGACCGTTCATTTTTGAGGCCCTAATGCATAGATCAATTCTGTAAATTTTCAACTAAATTGATGATCGTTAAGGTATCGAACTAGATTAAATCAATGGACGAACCAAATTTGTCTGACCTGAACCATTCATATTCATAATTATAAATCGCAATTATAAATACCTTAAGGATTATTAATTGTGCTGAAAATTTGCATAGATGATCTACTCATAGTAACAATTAAGATATGAATATGTGATTGAAAAGTGGGTCTAATGAGCGATCCCTTAAAATGATCAAAAAAAAAAAGGGATCCCTCACTTGAAGGGCCCTGTGTGTGTGTGAGAGATAATTCCAAGTTTTTCCTCTTACTATACTCTCTAAATAAAAGAGAAAAAAGCAATCTAGTCCTTATTGGCCCTATTTTTTTATTCTTAATTATGGGATTCTAGTCTTACATATCGCTAGCATAGTAGTCTAGTCTTACATATCGCTAGCATAGTAGTTTAATGTGTTGGTTTTATTCCGCAAAACAAATGTAATTACATGCTTAAGTTATTCTACTTACAAGAAATTATAATTAATATGTTACTGTTTGATGTTGTTAGAATTAACAGCAAACTATAATCTCATCAGAAATTTAGAACTTGATGAACAAAGGATTGAAAGACTCGCCCCTGAAAAACTACATTCTCTAATCGCTATCAAATTATTACATTCCATACGAACTATCATGAAAGAAAGTAATACACATTCAAGCCAAATCTTATACCATGATTTTAAACAATGGCCAACAAAACAATATTGACTTGCTGCTGTAAAACATAAAAGTGGGAGAGTTTGGAGGAGGAGAGAAATGAGAAGTAGAGAATGAGATGTGTATTATTGAGTAGAAAACCCTCCCTTATATAGACATGAGATTAGGGTGAAGATCATAATAATATCCCCACTTTATATTGAGTAGAAACCCTCCCTTATATTGAAGTTTGGCAAATTTTAGATTTACCTACCACCTCTATTGAATAATTTCATTAATTGTTCAAAAAAAAAAATTTATTACATTAATTGACTATGTGTTAACTAGAACTCAAAGTAAAAGTGTCTGCAAAAATCATCTCCCAAAAGAAAGAGCTAGAATTGGAGGTTGGTAAATATGTAGATTTACCTACCACCTCTATTAATTAGTCTCATTATTTGTTTCAAAAGAAATAAGTTATCGCATTACTTGGCCAAATAAATATATAAATACTATAATTACAAATATTATAAATGGAAAGATGATTTTACCATTGAGATTTTTTACACGTGAGTTTCATAAGACCGGCACTTGAACATTTTTAACGGAATAATGAACATAAGTACTAAAGAGACTAACATATGGATAGTACATGTACCACTAAGCTCCCTAGATATTTGTAATATCAAAAAGTGTGTTTTGTGGATTCATGTATCATATGTGAATTTTACCCTTTCAAATGCCAATCTTCAGACCAAAAGATTTACCCAACTGTCTAATTTAGTATTGTCTTGTGGACAACTATCGAAGAAAATGAATGTAAAATGAAATAGCGAACTCTAGATATTTCTATAACAACAAGCACTTTTGGGTGGTCTCAGGTGAAGTTTCACCTCGATTGGCATTACTTTTAGGGTTTTAGTTCAAACGGGGTTCGAACTTTAATTGCTTTGTGATTTGTGTACTAAGTTGAGATCTTATTTTACTTAGGTGATTGACGGAGAGTGTTTTGTACTTTATCTCGGCTGTAAGAGAAGACACAACGAGATTTAGAAGTGAGTAAATCTCACGAGATTCATTTATGAACGTAATTACTTTATTATTCATAATTACTTGATAAATTGTGAAATCATTTTCAGAAATAAATATTTGTTTTAAATTTATGAATGTGATCGTCTACAGTTCATGAGTAAGTTAAAATGATGTTTTGTTATAAAAAAATGATTTTTACCAGGTTTTGTGCTTTGTGAACTATTGTTGGTATTAGTGGCATTCCTGAGTGAATGATTATGTATATATACATCTACGTGAAATATATATCTTGATGGTGTGGTATTGTAGTGTGTACAATAATTGGGGATTCTATTCTTGGTATTGTTTTGAGACTTTATTCTTTATGAGGAGCAATATATCGTGATAATGATAATTTATATTTTGTTTTGGAAGTGCTCGGAGTGTGAAAATTATAGTTGAAATGAGTACATGGTATTATCGTCTATGAAGTAACCATTTAGGTCTTGATTGACTCTTTAAAATGATCTGGTCTTTGTACCAAGAGTCTGAGTACCGAGGATCATAGTAGTAATCAAGGACGAGAAATCGTTTGATGGTTTTGTGAAACCTTTTGGGCCTAGTGTGACGTTGCGAGTAAATTAATGACATGTACAGCGAATTAAAAAGAGTCTTAGAGTATTCTTTTTTTTCATCCAAGAAGGACTTTGTTGTCCTAGAGGGACTATGATGCAGCCAACATGTGTGGTGATTGTTGTTGTCAAGTGTGTCAGTGATGGTGGAGTTAATTGTTTTCATCGTAATCTCCTGAATAAATTATATGCATGGATTACGATATCTCTGAATTATTTGATTTTATTGTAATCTCCTGAACTAAATTATATGCAGGGATTACTTTATGTTTATATTGCTTGTTTTCGTTCATAAATTTCTGAACTACATTATATGTATGAGTTACGGATTTAGTTTTGACTATGAAATTGAAGTAGAATGGTTGTTTGAGATTTTTAGATGAGTTGACATGTCTTTGAGGTGACATTTACATCCTCTATGAGAACAGGAAGGGGATTTGAGTGTTTTTATTGTGAGAATTCTATGTGATTTCACAATGTCACTGTGAGAATAGATATTTGTTTCCAAGAGGAACGGGTTATGATTTTAAGTGTAAATACTCCGTTAACTTGTGGTTTGGTGGTTTGGGATCGTAAGTTGTGCTACCATATATTGGTGGTCTAAATCACAAAGTGGGTTATTGAGTATGGCATCGATGTAAAATTGTTGATGAATGTTTTATTTCTTATTTGATGTTAAGTTGAGGTATCTAAAGCATATGCTTGCTATTATGATTTTTGAGTTTACTCATACAAGCATAAAAAGCTTACCAGGTTTGTTGTTGCAACCTGGTGTACTATTCAATGGTGTAGGGGTTTATCCTGTAGATTAGGGTGAACGTGATTGAGGCAGAGAGCTTCCTTGCTATTGCAATGGTAGGTTTAGTAACCTAATTTTCTTATGCCCTTGTTCGTCTTCCGCTATGTAATCAGCTTAGTGCATGAGTTTACTTATTAAATTGTTGTTTTAGTATAATTTGTAAACTTAGTATAATATAATATGTGACTCTAAAGAACGAGTCGGTATTGACATTGATGAGCTCGGTTTGTTTTGTTGCTTAGTTTAATTGAAAAATTCTCAGAGTATTCTTTTGCTTGTTAAGTTTTCATGTTTCGGATTCAAATTTCTTTATTCGAAATTCAGGGCGTGACATTACTACCTTATTCGATCTTTTCTCTCCTGGTACTTTAAATGGAATGGTTCATTCAACAAAACTATTATAGGGGTTTGCTCTATAATGCTCTTTGGTGCATTTGGACCGAAAGAAACAAAATCAGGTTTGATCTTTTTTTAAGTTTGTCAAGATTTAAGCACTTCTTCTTATTCTCATTGAGAGAATCTGCCTTCATTGAATTTGCTCCTTACACTATATTGAGATTGCATACCATGTTTAATGTACTTGGTCTCTCACCCTTGAGATTGAAAGCTCCAAAATTTATACATGTGCAGTGGGATCCTCCGCTAGTTAATTGGTTAAAAGGTTTGAGAGTGGCTTGGTCAAAAGGTTGGTCTCACTTATGGCTCGAAACTGATTCTTCTCTAGTGGTTCACTATTTCAAAAACCCGAAACTTGTTCCATGGAGGTTGTGGGTGATGTGGACTAATTGTTATATTACTCTCGTATGATCCGCTTTGGAGTTACACATATTTACAGGGAATGTAATATGGTAGCTGATGCACTTGCAAATCATGATACGATTAATGAAGGTTCTAGATGGTGGGATTCTTTGCCCACCTTCATTGTTGGTCCTTACGAAAGGGATTTATCATCGCTTTATCTTATAAATTTCGCTAATGTTCTTGGATTGTTTTTGATTGGTTAGTATTATTTTGTTTTTATTTCTCAGTTATGTATATGGTAAGGACTTTGTCTCTTCCTTGTTTGTTATTAGTTGGCACCCCCTAACTTGGTCTTGCTTCTTTAGCCAAGTAATTGTATTTCTGCACACCGGTAGAAGAATTAGCGCCATGTTGAACTTGAGGGTCTCAGCTCCACCTTTTGCAATGCACACACAATAGCCCATTACATGGAAGACCCCCCTATGTCTATACTGAACGAATTTCCAAGACTAAAACCAAAGCACCCTACTACGTCCAAGGTATGACAGCAACAACACCTCAACTTCGACGACTGTTACTCTTACCTGCATAATAAACCCTACACCATGGAATAGTGCACCGAGTTGAAATAACAACCCGGTGAGCTTGTGAAGCTCGTATGAGTAAACTCAAATAACCACGATTGTACTCACAATTAAACTAAAATAAAACGGTAATCTCTGCATAGAAAATTAGTTCAGGAGATCACCCAAAAGCACTCAAACCAAAAACATAATAATCCCTGCATGTATTTTAGTTCAGGAGATTACAATTAAATCAAACAATAGAATTCATGGTAATCCAAATCTCACGTAAACACAAAAGAAAGAACCCCAGAAACCTTCTCCGAAACTATGACAGACTAGAGCCCTAACTATATCGTAACCTATCACCTCGGCCAGGTTTATCCTTACGATATCATTGCACCCAGGTTCCCACTGTAACCTTTGGACTTCGGTCCTCAGAACAAAACCGAGGTTTACCACTGTAACCTTCAGACTTTAGACCTTTCGGTCCTCAGAACAAAACCCAGGTTACCACTATAACCTTCGAACTTCATACCACTTAGCCCTCAGAACAAGACATTTAAGAAATCCCACACGACTCACAAATGTCACATCACAACTTCAAATCACTCTTTCAATAATATAATCATCAAATATATACATATCACAATGCCACACCATCCACATATATATATTCCACGTAAATATATATATATATATATATATATATATATATTTATACACGTAGTCATTCACGCAGGAATGACCACTAATACCAACTATAGTTCACATGCACCAAAATAGAGAAAAACATTTTTATACTTAAAACTCATTTTACTATACCTGTGAACCGCAGTCCTATGAACCGTAGTCAATAAAGTTCATATCATTTGAAAACAAATCTTCATTTACGAAAATGATTTCACAATTATCAATTTATTCCGAAAATTAAGTAACTCGGTTCGTAAATGAACCACGTGAGATTTACTCACCTCTAACTCCATTTACGTCTTCATACACCATATAAGATACACAAGTGCAACAATTTGTCTAAACAATCTTGTCAAATACCTAATAAAATATGACCTCGATTTTGTACACGAAACACAGAAACAATTAATTTCCAAAACTCCCGAATGAATCCAAAAATCCAAAAGTAACGTCAATCGAGGTGAAACTTTATCCAAGACCATCTGAGGTCTCCAGAATACTTATACGATCAATATATCAAAATTACAAGTTGATTGGACGACTGGATCCACAGGGATCGAAAACCTATCGAATCGAAAACGCTAAAACCCTAACATGCTCATACGATCTCCAAAATTACAAACTATATATCCAAATGCTTGTATCAACGAGTAGATCGTAATGAGGGGCAGGCAGAAACTACCCCAAAGGTGGTCGGAAGTGGCCTGAAAACACCACAACAGTGGCGGCGCCGCTTCCAAACTAAAATCAAAATTTGACAAAACTTCCAGCACAAAAGATCTTCATCTCAACTCCAATTGTCACTTTTATAACTGCAACGAAGTTAGATTTCAAGTCTAAAGGCCGAAATTTACCTCAATAGCGAAATTGCCCAAAATCGCCCAAAATCGCTCAAAATCTATCAAATCTGAAATTCGTCTTCCTCGGGTTGAATGGAGATGTGAAACTTGGTGAGTTTGTAAAGCATATCAAGACTAACAAAGCCCAGTTGGTCTCCCCTCCTAATTTGGTCGGAGTTGTCCTGAATCGTGAATTCCAAGATGGCAAAATGTTGCAGCGCTGCCACCACTTTTTGGCGTTGTTGCGCCGTGCATGGAACGACCCACATTGTGAAACTTCATAGAGTTGTAGATGGGAGTGAGGTGAAGAGATAGGGATAAGAATCACATGGATTGGTGGCCGGAGGAGGAAGAAATCAGTCGGTGAAGGTGGCTGCTCAGGAAGAGTCGAGAGAGAGGAGAGAGAAAATATTTCCAAAAAGGGAAATTCTGATTTTCTAGTAGTTTTTTTCGGATTTTCCTATATATCCCAAAATTGAAACTTTTTCTGATGGCCATAACTTCTTCATAGGAACTCCGATTCTCGGTATGGATGGCAAAAATCCCCAGCGGGGTGGAGCTCCATCGTATACTCGCCCCTAATGGGGGTAGGATTCGGGGATAAATGGGGAATGGGGATGGGGATCCTCAATCCCTACTATTTAAGATTGGAGATGGGGAGAGGATGGTATTCTGATCCCCATCTCCAAAACCGCCCCAATAATATATACATATATTTAATTTATATATATTAATTTATTTTTTATAATATAAATCACAAATATATACATTTACTACTTTATCTTAATGACTATACTTTTTCTTTAATGGTACTTTGACTTTTGCACTCACTGAATTATGATTTATGAATTTAATCAAGTTTTAATTTTATTTGTTGTAGATTTTGATTTTAAAAAAGGTAATATGAGAAAAAAATATTTTATTTATTAAATTCTTATTGGAGATTTGAGGCGGGTTTGGAGGTTTAGTCCCCAGTGGGGATGGGGATGGAGAATCCCCAATATATTTTTATTGGGGATTGGGGTGAGGATAGGGGGTGGAGAATGACCCCGGGGATGAGGATGGTATTGTGATCCCCATTCCTAACCCGCCCCATTGTCATCCCTAATTCTCGCGTTCCGCATATCCACGAACTCGTATCGACTCGCTCTACGACTTTCGTGAATGAAGCTTTCATAGAATCATAACGTATAAAAAGTCAAACTTCGTAACCCCCTAAAACCTGCATTTCGAATAATTATTCGTCCGAAAATAATTCCACTCCACCCTCGAACCACGAAGTTATACTAACGAACACTTTATTAATTCCCGAAAACCATTAGAAATTAATAACAAATTTTCGGGGTATTACAGCTTCTTTCCATGGTTGGGCGTACTCAACTTGTGCAATCTATTTTGCAAAGCATGCTTCTTTATAGTTTTTCAGTGTATCAATGGCTTGCATACCTTGTTAAAAAGTTATATTCATAGGCGTGTAATTTTATATGGTTTGGTAATATTGAGACTAAAAAAATTGTCACTATTCCTTGAACACAAGTTTGTGCTCCAAAAAAATAAGGCAAGATTGGTATTCACGACCTAGCAACTCTTAATTCCGCGGCTGTTTTGAGGTTTGCATAGGACTGTCTCACTTCTTTGACTCAATGGGGTGAGTATATGTGGACTCGTTACCCTTTATTATAGGTCTAGAGTGGGCTATCGAAAATCTTCAATTTGGCCAGGTTTTCGTTCTATTGAACTCCGTATTACCTAAAATTATTGTTGGATTATCAGAGATTGTCGTTCAGTGTCTTTTTAGAAAGATAAATGGCTTCAAGATTTTATTTATCTTTTAAAGAAATTTTATTTTCTTTAAAAGATAAATCATTTTTAACTTCACTCCTATCCTAGTGGTAACTCGAACCCATGACCTCGATCTTAGATGTTCTTGATTCCTGGCTATTAGCGTTCCTTTGCGTGTGTCCCAAGCCTCGTAAAGCGCCCAAGATTCAATATGTCCTATTGCAACCTCCTCTCTTTCTTTGGTTAAAGTTAACACTAATGATTTGGCGAAAGGTAATCCTGGTCCTGCAGCTTATGGGGGGGGGTTTGTGGAGTTTTTGCCAATCTCTAGGTTATGATTCACCTTTTTATGCTGAATTTTATGCTGTTATTGTGGCTATTGAAGTTGCTTTCTGTAATACCCGCAATTTTCATTTTAAATTCGAGTAATTGTGTTAAACGATTATTGTGCGATTTCACGAATATTGTTCGATAATATTTCACTTTTTGAATTATCGAAAGTTCGAAACGATTATTTTAACGAAAAGCTCGAAATGCTCGGTTTGAGAAATCGACTTTTTCTACGTACAAAAATTTGGAGAAACTTCCTTCATGAAAGTTGTAGAGTTCGTCGATACGAGTCCGTACACGTGCGGAACACAAAGATCGGATTTTTTCTGAATTAGTTATTGAATTTAGAAGAAATTCCGAAACATGTATATATAGAAAAAACCCTAGAAATTTTTTTGGAAATTTCCATTTTGGTCCGGCCTCCATTTCTGTTTTTGGAAATCACTGTAGCTGTCTCTCTCTCGCGTCTTCTCCCTCTCGGCCGAGCCCTAGCAAACAGAGCACGGCGTCACCGTGCTCCCACTCCCTCCTCCGGCCATCTCTCAAGCTCCAACCACATCCAATAGCTTCGTCGCAACCTTACGCAGCTGCCAAAGGCAGCCTTGCGCCGCGACACGACCGACAGTGGCGGCGGCGAGGCCCGAACCGAATAGGCTCGTTTTCAGTTCGATCTCGATATCTCGAGCTATAGGTCACCATTTCACTTGATTCTTGGCTCATTGGACTCGCCTCAGCTTCCTTTACAATCACCAAGAAGGACCGGAGTTAGGTCGATCGTTTTCACGTTCGTCGGAGCTCGACACCATTAGATCGAAAAACAACCTATCGATCTAAATATCTCGAGTTATACACGATCGTTTCTTGTGATTCTTGGTTTGGTGAGTTCGCAATGAAGTTCTGAACAAGTTTCTATAAGAGATTAAAGCGAGTTGTTGCAGTTTTCACGTCGGTTTTCAAGCTTGTCGGATTCTGGAAAAATTCTGACTGCCGACTGTAATTGGTAATTTTTGATCCCTTCCCGTCGTTTTTTGGTCTTGTGATAGTTATGAAAGTTGCTCAGAATGATGAAACGAAGGGGAGAAGCTCGGCCCCGACACCATTGGTGGTCGGCGGCGGCACTGTCCCTAACTCCGGCGGCCCTTTCCAACCACCTCCGGAGGTCTAAAATTTAGTTTCTGTCCATTTTATGATTCTACGTTTCAATACGATCATTCCGACGTATTATACGTATTTTTTGGATATCGTATGAATTAGTTATGAATTATGTGATTTCAGTCGATTTCGATCGTTAGATTTATGATCTGTGAAATTAGGACCGTCCGATGAACTTGTAATTTTGATATGATGATCATATGACTGTCCCAGTGGCTTTGTGTGGTCATGAGTGAAGATCCGACCGTTGAATCTTCGTATATGTGCAAAACGGTAATTAGGGGAGCGATTCATGAGAATCCGCTCGTCGGATTTTATTATAAATTAGAATCCGGCCTTTAAATGATAGTTCAATTATGTTTGGTAATTGTGTGAAAAATATTTGTGGATTAAATATTTACTTTTAAAATTACATGGACTTGATCACTACGGTCCATAGGTAAGTAAAATGAATTTTAATTATACAAATGAATTTCACGATTTTCTTGTGTGAACTATAGATGGTATTAGTGGTCATTCCTGAGTGGATGATTACGTATATATATATATTTACGTGAAAAATATATATTGATGGGTGAATTGTTGAAGTGATGATATGAATGAGTTGAATTGATGATTTGAATTATATTTCAAATGCCTAATTTCATAATAATATTGTGTATCTTGGTTGGGTTGATTTCAGTATGTGATATTACATGTTGTGCTCATTTATGATTTAGGGTCAACGTAGTGACCGGTGTGGGGAAATCGGACGCTTTAATCCTAGGTGGATGATGGGATACAATTGGTTGAGTATGTGAAATTATCGGACGTTCTAAATATGTATATAAGTACACATATTGATGAAATACGATAATGATAAATATGTCGGATGCCATAACCTAGGCCAGGTGACGGGCTACGATTCAGTTAGAGCTCTAGTCTGTCAAGTACCGTATTTTTATAAATACGATGTTGAGGTTTTGTGAAGAAAGATGTGAGTTGGGGTTTGTCATGATTTATTGAATTGGTGTTTGATTGAGATTGTTAGTACTTCGTGGTTGTGGAAATTGTTGAGTGTTCGATTTGAGTGGAATTAATTATGATTTAATCAAACAACAGTCCTTTCTTTTACTCATACGTGCTTTCATAAGCTTATCGGGTTTTGTGTTGTTGCAATCCCGGTACACTATTCAAATGGTGTAGCGGATATTCCTGCTGGTCAGGATAACCAGGAACGTGACCGAGCTATTTAGATGTTACAGCAGTTATTTTTATTTCTTTGAGTTTGAGAGGTGTGTATACTCATTGAGAACTTTACAGTTCATTTTGTATTTGAGTTGTAATAATTAACCGAGACCAAATTCGGTTTTGATTTTATTTCATGTGGTGAGGTTGTTAAGAAAAGAAATTTTCAAGATGATTATTTTGAGTTGTTGTAATTTTCATGTTTCGGATTTTTGAATTTTATTCAAAAAAATTCGGGGCGTGACACTTTCACTAGAGGTTGGTTTACTCTACAGATTATGGGGGAGTTTTTCGTGATGCATCTGGGGGTTCTATTTTTTAGGGAGTTTTTGCCATTCTCTAGGTTGCAATTCATCTTTTTATGTTGAACTTTATGCTGTTATTATAGCTATTGAAGTTTCTTTCACTAGAGGTTGGTTTAGTCAGTGGTTGGAAAGCGATTCTATTAGTGTGATAGCTTCTATTTCCTCCAAGTCATTTTCTCCTCCATGGACCTAAGAGTTAGATGGCAAAACTATCTGAAGAAAATTCAACAAATGCAATTCCGTAGCACTCATATTTCTAGAGAAGGGAATGCAGCAGCAGAGAAGATGGCAAATTTAGGTGTTTCAAGTGACTCGTTTACTTGGTATGCTAGCCCTCTTACAGAGCTTCACAGGTACTTGCAAGCTGATTTTTTGGGACTCCCAAATTATCATTTTTCATTTTTCATTTTTCATTTTGGTTTCTTATTTAAAGCATGTATGTGGCATGATGAAGGAAGTTTATATGGTTCCCCAGATGATTCTATAGGTTTTTTTTTAACAGTAAATAATATGCTATATCTTTCGACTTTTAAATGTTTTTTTTTTTTGGGATTTTTTCTTCTTTTTTTTTGGATAGTGTCAGGGTATTATAAAGACTTTCTAGGTCTAAAAATTCCCCACCGCATGTAAAATGTTCTAACTATGCATTGCAACATATTGCCTGGCTACTTTGATAACTTCATGAGTTGAATGCTAGTAAGGAGGTTTCCAACCTGGACATTTAACAATTAGGCCACTTGCAGTGTTTCTGTTGGTTTATTGTTATTGTTCAAGCCTTTTATTTCCAGGAAGTTGTGCACAAAGTTAGCTACATGATCAACTTCACGAAACTGCAAGGAAAAATTTGGCATATTTTGGGTGCTAGCTTTTTAAATTTCATGGCTTTTTTCTTTCTTTTAGAATTATACATGGGGGGTGTCCCTTTTCTCCTCTCTTTCATTGACATTTTTGTACCTCTTTTGGACTTTGTATTTTTTCTTTATTATTAATAACTTGAATAGGGGGACGAGCGATGGGTTCTCAAAGTGGGCCAGACCCTCCGTCTTCGAGTTTGAGGGTGGGACATGTTCCCTACATTATCTACCTCAGAGGAGCTAATATCGTCTAATCCCTTATTCTTTAAAAAAAAAATCACAAAATCATCATAAAATCGAAATACCAATTAGTATAAGGAAAGAGGCAAACTATCAAAAACAAAAGATAACTTCATGAACTTTTAAATACACACTCCTAACTACTTATTACACATGCCTATTATTTTATATTTCAAATCAAATTTTATAGGTAGATTAAATAATCAAAACAGAAATGTATGTATTAGAAGAAGAAAAGTAGTCATATTTTTCTTATATTATTTTATAATTATGTATAAATAGTTAGATAAACATAAGAAATTTATATACATGGCTTCCTCATTAATACAAGAATAAAGTTAGAAACTATCTTATAATTTTTCCTTAAATAAATTGTAATTAAATGAGCAAGAAACCATATAATCTAGAATTTCTGAATCAATGGAATTAAATGTTTTTAACGCCTTACTCCTATGTTTAGTTAATTTCTTTTTTTTTTTCTAAAAGTTATGATTAGTCAATTTATTATCTAATATAAAACATCACAGATAGAAAACTTTATAATTAAGGTCTTTAACCCAAAGCACCAAAATTGGACAAAATTATTTATTTATCCCTACAACAGATTATTATTCCCACTAACCCAATTTAACACTAAATGACGATGTTGGGCCTCAAAAAATTAAAAATTACATATTGCCACTCTCTATCTCTCTCTCTCATGTCTCCTTCCTCTCTACAGAATCACACCTCTCTCTCTCTCTCTCTCTCCCCCCCCCCCAGGACATGCGGGTTTGGGAGCCACCGGCCTGGTCGCCGGAATAGCCTCCGGTTACATGGTCCCCTATTTCTCCTTTTTCCAATCTAAAATCATGTCGTCTCTCTGTGTCTACCTAGATCTGACCTCCCGGGTCTACCCAAAACCTGACCACCTGTCATAAACTCAAGCATGTGCGTTCTCTTCTTCACTCTCTACTCCATCGTGAATAAACAGCCGAGCAATTCCAAGGTCTACATACCGCGAGTTTTGGCCGAAGGCCGTTACAAGAAGTGTAGGTGAGTAGCCATTTCAATCTAGAAAGGTTGATTCCTTCTCCCGATTGGCTCAAAGTGGTGAAGAAATTGGATTCAAAATGCATCAGGAATTTTATGAAGGAACACATGCACAGGGTGTCACGCCCCGAATTTCGAATAATAAATTCAAATCCGAAACATGAATACAACTAAATAAATCACGTCTTAAATTTTTTTTTTCAAAACCAATATCTCATAAACCATAACACAAACCTCGTAGCAAACTATCTCTCGAGTCAATTATTACAATACTAACATAAATAAAATGTTCTGCTCACAAGAGTCTACAAAAAACACACCAAAATAGACCAAGTGCTGGTCTCAACCCTGCTGTCCTACGCAGCTCGCTCACCACCCTGATTATCCTGACCTGCAGGATTATCCGCTACACCATTTGAATAGTGTACCGGGATTGCAACAACACAAAACCCGGTAAGCTTTCTGAAAGCTCGTGTGAGTAAATAAGAATGAACGGTTGATTTATTAGACCACAACTCATTTATCTCAAGTAAACATCCAACAATCTCAACAACCACAAGCAACATCAATCCAACACACATGAGACAACATGGAACACATTTCCACAATCACCAAATCACAACTCTCGCCACTTTGGCACCTAATCACAACTATCGCCACTTTGGCACCCACGTTAGAGCTCTAACTGCCTCGTTACCTCTGACACCTTGGCCCAGGATCAAGTAACGGCACCTCCAGGTTACTCAGTAACCCGCGAACTTTGGATCATTTCATGTCCTCAGAACAATATATCCCCGTTATTATTTAACGGTCGAACTTTGGACCTCCCTGTCCTCAGAACACATACACTCCGGTTATCATTAACCAAAGATCCTTGGACCATTCGATCCTCGGAATCCTACGTTTCTCTACCTTCTATTCAACTCACAAAATCAACATGCTTATCACCAACATTTATCAAATATTAACAACATAATTAAAATCATATTATCAACATTATCAACAACATATTAACACAATTCCACACCTCAATGTCACACCATTCAATATATAATCACGTAAATATATATATACGTAACCATCCACACAGGAATGATCACTAATACCAACTATAGTTCACATGATACAAAATCAAGAAATTCATTTTTAATATACTTTAAAACACATTTCTTAAAAACCATTTTCTCACACTTAACAATAAATTGAGCAATTAAGGAAACTCGGTTCGTAAATGAACCAAGTGAGATTTACTCACCTCTAAACTCCCGCTGCGTCTTCTTACAGCCCAAAATACGATTCACAATCGTCCGCTAACAAATCCGTCAAATACCTAATCAAAACGATAATTAACTTAGCGTATAATTTCCAAAAACACACTTATATGAAGATCCCACAGTCGGATCTTCACCCGTGACCACACAAGGTCACCGGGACAGTCCTACGATCATTATATCAAAACTAGAATTCTATCGGACGGTCCAAACTTCATAAATCACAAATTGAGCGATCGAAATCAATCGTAATCATAAAATTCATAACTAATTCATACGATATCCAAAATTCGCATGCTATATATCAAAATGATCGTATCGACATGTAGAATCTAAAAATGAGCAGAAACTGCACATGATACCCCCGGAGGTGACCGGAAAGGGCCACCGGAGTTTAGGGCAGAGCCACCGCCGACCACCACCAATGGTGTCGGGGCCAAGCTCATCCCCTTCGTTTCATCATTTTGAGCAACTTTCATAACTAACACGAAGTGAGAAAATGAGTGGAAGTGGCCGAAACTTACCAAAAACAGTCCGATTTGGCCGGAAAAACTGCAGAAACCGATATGTGCTCCGACGAGCGTGAAAACCTCCACTTCAGGTGCTGTCCTTTTTACTGCGTGTTCTACTGTCACGCCCCGAATTTTAGAATAACAATTCAAAATCCGAAACATGAAAATACTACAACACAAAAATAATCATCCTGAAAATTTTTCTTTTCTTAACATACTCACCACACGAAATAAAATCAAACCGAATTTAGTCTCGGTTAATTATTACAACACAAACCACAATATAATGTAAAGCTCTAAATGAGCATACACACACCTCACAACTGAATAAATAACAAAACTGCTATAACACCTAAGCAGCTCGGTCACCTCCCAGGTTATCCTGACCTGCAGGAATATCCGCTACACCATTGAATAGTGTACCGGGATTGCAACAACACAAACCCGGTAAGCTTATGAAAGCTTGTATGAGTAAAAGAATGAACTGTTGCTTAATTTAATCTCAATTATTTCCACACACAGCAACACTCAATTATTTCCACATATACAAATAATAACAATCTCAATCAAACACCAATTCAACATATCAAGACAATCCAACTCACAACTTTCCCCACAACTCTCATCATCGTATTTATAAAAAATATGGTATTTGACAGACTAGAGCTCTAACTGAATCGTAGCCCGTCACCTGGCCTAGGTTATGGCATCCGACATATTTATCAATTATTGTATTTCATCAATATGTATACCTATATACATATTTAGAACGTCCAATAATTCCACATACTCAACCAATCGTATCCCATCATCCACACTAGGATTAGAGCGTCCGATTTCCCACACCAGTCATTACATCAACCCTAAACCCATAAATGAACACAACATATAATTTCACATACTGAAATCAACCCAACCAAGATACATCATATTATTATGGAATTACACAATTGTAATAAAATCAACTCAATCAATTCCACACAATCATATCATCAATCAAACAATCCACTCATCAATATATATTTTCCACGTAAATATATATATACGTAATCATCTACCCAGGAATGACCACTAATACCATCTATAGTTCACACAAGAAAATTATGAAATTCATTTGTATAGTTAAAATTCATTTTACTTACCTATGGACCGTGGTGATTCAAGTCCATGAAATTTTAAAACAAATATTTAATCCGCAAATATTTTTCACATAATTACTAAAATAAATAAATTAAAATGCTCGGTTCGTAATATGAACCACGTGAGTTTTACTCACCTTGAAACTCCCGCTGCGTCTTCAATATAATTATAAATTATAATTTATAATTAACGCCGAATAGCTCACGCAATTAAAATCCGTCAATCACCTAATCAAATGTGATTCGAATTTAGCCAACAATTTCAACTCATAATTTAACCACTAATTAAAGGTCAGATTCTAATTTACATTAAAATCCGACGAGCGGTTTCTCACGAAACGCTCCCCTAATTACCGTTTTTCACATATACGAAGATCCAACGGTCGGATCTTCGCCCATGACCACACAATGCCTCTGGGACAGTCATATGATCATCATAACAAATTTACAAGTTCATCCAACGGTCATAATTTCACAGATCAAAAATCTAACGACCGAAATCGATCGAAATCACAAAATTCATAACTAATTCATACGATATCCGAAAAATGCGTATAATACGCCGAAATGATCGTATCGAAACATAGAATCATAAAATGGACAGAAACCAAATTTTAGACCTCCGGAGGTGGCCGGAAAAGGCCGCCGGAGTTAGGGACAGAGCCGCCACCGACCACCACCAATGGTGTCGGGGCCGAGCTTGTCCCCTTCGTTTCATCATTCTGAGCAACTTTCATAACTAGCACAAGACCTAAAAATGACCGGAAGACATCGAAATTACCGATTTACAGTCGGCGGCCGGAAAAAATGCAGAAACCAGTGAGCTTGAAAACCGACGTGAAAGCTGCAACCTCAGGTCCCGATCCCTTCTGGAAACTTGTTCAGAACTTCCTTGCGAACTCAACCAGCTTGGAATCACAAGAAACGATCGTGTATAGCTCGAGATATCTTGATCGAAAGTCTTGGTATTTCGATCCGTTCGGGTCGAGCTCCGACGAACGTGAAAACGTTCGACCCAGCTCCGGTCCTTCTTGGTGCTTGTAGAGGAAGTTGAGGCGAGCTCAATGAGACAAGAATCAAGTGAAATGATGGAGTGTAGCTCGAGATATCGAGATCGAACCGAAAATGGACGTTTTCGGTTCGGGCTTCGCCGCCGCCGCCACAGGCTGCGCCGCCGTGTGAGATTGCCTCCGGGAGTTAGAGCAGCTCGAGATGAACGCCTGGGACTTGGTTTGAGGTCGAGAGGTGGTCTGTGGAGGGAGAACAATTAAGGAGAAAATTTCCTCCTCTTCGGCCGGTTGCGTCTCTAAGAGAGAGAGAGAGAGAATCTGTTTTCCAGAAACGGAAGAGGAAGAAGAAGAAGGAAGAAAAGGAAAAAAAAGAAACCGGTAGGGAAAAAAAAATTAGGGTTTCTAAAATTTTTCTATATATACAAGTTTCGGAAAACTTCGAAATTCGATAACTAATTCAGAAAAAAATCTGATCTTCGTGTTCCGCATGTGCACGGACTCGTATCGACGAGCTCTACAACTTTCATGAAGGAAGTTTCTCCAAATTTCGTACGTAGAAAAAGTCGATTTCTCAACTCGAGTATTTCGAGCTTTTCGTTAAAATAAACGTTTCGAAACTTTGATAATTGTAAAAATGAATGATTATCGAACATAAATTGTGAAATCGCATAATAATCATTCGATACAATCACTCGAATTTAAAATGGAAATTGCGGGTATTACGTCTACTCCTCAATACGAGTTCAACGAGATAAAGAACTCGAAATTTGGTGGTCTAGAACTCGAGATATTCGCTTCGCACTCAAAACGGCCGAAAATGGAAAACCAGCTTCCCGCCGCCGTTACAAGCCGTGCCACGGCGCAAGGCTGCCTCTGGCAGCTGCGCAAGGTCAAGGCGAAGCCGTGGGAGGTGGTTTGGCGTCAAACGGTGACCGGAGGAGCAAGAACTCGGCTGGAGAAGTTTGGCTCTGTTTTTGGTTTCTGTTCGGTGCTGCGCGAGAGAGAGAGAGAGAGAGAGAAAAATCTAGGTTTTCTGATTTTTCAGATTTTTTCCAGAAATGTTAACCTATATATATACAAAATCGAAAACTTCTAAATGTCATAACTTCTTCCTACAAACTCCGATTCTTGTGTTCCGCATATGCACGAACTCGTATCGACGAGCTCTACGACTTTCATGAAGGAAGTTTCCTCAAATTCCTTACGTAAAAATAAGTCAATTTTAATAAACCTAAATAACGTTAAATTTCGATACTAAAATCATTCGAAACCAAATTTCTCAAATAACGACATTCGAATCACACTCACAACTCATAATTCATATAATTTGAGAAATATTGAATTACGAAATATTTAACTGAAATTTCGGGTCTTTACAGTCTACCCTCCTTAAAGGAATTTCGTCCCGAAATTCAAGCAAACTCATCAACAAACAGTAGTGGGTACTTAGCCCTTATGTCAGACTCTAGCTCCCATGACGCATCACCCTCATCATGATGACTCCACAACACCTTAACCAACTCAACTTCCTTCCTACGAAGCCTCTTCGTGGACCTATCCAAGATACGAACAGGTTCAACAACGAAGGTCACATCCGGACTCACCTCGATCGTACTGTGATCAATCATATGAGACTCATCTCGAATGTACCTCCTAAGCATGGACACATGGAAAACATTGTGTACATCGGCCATGCTAATAGGTAAAGCAAGCCGATATGCCAATTCTCCGACCCTTTCCAAAATCTCAAAGGGTCCAACGTATCTCGGTGCCAATTTCCCCTTCCTGCCAAATCTCACCACACCTTTCATAGGTGAGACTTTCAAGAATACGTAATCACCCACCTCAAAGTCCAACGGTGTCCTTCTAAGGTCGGCATAACTCTTCTGTCTACTCTGTGCAGTACGAATCCTGTCTCGGATGGTAGTAACCTTCTCTGTAGTCTCCTGAACAAGCGCAGGACCCAAGAGCTGTTTCTCTCCAACATCCGCCCAACATATAGGAGTCCTATATGGCCTACCATAAAGTGCCTCATATGGGGCCATGCCAATACTAGAGTGATAGCTGTTGTTGTAGGCAAACTCTACCAATGGCAGATGATCCGCCCAACTTCCCTTGAAGTCCAAAACACATGCCCTAAGCATATCCTCCATCACCTGGTTCACCCTCTCTGTCTGCCCATCAGTCTGTGGATGAAATGCAGTGCTCATAGCCAAAGATGTGCCGAAAGCCTTATGGAATCTACGCCAAAATTCCGAAGTGAAACGAGCATCCCAATCAGAGACGATTGATACAGGCACGCCATGAAGCCTCACAATCTCATTAAGATACAACTTACACAAAGCATCACCTGAGTAAGTCTTTGCCACAGGAAGAAAGTGTGCTGACTTTGTCAATCGATCAACAATCACCCAAATAGAATCATAACTTTGTCTGGACCTAGGCAATCCAGTCACAAAGTCCATGGAGATCTCTTCCCATTTCCATACTGGAATCGGTAAAGGTTTCAACATTCCCGCAGGCCTCTGATGCTCTGCCTTCACTTGCTGACATGTAAGGCACCTGGATACATACTCAGCCACATCCCTCTTCATCCCTATCCACCAAAACTGTCTTCGTAGGTCCATATACATCTTGGTACTCCCTGGGTGTACCGTATATCGAGATCGATGTGCTTCCTGCAGTACCTCTTCCTTGAGGTTATCACCGCCCGGGACATACAATTTCAATCGAAATCTCAATCCACCATCAGTTCCAACTGTCCACTCTGATGGTCCTTCCTCGTTGGCATCAAGGATAATCTCCGAAATCACCATTTGAGCGAACTCATCATGTGTCTGACTCTGAATGATCCTGGAAATCAAGGTCGGCTGTAAAGTGATACTACAGAGAAAGATTCCCTGTCCTTCTCCTGTGGGTATAAGGTCAAACTCAGATACAGTCTCCAACATACGCCACTCCTGAACCATAAGTGACGCTATGATCCCTCGGGGTTTCCTGCTCAAAGCATCCACCACTACATTGGCCTTTCCGGGATGATACTCCAAGGTGAAATCATAGTCTTTGATGAGCTCTATCCATCTTCTCTGCCTCATGTTCAACTCCTTCTGGGAGAATAGATACTTCAAACTCTTATGATCAGAAAAGAGTTCGAACTTCTCACCATAAAGATAATGCCTCCAAATCTTCAAGGCAAATACCACCGCAGCCAGCTCTAGATCATGAGTGGGGTAGTTCCGCTCATGCACCTTCAACTGTCTAGAACCATATGCTACTACACCCCCATTCTGCATCAACACATAACCCAAACCCTGATGAGATGCATCACTATAGATAACTAACCCACCGCCACTAGATGGGATAGTCAACACTGGAGCTGTAGTCAATCTAGTCTTCAGCTCACTAAAGGCCTTCTCACATTCATCTGTCCACACAAACTGAGTATCCTTCCTTGTTAACTTAGTCAAAGCCGAAGCTATACTAGAAAACCCTTCAATGAATCGCCTGTAGTATCCTGCCAAACCAAGAAAACTACGGATCTCTGTAACTGTCGTGGGGCGACTCCAACCCATCACCGCTTCAACCTTCGAAGGATCCACAGAAACTCCATCCTTCGAAACTACATGACCAAGGAACTTGATCTCCTTTTGCCAAAACTCGCACTTCTCAAACTTTGCATATAACTTTTCTCTTCTCAAAATTTGCAGCACAATCCTCAAATGTTTCACGTGCTCGTCAGACGACTTTGAATATATCAAGATGTCATCAACGAACACCACCACACACTTATCAAAGTAAAGACTGAATGTGCGGTTTTATCAAGTCCATGAAAGCTGCAGGTGCATTAGTTAGACCAAAAGGCATGACAAGAAATTCATAATGCCCATACCTGGTCCTAAATGCCGTCTTAGAAATATCTTCATCCCTCACCCTCAACTGGTGATATCCAGATCTCAAATCAATTTTGGAGAACACCGTAGCCTCCCTAAGTTGATCGAACAAGTCATCAATCCTAGGCAAGGGGTACCTATTCTTGATGGTCACCTTGTTCAGCTGTCGATAATCCACACATAACCGAAGTGAATTATCCTTCTTCTTCACGAATAATACTGGTGCGCCCCAAGGAGATACACTAGCTTGTATGAACCCTTGTGCAAGTAATCCTTCAATTTGAACCTTCAACTCCTGAAGTTCAGCTGGAGCCATCCGATAAGGTGCTCTCGACACCGGTGCAGTACCTGGTATCACATCAATGGAGAAATCCATTACCCTTTTCGGAGGAAATCCTGGTATCTCCTGGAACACATCAGCATACTCTGCCACTACCGGAATCCCTGCAATTTCTGAAATGCTATTCACTGATTCTATGTGTGCCAAGATCCCTGCCCTCATGGCAACGTCAGATCTCAGGCATCGATAATGAAACACTGGTTGCCCAGGGGCATGAAAAGACACAATCATTCTAAAACAATCAATCACTGCATAGTTCGGACTCAACTAATCCAAACCTAAAATCACATCATACGTATGATCCGGAATCACAATCAAAGATGCAGTCAACTCTCTACCACTAATTGCAATAGGGCAATCATCACAAAACATGCTAAGCTCAAGAGATACGCAAAGAGGCGATATAACACATAAAGGTCTAGTAAGCGGTATAGCAGTCAAACCCAAAACATCTACCACAGAACTAGATATGAACGAGTGGGAAGCACCCGTATCAAACAGTACTCTAGCAAGATAGTTATAAACGGATAAGGTACCTTCCACCCCGGTGCCTCTCTGGCCGATGGCAAATACTCTGGCTGGTGCTGGAGGTAAGGTTCTCTGCTGGTTACCCTGTCCTACAATATGAGGTTGAGTAGAGTCCCTGGCAATATGTCCAGTCTGTCCGCATCGAAAACATGCTCTAGGCCTGAGTTTAGGGCAAGTCCTAGCAAGATGACCCAACTCATTACAGCTATAACACCTCATAGGGGCTGCTGGTGCTGCTTGCCTGATAGGTGGTGCCTGAATAGGGACAGGTGCTGCTGCTATCCTGGCTGGAGCCTGATGATGAAAATAAGGCCGCTGTCTCTTCCAGAGCCCACCTCTATAATCTCTGGACTCACTACTCCCTGCAACCGCCTTCCCTTTTCCCTGAGAATCTCTCTCAACTGTCTGCTTCTCCTTGTGGATCAGATTCTGCTGCTCAATGATCAGGGCTTTAGCTAAAATCTGCTCCTTTTTCTTCAGCTCCATAATAGCCACATCGCGCTCAATAGAGCCATTCAACCCCCGCTGAAACTTCTTAGCCAAGTCTTCAGCATCTAATGGTTTCACAAACCGATATAGCCTGGAGAACTCTGCCTCATATTCTCTCACATTCATCTTCCCTTGAGTAAGCGAGAGAAATTACCTCTCCAGCTGTTCCTTCACCGATGCTGGGAAGTATTTCTCCCTAAAGATCCTCACAAATCCATCCCAAGTCATGGTAGAAACATCAATAGTCCTCTGAGTGCAATTCCACCACACCCTAGCCTCATCTTTGAGCATGAAAGTGGCTAGCTTCCTCTTCTCGATCTCATCACAGACAATCAACTCAAAATAGGTTTGTAAATCCTCGATCCATTGATCAGCCACCATATAATCTGTGCCTCCCGCAAATTTAGTTGCTCCCAACCGATTAATGTCCCTCGCCAACACTAACAGACGAGCGGGATCATTAATCACAACCTCAGGTGGAACAGGTTGCTCCACAAACGGTGCCTCCACCTCTTCCTCATGTACTCCCACATGTGGAATCTCACCCCTACCTCGGCCTCTACCTCTACCTCTGGGTCTACCTCGACCCCTACCTCTGCCTCCCATAATATCCATTACCTAAGGAGCATAGCATACCTGGTTAATACATGTATACACTTAAATCAAAGCATAAGTAAATACAAGTCCATATTAACCAAGCTACTAACACAAAGAGGTTAATTCAACTCCTATTACGTCCTAATGTTCTAGACAACTCCCAACACCCCCACATACCCAATGACATTGTTAATACCGAAGAGCACCCGATGGGGATCCGCTGCAGACGGGCCATCACTCGAAAGGTATTAACTTATCACTAAATATGTACCTTACGCTCTGATACCAAACTATCACGCCCCGAATTTCGAATAATAAATTCAAATCCGAAACATGAATACAACTAAACAAATCACGTCTTAAATTTTTTTTTTCAAAACCAATATCTCATAAACCATAACACAAACCTCGTAGCAAACTATCTCTCGAGTCAATTATTACAATACTAACATAAATAAAATGTTCTGCTCACAAGAGTCTACAAAAAACACACCAAAATAGACCAAGTGCTGGTCTCAACCCTGCTGTCCTACGCAGCTCGCTCACCACCCTGATTATCCTGACCTGCAGGATTATCCGCTACACCATTTGAATAGTGTACCGGGATTGCAACAACACAAAACCCGGTAAGCTTTCTGAAAGCTCGTGTGAGTAAATAAGAATGAACGGTTGATTTATTAGACCACAACTCATTTATCTCAAGTAAACATCCAACAATCTCAACAACCACAAGCAACATCAATCCAACACACATGAGACAACATGGAACACATTTCCACAATCACCAAATCACAACTCTCGCCACTTTGGCACCTAATCACAACTATCGCCACTTTGGCACCCACGTTAGAGCTCTAACTGCCTCGTTACCTCTGACACCTTGGCCCAGGATCAAGTAACGGCACCTCCAGGTTACTCAGTAACCCGCGAACTTTGGACCATTTCATGTCCTCAGAACAATATATCCCCGTTATTATTTAACGGTCGAACTTTGGACCTCCCTGTCCTCAGAACACATACACTCCGGTTATCATTAACCAAAGATCCTTGGACCATTCGATCCTCGGAATCCTACGTTTCTCTACCTTCTATTCAACTCACAAAATCAACATGCTTATCACCAACATTTATCAAATATTAACAACATAATTAAAATCATATTATCAACATTATCAACAACATATTAACATAATTCCACACCTCAATGTCACACCATTCAATATATAATCACGTAAATATATATATACGTAACCATCCACACAGGAATGATCACTAATACCAACTATAGTTCACATGATACAAAATCAAGAAATTCATTTTTAATATACTTTAAAACACATTTCTTAAAAACCATTTTCTCACACTTAACAATAAATTGAGCAATTAAGGAAATTCGGTTCGTAAATGAACCAAGTGAGATTTACTCACCTCTAAACTCCCGCTGCGTCTTCTTATAGCCCAAAATACGATTCACAATCGTCCGCTAACAAATCCGTCAAATACCTAATCAAAACGATAATTAACTTAGCGTATAATTTTCAAAAACACACTTATATGAAGATCCCACGGTCGGATCTTCACCCGTGACCACACAAGGTCACCGGGACAGTCCTACGATCATTATATCAAAACTAGAATTCTATCGGACGGTCCAAACTTCATAAATCACAAATTGAGCGATCGAAATCAATCGAAATCGTAAAATTCATAACTAATTCATACGATATCCAAAATTCACATGCTATATATCAAAATGATCATATCGACATGTAGAATCTAAAAATGAGCAGAAACTGCACATGATACCCCCGGAGGTGACCGGAAAGGGCCACCGGAATTTAGGGCAGAGCCACCGCCGACCACCACCAATGGTGTCGGGGCCAAGCTCATCCCTTCGTTTCATCATTTTGAGCAACTTTCATAACTAACACGAAGTGAGAAAATGAGTGGAAGTGGCCGAAACTTACCAAAAACAGTCCGATTTGGCCAGAAAAACTGCAGAAACCGATATGTGCTCCGACGAGCGTGAAAACCTCCACTTCAGGTGCTGTCCTTTTTACTGCGTGTTCTACTCCTCAATACGAGTTCAACGAGATAAAGAACTCGAAATTTGGTGGTCTAGAACTCGAGATATTCGCTTCGCACTCAAAACGGCAGAAAATGGAAAACCAGCTTCCCGCCGCCGCTACAAGTCGTGCCACGGCGCAAGGCTGCCTCTGGCAGCTGCGCAAGGTCAAGGCGAAGCCGTGGGAGGTGGTTTGGCGTCAAACGGTGACCGGAGGAGCAAGAACTCGGCTGGAGAAGTTTGGCTCTGTTTTTGGTTTCTGTTCGGTGCTGCGAGAGAGAGAGAGAGAGAGAGAAAAAAAAAATCTAGGTTTTCTGATTTTTCAGATTTTTTCCAGAAATGTTAACCTATATATATACAAAATCGAAAACTTCTAAATGTCATAACTTCTTCCTACAAACTCCGATTCTTGTGTTCCGCATATGCACGAACTCGTATCGACGAGCTCTACGACTTTCATGAAGGAAGTTTCCTCAAATTCCTTACGTAAAAATAAGTCAATTTTAATAACCCTAAATAACGTTAAATTTCGATACTAAAATCATTCGAAACCAAATTTCTCAAATAACGACATTCGAATCACACTCACAACTCATAATTCATATAATTTGAGAAATATTGAATTACGAAATATTTAACTTAAATTTCGGGTCTTTACACAGGGTAATAAGACAAACTGTACTCTCTCTGTTATTGAGAGATAGAGAGAGAGCGCGAGAGAGATAGAGTATTGTATGGTAGGGACGTTTGGGTCTTGGTTTGCAACTTTTCTAAAGGGGTTAATGGTTTGGGAATATTTTAGGGTGAGAAAGAGGAAAACTAAGTATAGTTGCTTTGTTGTTAATGAGATGGTCCAGAAGATAGATATGCCAAGTTGAGGTCATGGACTTAATAGTTCTCTAGATTTGTACAGAGTAAACTAATATTTTTATTTCTTCGTTTATTTTGTATTATATTGTAAGCTATACTGTATTGCAATTTCTAATGAAATTACTTTTTTTTTTGTTCAATATGTTTTGAGTTGCTAAATTAAAATCAAGAACAATCTTAATTTTTCATTGATTATTGACTCTTAATAAAACTTTTGTTAGGAGGCAATAAAGGGCTATTGGGGGGCAATAGATATTTGAATTGATGTAATCTCCTCTTTTTTTTTTTTTCTTTAATCAAAATTTTATTTGTCCAAATTTAGGGAGATTAGTTCCCATTCCGGCGACTGAGAGTTCTATTGGGGGGGTAATAGACGTCTATTGGAGGGCAATAGAAATTTTAAATTGATGTAATCTTCTCGTTTTTTTTCTTTAATCAAAGTTTTACTAGTCTAAATTTAGGGTGATTAGTTCCCATTCCGGTGATTGAAAGTTCTATTGAGGGGCAATAGGCATTTTGAATTGATGTAATCTCCTCTTCTTCTTTTTTAATCAAAGTTTATTTGTCTAAATTTATGAAGATTAGTTCCCCTAAATTTATGAAGATTAGTTCCCATTTCGGAGACCGAAAGTTCTATTGGAGAGCAATAGAGGTTTATCGTAATACCCCAAAAATTAGTATTAATTTCCAATGACATTCCGAATATTATTTAGTGGTTGTGAGCACCAGTACGAAGTATGGAGATGTTATGAAATTATTTTCGAACGAATAATTTTCAGAAAACATCATTTTAGAAGCTCGTGAAACTTAACTTTTTATACGTTAGGATTCTATGAAAACTTCCTTCACAAAAGTTGTAGATTGCATCGATACGAGTTCGTGGACATGCGGAATATGAAAATCGGAGTTCGTATGAAGAAGTTATCGTATTCAGGAAAAATTTCCATTTTTAACCAGGTTTCCAAAACAGGAAATCCAAGCTCTCTCTCTCTCTCTCTCTCTCTCTCTCTCTCTCGACTGAAATCACCTCAAAACTTTGTTGGTCGATATCTTCCATCTCCGACCACCATAGCTCGAGCCACTTGGCTTGTTAGAGTCACCTGAAGATGCTAATCATACTCCCTAAGTGGCTTGAAAATATTTGAAGCGTGGAAGGAAAAATCGAGCAAATCAAAAAATCTGGAAATTTTCCGATCTACTCACTGTTTAGGTAAATTCCGGCCTTTTCTGCTTTGATTTAGACTTCATGGTAGTTGAGAAAGTTGTTTGGATTATTGAGATGAAGAGTTTAGCATAGGCCCCGCCGCCAAATTCACAGGTTGGCGGCGGCGTTGCCACCATCTGTGGCAGCATTTTTCGGAAGCTTTTGGTCACCTCAAGGGTAGTTTCTGCTCCTCATTATGATCTACTCGTCGATACAAGCATTTTGATATATAGTTTGTAATTTTTGTAGATCGTATGAGCATGTTAGGGTTTTAAGGTTTTCGATTCGATTGGTTATCGATCTGTGAGGATTCGGTCGTCGAATCGACTTGGAGTTTTGATATATTGATCATATAAGTACTCCAGAGACCTTGGGTGGTCATGGATGAAGTTTTACATCGATTGGCATTACTTTCAAGGTTTTAGTTCAAACGGGGGTTCGAAACTTAATCTCTTTTGATTCGTGTACTAAGTTGCAACGTATATTACTCAGGTGATTGGCGGAGCATATTCGATACCTTATCTCTGCTGTAAGAAAAGACGCAGTGAGATTTAGAGGTGAGTAAATTTCACGTGATCCATGTATGAACAAATTCACTTATTATTCAGAATTATGTGATAAATTGTAAATCGTTTTCGGAAATGAATATTTGTTTTAAATGATATGAACTCGATCGACTACGGTTCACAGGTATCAAAAATGGGTTTTAAGTATAAAATTGAGTATCTCGATGTTTTGTAATTGTGAACTATATTTGATATTAGTGGCATTCCTGTGTGGATGACCACGTCACTAAGGGATCTCTTTTTTTGTCTTTTATAGGGATAGGCATTAGACAAGCTTTTCGATTATATTTCGGCATTTCAACCGTTAATTTTTTAGGTCCTAATGTGTAGATCACTTTTGTAAATTTTCAGCCAAATCGGTGATCATTAAGGCATCCAAAACTGTAATTTACACGAATGGACTTAACCTGTCGAACTGGAACCATTCGTGTTTAAAATGGTAGATTGCAGTTTGGATGCCTTAACGATCATCAAATTGGCTGAAAATTTACAAAAGTGATCCATACATTAGGACCTAAAACTGAACGGTTGAGATGTGAAAATATGATCGAAAAGTTGGTCTAATCCTTATCCCTAGAAAAGACCAAAAAAAAGGATCTCTCACTAGAAGGGCCCTGTATGTATATATATATATATATGATTTTTCTCAGGTGCGGAAGTCCTTACCGAAATTTCTGTACGGATTACAGGTTTTCACCCACTTTCCGATCACATATTTTGATCTTAACCGTTCAGTTTTTAGGTCCTAATGTATAGATCATCTCTGCAAAATTTCAGCCAATTTGGTGATCATTAAGGTATCCAAAACTGCAATTTACACGAACGGACCGAATCTGTCGAACCTGAACCGTTCGTATTTATAATGGTAAATTGCAGTTTTGGATGCCTTAACGATCACCAAATCGGCTGAAATTTTGCAGAGGTGATCTATACATTAGGACCTAAAAATTGAACGGTTAAGATGTGAAAATGTGATAGGAAAGTGGGGGAAAACGGGAAATCCTTATCGTCCGCACCGTAGCGGGACTGTGTGTGTGTGTATATATATATACGTGAAATATATATCTGAATGTTGTGGCATTGAGTGAAGAAATAATGGTGACTTTATTTGGATTATTATTTCGAGCATTTATTGTCTGTGGAAATACATGTATATATATTGGTGGAACTGTTGTGATACAAGCAATATTTGTGAGTGAGTTCATATTAATGTTTTGGGGTATGACTTTTCAGAAAAAAATATGTTGTGGGAAATGATATTTTCTATTGTTTTGAAAAGTGTTTGAAGATTTAGGAGTCACAGGTTGTGATTTCTCCTTTTTGGTGATTTGAAACATTTTGGGTCCAGTGTGACTCGTTTAAATGTTTTGATCTAAGGGTCAGGTTGGCCTAAGGATCTGGGGTCGCAAGTTGTGACCTCAGGCAATATATCGGGAATCACGTTTTTGGCCGGGTGAGTGGTTACGATTAGTTAGAGCTCTAGTCTGTCTGCCAACGTGTCCAGGTTGGACTGGATTTTCATATTGATTTGTTTGGTTAACATTTCCTATGATTTTGTCACGGGGTGACTTGTAATTGTCCTTTTTGGTAAAAGGTGTTGAGTTTTAGGAGGATTCATTAGCGTGAGTTGTTGTTTTCTTTAATTAATTTCCTTTTTCCTTTCTATTGTCTGAGTTCCTTATTTAGTTTCCATTTTCATTTCTTCTTTTTTTTTATGGGTGGGGTGGGGGGGAGGGTTGGAGGTGGTTAACGTTATTAAGTTAGCGACATACACACCCATGCAGGATATTCCAGTTCGAGGCCAGACTAATCTCATGCATCACTATGGGGAAAATTCCACCACAACTGGCCACCACTTGAAAGGAGCTCATGGAGTTCCTTATTTAGTTTCCATTTTCATTTCTATTGTTTGATTTCTTTATTTATTTTCCTTTTTCACTTCTATTGTTGATGTTTAAGTAATCTTTTGAACTAAGCTATATGCAGGGATTACTATACTTTCTATTTATTGATTTTAGTGTAGTCTCCTGAACTAAACTATATGCAGGGATTACTATGATTTCTATTTGAATGGTGTGCATTTTGGGTGATCTCCTGAACTAATTTTCTATGCAATGATTACTGGTATTTATTTGGATTGATTTGTAAGTGAAGTTATGGTGGAGGCTCTAATGAGCTGAATAATGTTTTATCATGTCGTTGTGGTGATAAATGCTTCCTTCGAGAGGAAAGAAAAGTGATTTCTTGGTTTGTTATGGAGATTTCAAATGATTTGTTTTGTCACTGTGGTGACATGTGTTTTCCTTAATCAGAAAAGGATTTTGATGTTATAATTAATCATTGTGTTGATTTGTTGTTCTTGAGTCGGGGGTGTTTCATGGTTATTTAGGTTTACTCATATGAGCTTGCAAAAGCTTACCGGGTTTGTCGTTTCAACCTAGTGCACTATTCAATGGTGTATGGGTTATTGTGCAGGCTAGAATATCAACTAATCGTTGTCGAAGCAGAGGTGTACTTTCTGTAGCTTGGAAGTTGAAGGGCACTTTGATTTTAGTCTTCCGCTGTGTATGAGTGTGGTAGGTGTGTTTACTTATTGAATTGTTATTCGGTTTAATTTGTAAACTCTCTGTAATGTAATATGTGACCGTAAAGAACGAGTCAGTCTTGACATTATGAGCTCGATTTGTTTAGTTGCTTAATTTAAATGAAAATTTTTCCAATTGTTTTTCTTATGCTTGTTAGGTTATCGCGTTTTGGATTTGAATTTCTTTATAATGAAGATATAAGCAACATTACACAATGACTCACCCCAATAGGGCTACGTCAATATTGAATCATTGGCTAGACTAGACGCCCAGATGAATGTCACTATAAGAATATGCACCGAAAAAAGGTAACCGGACGATTAGGGTAGCAATATGGAGACAATACCACCCATATAATTATAGTAGACTAAAAGACCTAAACTAAAAGAAGCCCAAACAAGCCTAGGCCCGAGACTAGATCCCAAGCTCTAAAGCTTGAATTTAGACCCAATAAGCCTAGCCCTATTCACTATAGGCACCCAACAGGTTGGGCACCCCATCCACTGAGAAGTTGCCGCCATCATTTGAACCACCACCACCGTCACCGCGATCCCATGTGCAGCAGCAAGCCTTGCAGCAGAAATCGGAGTCCCGCCACCAAGTCTTGTAGCAATGAAGCCAAGCCCCACTATAGTCCACACAAAGATGGAAAAAGAAAAAAAAAATCCCATCCTCCAAGCAAAGCCACCGCGACCCCTGTACAAATCAGGGGCATCGACTACGCCACTACCATCGCTACCGCCGACTTCTCCACTGTCATCATACCTTAGCACCTTTCCAATGAAGGAAGCGCCGCGCTTCTGGAAAGCCTGAAGATTGTTACCAGATTGCCAAGAAAAGAATGAAGTCTAATGATTGCCAAAACATCCTTGAAGCGGGTGTACGCACCAACCACCGAGATCGATGAGAGGATAGTCGCCAGAGTGCTCGCCGAGGAAATCTAGCACCATGCAACCCTCCTCCCAAGTAGGCGGCTAGGGTTCTACCAGAGAGAAAAGATGCTCTCTCCTATGTTCATTGCTATAATTTTAGTTGAATGCTCAATTCAAAATTTTATACTTGATCAACACAAAACTTATTTCTAGATAAGAGAACAATAATAAATCTTTATAGATTTCCCAATAACTAACTCAAGTAATCAATATGGTCATTTACAAAACATCTTTCTTTTTTTATCAAAAAGAGAACTATATTAATGAGAGCAAACTAGCCCAGATTAATACAAACAGGCCCACGAGGGGGAAGCCCACAAAGGGGTAACAAATATAACATAACACCTAATCCCACAAAGGGGTACAAACATAACTTAACACAATACATAAAACAATGGGCCGAAAACATGAGCCCTAGCAAACAAGTGCCTAAACAGGGAGCCCAACCCAAATCGGTGAACACCGATCACAAATCATCTCCATCTCCATAAGGGACAGCACCGCCGCCGGGGGTGCTGCAGTGGTTCTGCCCCCGTCTTCTTTCCTTTGCTCACTACCATGAAGCTACGAACCTTCGCTCCGACACCCAGGGTGGAATCTCGAGGGATCTCCTCACTCCTTTGTCTTTGAAAAAGACGGGATCGTTCTAGCATCCAAATCACCGTAATCTTATCTCGAGATGGATCCGGTGTCGAGGACGTTTCTCTAGCGTCATCGAAGGGGTGGAGCTTGCTGCAATTAGCAGAGGAGAGAAGGGTTTGTGGATTGAGGTGGGGTGGGTTGAGGAAAAAAAGAAGAGAAAGGATGGGAGGAGGACGTCGACTGCAGACGACATGGATATGCAGATAAATCTCTGAAAGGGTTGGGGCCAAAAAAAAACTGCAAAACTAAAACAGTGGGCAGTGGGACTAGAAGCCCGAACAAGAGCACGCTACCCCGACTCTCAAGTCGAAGATCTGGACCCGATTGGATCTAGATCCCAGCAAGAGAGAAAGGGGAGAAGGGTTTCAGTCTTTCAGATTTACTTTCTCTCTCTAGTTTCTGAGAGCACGGGGTAACCTTACTAATATCCATTTACAAAACATCAATATACAGATATATACTGATCATATTAAAATAATAATATAATCAAATAATAAGATATTTCATGTGTTTTGAGATGAATGATAATTTAAGTACTTTGGTTGTATATTTATTAAAATATAAAATGAGCAATTAAATAAGGAGATATATAGTGTATTAAGTAGTTAGGAGTATATATTTAATACTCCTCTAACTACGTACTTGCCTTAATCAAGAAGAAAAGAAGTCAAGCAAGGTAGAAAAAGCGAAGTCAAGTAAAGTAAGGTAGAAAAAGCAAATAAAGTTGCTCAAAGTAGTCCTAAAAGATAAAACCAATCCGAAAAAAATATATATAAAGTAAAAAGTGCACGTGTTAAAGAGAGAGTGGGAGGTGAAGACTGCAAAAAGCCTTTGAAGCAAAACAGTTGGGTGGTGTCCGAGGAGGAGATCAGATGAGCAGTCTGACGGAGGAGCCTTTCTTGGTCGTGATCCTCCGCTTTCGGAACGCTTGACCCTTAGAAAACCTCCGATCACTGGTTCTGTTCATTCAGGTACACCACTATCTTGATCTTTTATCTTTCAACTCTCTGATCAGCTAAAGGGGTTTTGTGAATTGTGGGCATGAATTGGTTTGGTTTATCGTGTCTTTAACTCTAGTTTCCTTGCCAGGGGAACATTATTATAATGAAATTGAGTCTTCAGGAAGGATCAAGATATAAACTTTTCTATGGGATTAGTCTTCAAAGAACCTTGTTTTTCTTATTCTTTATTCATTATTCACCTACTTTAATATGGGATTGATCTTATTATTGATCATGGGCATGATGACACACCACTATGGATTTTCGTTTTTTGGTAATCAGAAATCCCCAAACATGCTTCATGGACCCTGGCTCGAAGCTCGAAACTCTTTCCAAAGCCTACAATCTTTAAAAGGGCAGGAAACGATAGCAAATAGGGTAGTTCTGTTTGAGGAAGCTTATTGCCATGAAATGAGGGCCGAATGAACTTTGAGACTGGGACATAATCATGATCAGATGGTCACCCGAATTACTGCAACTCGGTTCTGGAAGTCCCTTCTAGCTGTCCATACATTCAGAGTATAGGAGTCGGTTATAATTGTATTCATTCATCAAGAGTCAAGAAACTGATTGCAGATCAAAGTAGTTTTAAGAATTACCTGCCTAGTCCTAAAAGACTTACCCTTGGTGTAAAGAACCACATATGCTTCCTTAAAACTTGAGCTTTATTCTGAAAATAGGTGATCAACTTTGTCATCCGGTAATGGTTCATGGTGAGTTCCGTTTTGGGGCAAAATGAACTAGATACCTAGAATTCCTAATTTCAACTCGCTGCCTTTCTCGTCACCTGTACACTGTCGCTCACTGGGGAAGGCTGCTGAGAGAGGGATGCTGAGGAGGGAGTACTAGTGGCATTCAGAAAAACCTGTCTCAAGGAGTCCTCACAAAATGTTAAAGTAAAAAACGCGAGAAAAAAACTTGTGTGGGTTTGTCTATGTACACTAACAACTATGAGCTTTTGCAATTACTTGGTTACTAATTAGATAATATAGAAATGAACTGAATCGAGACAGAAAAATAGGTAGGTAATAGTGATGCTTCCTTTTAAGCGTAAGTACAGTGGTTTTCAGTTTTCACTTCTGTGGCATGTTCTATTTGTGTGATAAAATTAGAAAATACAAAATACACGTTTCATTTGATAGTGTTGTTGATGCAGAATATAATCAAATAAGGAAAGTACTTTAGTGAGGGTTTTGTTAGGAATCTTATGTTAGTTATTCAATTTAGTGTATTGTTATTAGATATTACGTATCCTTTCTAGAATTATCTTTAGTCGCTATAAATAGAGGCATTATAGTTGCTAGACACACTTGAGGACTTGAAGATTGCAGATGATAATTGAATAAAGTTCTTTGCTTTCTCTTCTCTAATTTTCATTTCTGTCTCCCTATTCTATCAATCTATTTCTCCTTCTGTAAACTCTAATTTTCTCCTTTTATCCTACATTCATCAGAGAAAATTCTGTATCATCTCCTCCTTTTCTGTTTCTATTTCCTTAGTTTTCATTCATTCAAAAATAAAAAATTAAAACCCTGTAATGTGGTCATTTTATGCATAGGTATTGATTGATTAAATTGAAGAGTCATGATGGTGACAAGAAGCAAGAGTTCAGGCCTATTAAAGTTAGTGGAGGAGAGGTTATTGAAGAAGAAAACAGAGGAAGAGAAAAAGCAAGCACAAATTTCATATATCCCCAAGGACTGTATCTCAAACATCCTTGCACGACTTCCTGCTGACTCTCTTCAAAGGTCGAGGTTTGTTTGCAAACCATGGTATAATGTAGTTAAAAACCCCAAATTCATTCATGCTCATCTCCAACGTTCTGAATCTGTTTTGATCTTTTTAACACCAAATGTAGAGGAAAGTTTGCACCCTATTTGTAAGAAGCTAAAAGTGGGAGAAAATGGAAGGTCATATCCTATTGCATCTAACCTACAGGAGAAGCAAAACAAAATTCCAGTTGAATCAAAACTTTTTGACCCAAACAGTATCCCCATTTTTGGTCACCCAGCCTTAAATTCTCCAAAAAATTTTGTTCAGTTTCTGGAATTTAAAAGTGGTAAGAGTGACATAGGAGAATACGGTTTAAGCTGCTTGGGCAATAATATTAGAGCCACCTGCAATGGTCTAATATTGCTTGACAATAAATTGAAGAAGGGAGGAGTTATAGTCTTGAATCCTGTGACTAAGAAGGTGATTGCACTTCCTGTGGGTACCTTGTGTCGTCTTCTACATCAAGAATCATATGGTTTTGCACTGAGTGATGTAACTGGTGAGTATAAAGTAGTCCACTTGTTTCTGGATCAGTTGGGGTTTGCTGGCTGTGAGATATTGAGCCTTAATAAGAAAGCATGGAGAGAGGTCAGTGGTCCTTCTTTCGGGCTCTTTGGTAATAATGGGTTTGGATATGCACCTGTTTCAGCGGCCGGAGCTTTGCACTGGATTCCTCATTTTAATGGAAGCAATTACGTAGTGTCCATGGAAGTTGACAAGGAGAAGTTTCACCAAATACCGCTCCCTAAGAGTCGCAGAACTCATGATAGGATTATTGAAATTGGTGGCTCTTTAGGTTTTGTCACTCATGAGGACATGAACCACATTGACATTTGGATCTTGAAGGGTTTATCTGGGGAAGGGTGGACAAAGCAGCACGGTATCACAGTGGATTCCAAAATAGACATGGTTCCCCTTTGCAGTTTAAGAATCAAGGGAGATATTATTTTCCGTAGAAACAAGGACGGCTCTTTCTATGCTTATGATTTCCAACAGCAACAGATGACAGAGATTGGGAAGATTAATGGACTACCAAGGTGCCTGCCTCATGTCAATAGCCTTGTTACTTGGATGCAAGCGAGTGAGGACATGTTTGACTGTTGAATTTCTCTATATGCTTAGGTGGAACTTGAATTTGCTTCTCTTTATATGTATATATAGCTCGCGTATAAGATTGAATTGCCCTTTCTATTTGGGCATAGACTGTTCATTTTCCAATACAATTGCTTATGTAAGTTTGCTTATGTGTTGTTTTCCTTTCCTTGGGATGATGAACTGGGGTTGAAAACCCATCAAAACACGTACAAAAGCAGAGCCTACCAGCCTAACTCAAGAGGCTCGAAGCTTAAATATCTTTGCCCTGCATAAAGATACATTTCAATTTGATGGACGTCCTAGTTTCACTATTGATTTCATGAAGAAATAATATGAATGGTTCGAGTTGATGAATTCGTGTAGAGATTTGTATCCAGTGAAGGTTAAAAAAGTGTACAATTTAGCCTTTTGTTTACTTTAGTTTTCGACTGGCAAACAGAGACTTGGATTTTGATTATCCCTTTGGACGTGTCAAAGTGAAGGTCCATGGTAAGACATCTGCATCAGTTCATGACTAATCCCCAACCAGCAAATCTAATATGGCAAAGTGTAGTTGATATACACAGTATGTTCGTCTGTGTTAGGCTAAACTAAATAGATTTTTTTTCTTTCTAATTGTTAAAAATTCATTTATGATTTTAAGAAGCAAATTCCATCTGACAAGGAAAAGTGAAAATTAGATAAAACCCAATTCGCTGTTTCACCGGGTAGATGATGCTAAGATGGTAGCAGCCTCGGCAGGTGCAACTGGACTCATGTTGGGTGCAGATCAATCAACCAAGGCTTCAGAGTGGTCTGTGGCAAAGCCGACCCTCAAATCTTCCAGGAAAGGCAGCAGTTTTAGTCACTGAAGTCACAAAGGCATCTAAAGAACCTATAATCGTCGTCATAACATCTAGAGGAGATTCAATATGCCATTATTCACGAAAAATGAAGTAACATTACAGGCATTGTTTGGGTTGGAAAACCCATAGTAGATGGTGGGACTGCCATTGCCGATGTGAGTTTTCGGCTATATTAGAGTCCAAGTAATCTATGGTCTCTTATTAATCAAGTGCAAATAAAGCAACTAGCAAAGTTTCTAGATTCAAATTATCCTAAAGTATTACTTACATTTCTTCACAAGCAGTCTCTTTCCAAGCTCAATTATGGCTTTGTTGTTCACCAACATGGTTTGAAGCTCATAAGTTATAACAATCAGAAGTTCAGAACAGTAAATGCGAAACTTGGACAGAATTCTATTATTGGAGAAGACTACCTGTGACTGTGATTAAAAACTGTGCAAGTAATTATTGAATGCGTCCAAAATCAACTCGTGTATAAGAACTTTGGTGTATATCAGAATTTTCGTTCATAAAGTTAAGAGGATAATTCACCTTTCTTTTTCTCAATCTAGGTAGATAACGTAACAAATTGAACGGCAATTCTACCACAAGCTTGTCCTACTAGGGGCCAAATCAAACAGTGTTTTAAGAATCGTCAAGGAAAAATTGATGTAAGAACTTGTCCTATATGAGGATTATCAATCTTAACAATCATGCTACAATTTATTAATCTTAATTGCGTCGTCATTTCTGATTATTGAAAAAAGTTAGTTGGAAATAGAAAATGACAGGTTACATCCAACTTAGGTAGGGCTTGATGACCATGATTAAATGAATTATACAATTTGGCTTTTACATAAGCCTTTCCATAAAGAAAAAAGTTTTGTATAAAATAAATGAATAAATATTCTAGGTGTCTTGTGTCACTTGAAAAGTTTTAATGGAATAGTCAGCAAAAATAGTATAAATAAGTAGTCAACCAAGAGTATGATACTGGTTTCAATAATGTAACGCGGAGGTGTGTAATGGTGAGTGTTTCCAACACAATCTCCAAGTTATTGGAGTTGCAATTAACTAGTCAAATAGGAGACCATCACTTGTTTTGCTTGATAATTGGATTTTCGAAGGGGCAATAGAGTTTTTAAGAGTATCTTCTAAAATTAATCCTATTATACCTCTAGATTCATAGATAGGCTAAAACTACACACTACACATAAATCACAATGGAAAGATGCATTTTAATATTTAGAACGATCAAGATTTTGAGACGTAGTTCATGGTCATCATGAATTGTATAAATACTTATTCAGTAGAAATATGAACGCACCGATCGTACGAGCTAAATTGTTAATGTGTCAAATGGTGGCTAGACAACGAATTTCTGATCGGGTTTAGTAAAAAGGATTGATAAATGTGTAGGTATATATTCGGTCAAAGGAAATAACTTTTGTGTAAGGGTTTAGATTTCTTCAAACTACCAAAATTTCTATAATTTGCGCTTATCGATATTTGAGCGATATCATAAATATCTTTGAGAATAATTTTTGAGTATTAATTGACAGAAATTGATCATAATTTTCATAAATATGAAAAATACTCATTTCCTTGAAACCAAAATTTTGACCTTGTTTTCAGTTTTGTGTATTTTGACCTTGTTTTCAGTTTTGTGTTTTTCTTTCTTTTTTTTTAATTAAAATAGAGGATCAGGTAATATTAGTCCCTTATAAACGATCATCGCGCAAAGCACCTACTTTCTCCAAAATAGAGACAGGACCACTGCACCCAGGAACTCACCTCTCGTTCTTCTATTTTATTTTATTTTATTAAAATAAGAAAAATAAAAATCAGAGCAAGTGGTTCAGTAAATGCACTGGGTCTCCCCCCACGGGAATGTTCAAGACATGAAACCTCCACATCATGCGTTCAAACGTTAGGTTCGCTTAGTATAATTGTTGAATTATCAATGTGGTTAGAGGAGGGGTTGTAATGCTCTGTTGTCTGTCCAAACCTCAACGGATTAGTCTTCGAGTCTAGGAAGTCTTTGAAATACTGCAATCAATATTAAAAATAATAAAAATAAAAATAAGAAAAACAAAACGATGAAAGAGGGCGACAAACCAAAACCTCTACAAATATTTGATAAAAAAAAAAAAAGCCTCAACCAATATCCAAAAAGAAAAAAAAAACATTTTAAACTGAGATAAGAAGTTCTATCTTCAAAAATAGCAAAGTTTTTTCATCAAAAAAAAAAAATCAAAGTTCACTATCTTTAAAGAAAAGAAAATTTGAGTACTAATCTCAAACTAGCCGACATCTACAAAATCCAGAACTGTAATTAGAAATGCCAGCTAAATATCTGCAAGTGCACAAGAAGGACCAGAATCCCACCAATGAACATCCCCTTACTCCCTGAGCTGCACCAAAAGGGACAACGCCGTTAGGTTTGGGGTTAATAAAAGATTCATTTTTCATTTTCTTTGGGGAAAGAAACATGATTGGAGGAAGAGAGGTAAATAAATAAATAAAGCATAGGGCAGTCCGGGAGACGGTGAGGCCATGTGTTGTTGAGATGTCACAGAATGCGCCCACCAAGCCACGTCACAAAGTCGTGTGGTTTGCTTTGATATTGCCTTCCAATAATTCCCATCATCATGGCCGCTTCTGTCGTTTAGCCACAAGAGTAGAGGACAATATCACAACCGCACAACGCAAGCAAGTGGGGAGCATTGATACCTTTTTTAATAATTAATTAATTAATTACCCAAAAATAAATAAGGTGGGCGGGCGATGTAGAAATCTAGTAGTAAACGCGGCACGGATCTCCAACCAACCAACCAGGTACCAATTGTACCAACCAATGCGGCGTCTCAGCAATTTTCTGGTTGCTCTTCCGCCTAATGGGTGCTTGACACGTGGTCGGTACGCAGCGCAATGACAGCGTGGACTTTAGGGAGACCTGGTCTTCAACCCAGTTCAGTTGTGTACTGTAGGTATGTGTCCTCTGGCTCCCTCCTACAGACACCTGCTGCCTGCTACCCTGCTATTTTTTTTTTTTAACCTTCTTTTTCGTCAACGCTAGCCTTTCACTAACGGGTTGTATTTTTATCATTCAATTTCTTTTCTTATATTCTTTCTCACCTCAAATAACAAAAATAGATAGAGATGTAACACATAAAATCTCAGTTACATCGTATAATAATTTTGCTTCAAGGAGAAATGGGTTTGTCTCAATCCACATGTATATATAAGATTTTAATGATCATTTCATTTTAAGATATTATTCTAAAAGAGGTAAAATCATAACAAATGATATTTATTTTGAGCCTCGTAAAAAGACATCTTTACTCCTAATGATTGAGGCTTTTTGGGATAAACTCACCATATATCTAGCTTGTGCGGAGATAAGCACGATCATGTGCTAGATATGAGATCAAATCAATATCCTAATGGTATCAAGGCTTTTTTGGATAAACTCAACATATATCTAGCTTTTGCGAAGATAAGCATTATCTTGTGCTAGATGTGAGATAAATGATGCAAGAACAACAGCACCTAAAAAAGCGACACAATGTCTAATAAAGTTTTCAAATTGGCTGACCAACCTAAGTTTCACATCCTATGAAGGTGATAGGAAAAAGAAATATGAGAAATATCATGAAAGGAACAACCACTAGGATGAAGGGGATGAAACCCTAGCATTTGTTGTCTCACCATAGAGAAATAACACTTTTAAATTCTCAATTTTAGGATACATGAGAGTTGCATTACACTTCAACATCAAAACGATAATTAGAGTAGTGTCACTGGATATTCATTGATCTAAATCAAAGTCTATTATCTCTGTAATTATTCATCAAAGAAAACTTTTAACTTAATTTATACATATTATTTTACAAAATCTGAATAATTTCTTTTTTACCAGTATGAAGAGTCAATTATCGGTAATGAGATCACGTCATTAGCTTGGCCACCATTGCGCAATGGTTCGAATCTTAAAGCGGTTTTTCCATTTCTAGTTAAAACGCAAAATGATATTACAACAATACATACGTCATGATCATCACTATAATGAAAAAGCCATAATAATAATAATAATAAAAACAAATATAACAAATTGAAATTTTCTTTTTTGATAAAGAAGAAAGTTTATTAAATGCGAAAAATATTAAGTAGCGGGTGGGGGAGAGATGTGAAGGAAGGACATCGTAACATTTAAATCAAACAAGAAATACACACAGTAAGTAACTTTGCCTCTTGAAGGTCATTACAAAAGAGTCACTAACTAAATAATCTCATTGCTAACTAACATAACTTAAACTTCAGCACAATGTAGACTATGATTTGTGTGCATGTCTGTGACGTCTACCATAAGCATAGAGGAGCTCATAATTCCTCTAATATAAAGACAAGAAACTTGTTGTGGGAGGTTTTTAGGTTAGTCACTTGGACCTTGTCTACAAGTAAAATTTTTAGGCTGTGGGCAGTAAAGAGGAAATGTCGTGATGATCCGCACATAGACCTTGTATGCTGACTTGAGAAGTCACAGAAATAAAGGGAAAAATGCTACCATGATTTGAGTAGGGTAATCTAACAGTCAATACTTAAAATTACATACAACAACTTTAAATGAATGTTTTAAATTAACAAAAATAATAGAGAGTCACTTCTCTTTCTCTATATCTAGAAGTCAGATAATAAAAAATTAATATGGAGAGCCATTTCACGTAACTATTAAAATGAAGAAAAAAACTAAACCAAAAAGGAGATGAGTCAAAATATATTGTTGGCTAGAAATCTTACGAATAAGAGGTTAGTGAATGATTTTGCCCTAGAAGATATGGAGTTTCTTTGTTTATAGCAAGCTTATCATTGACTTGTAATGTGTTTGATTCGCTTAGATTAGGATTTTCAGATTTTTTACCGGCTATCTTTTGTAAGTACAGGTAGACTCTAGTAATTACTGGCTATTGATGATATCAATTTTTATTTTAAAATAAAATAAAATTTAGGCGGCTGCTGGCAAAGGGTAAAACTGTCTCTGCATATCCGGTCGCTTTCACGAAAAAGTATGCATAGTCCAAATCAGGAAGGGGCCTCCGTATGCCTCTGAGATTTCTGACAGCTAGTGACCCCAACCAAGGCTATTTATGGTATTTCACATAGTAAAAGACAATGCTAAGAGAAATGACGAAGAAACGCAGAGGGCCGCCCAAATCAAAAAATAGTGGACAATAATGAATACATAAATAAATGAAATGAAATTAATAGGAAATATTGAACCCTCTTGTGTATACCTAATTAGTGGTCTTTGCCACTGCTGCTTGTTTATTTGTTTCGTTTTCTTCTTTCTTGTTAAAGCTTTGTTTCAAGAAGAAAAATTTATTTTCCAGCTTTAAGAATATGTCCTCCTCCTCCTCCTCCTTCTCCTGCTGTTGCTTCTCAGATCTCCACCTTCAATTATATCTTTCATCACGGTATTCGTCTCTTCTTTCAACTCTGTTTCACTGTTTCTGTGTCTCTGGATGTTCCTTGTTCATTTGTTTTTTTGGGTAGTTTTGTATCGGAATTGGTTCTGTACAAGGTTTTCAGGTTTTGAGATATGGGTGGTAGTTTTTTTTTTTTTTAATATTTTTTTTTTTTATGTATTGCTTTTGTATGTTGGAGTTTTTAATGGACCAAGTGCTGTATTTAACTCATTGGGTGGTTCCAGTTTTTAACTTTTTAAATTTTTTTTTTTAATATATGTTTCTAAATTTAGTTTATATGGGTACTAATTTGGCTATGGTAATCTGGGTGTTTGTGATCTAGTTGTGTGCTCTACTAACTTCTTTGTTGTAAGACTTCTTATCATAGTTTTCTTGTAGATCTTGAAAAATAGTGTCTTGTTAACTATGGAGTTGGGTTTTGACCTTGTTGTATTTTTGATCTGTTTTATAGCTAAAGTTAGATGGTGTATATGGCATAATGAAAATATCTATTATTCTGAAGGAAAGTAAGAAACTTGATATTGAAATTGTGGCCCTGATATTGGTTAGTATTAGGTTTAGATGATTCTGAAACAAAAGTTATTTACCAGCTGAAAACCACATGTCTGCAGTTATCTTCCTGTTTTTAATACAATAACAATTACCGCTGGGAATTGGCCCCTACTACCTGTTTTTGGAAACCTCCAAAGTCAAGAATTCAACTCAGATTGCCATGCAATCTTTTGGTTCCAGTATGTGGAATAGCAGCAGAGTTGAATGCATTTGAGTCATTCTCGTTCTCTTTAAAGTGCAAACCTTTTTCATGATCTCTAAGCACGTCAGAATGCCAATATAGTCATTAAGCTAGATGAGCTTTACCGCCGTCTGTCACTGTGACATCATCATACCAAAACCAAGGATTCCACATATTGCTTCGTTATCAAATTTTTGCGACTATCTCGATGATGTAGTGTAAATGCAATGCTTGTTGGACCATTTGGGTAGGAATAGAGCTTCAGTCGATGGAAGTTTGTAGGTTAAGGTCAGCACTTCAGTCTTCGGATTGTAATTTTATAATAGTAAAAACTTGTGCAACTCAAATACAATTTGTTTGTGGTGTTAGAGAGGATGATTCAAATAAAGATAAGTATGAGTAGTCAACCATGGAGTATGGCAATTTTGTGTCCGCGGAGTAGTTGGGAGTATGTCCTGCATTTTGTGGAAATCCTTTTGGTTTCCAAGGACTTCTAGAAATACTTGGATGTGCTATTTGTTGAGTTTAAAATTGGTATGGTGCATTTGGTATTCACACATTTTGTTTTGATTTATGGAAAAAATCCATGCATAGATCCAGACTCTCTTACTTTGCTATTCATTTTGTCAAACAAGGGCCATGTTGACTTTCTGAAACGTTGTTTCTACTCTGTTGTAGTTTCCTTTGTTTTTGTCTTGGAACTAGATAACTGCAATTAAGTTGCATGATTTCGTTTTCAATATTCTCTGAAGATGTTGTTTTCTTCAATTTGGTTCATACATTTTATAATTAGTCTTTTCTGTTTTCCTCTTATTGTCAGGGTTAATGAAGCTCAATGATTTTTTATCAGGGAGCAGAACAAGCCCCGACGACGTTTGCAGGTTGATATCAACTATTCTCATAAAGGGGTTCTATCCAAGAAACGTAATCAGATATTTTCAGAAGTGAGTGATTTCATATAAATGTGTTGGGGTGTTGGAGCTTAATTTGAGTAAGATAGACAGGTCAGATACATCAGGCTTTGTTAGCGGTGGAGACCATATGTTTGGATTTCGTCTACCTTTTCGTTTAGTTACATGGACCTGAGAACTGTATGTGGTGAAAGAGTGATTTGTTATTTTGGTCTCATAAAAGCGCAACTTTCAGCAAATGGATTTGAACAGGAAGAGCATACTATCTTCCCACGATGGGGAGATCACAAAAAATGGCAACTATGGTGACACCATTCTATGTTTGAATAGCCCTGGCTTAAGTGGAAGCAACACAACCAGGTCTAGATGTTCTCAAAGCAACTTCAGGGTTGACTCTTCCAGTGCGCCTGATGACAGCTGCAGATTAGTACTTGGATTGGGCCCAACACCAAGTGAATACTGCGATGATTATTACAATTTTCAGGTTACAAAAAATAAAGGATTGGCCACTGCATTATCTCAGGGATTTGCATCTGAGGGCGATTCAATCCTCCAACTTGGTCTCTCTGGAGGGACTGTGGAAGCTTCAACGGAGCTTGATTGCGCAATTTCAGGAGAGACTGATGTTAATATGTCATTTCTCCGGAACCATGATAAGCAACTCTCGATCCCAGTTGATGAAGGTTCTACTTCAGCCAAGAAATCAGGTGGTTATATGCCATCACTTCTTTTTGCTCCGAGAATGGACAGCACCAAGGTTTCTTTGCAGACCCGAGAACTTTTGGAGCTTGGGGCCAAATCTCAGCTGAGGTATGAACCTTCTTCTACAGAAGAGTACTCGGCAGGAACAATATCTGAGCAGGCAACTACAGGAACATCTTCAGACTACCGAACTAGCAATCCGAAGAAATGCAAGTTTTTAGGCTGTAGAAAGGGAGCACGAGGGGCATCTGGTCTTTGTATTGGTCATGGAGGCGGACAGAGATGCCAGAAACCTGGGTGCAACAAGGGTGCTGAGAGCCGAACGGCATACTGTAAGGCACATGGTGGAGGGAAGCGGTGCCAGCACTTGGGATGCACAAAAAGTGCTGAAGGGAAAACAGATAACTGCATAGCTCATGGTGGTGGTAGACGATGTGGCTATTCAGGAGGATGTACCAAGGCTGCACGAGGAAAGTCGGGGCTTTGCATTAGACATGGTGGGGGTAAAAGGTGTAAGGTGGAAGGCTGCACTCGTAGTGCTGAAGGACAGGCTGGTTTATGTATCTCTCATGGTGGTGGCCGCCGTTGCCACCATGAGGGGTGTGCAAAGGGAGCCCAAGGGAGTACTATGTATTGCAAGGCACATGGTGGTGGAAAGCGTTGCATATTTCAAGGTTGTACCAAGGGTGCTGAAGGAAGCACACCATTATGCAAGGGACATGGTGGAGGAAAGCGTTGCCTTTTTGATGGTGGTGGGATTTGCCCTAAGAGTGTACATGGAGGCACTAATTTCTGTGTTGCTCATGGTGGTGGAAAGAGGTGTTCTGTGTCAGGCTGCACAAAAAGTGCCCGTGGCCGTACTGATTGTTGTGTCAGGCATGGTGGAGGAAAGCGATGTAAGTTTGACAACTGTGGAAAAAGTGCTCAAGGAAGCACAGACTTCTGCAAGGCTCATGGTGGGGGAAAGAGATGCACTTGGGGAGAGGGAGAATGTGAGAAATTTGCCAGAGGCAAGAGTGGTTTATGTGCTGCTCATAGCAGCCTGGTCCTGGAGAGGGAGACGAGGAATGGAGGTCTCATTGGACCCGGACTTTTCCATGGGCTTGTATCTGCAGCTTCAACTGCAGGAAGCAGTTTTGATTACACTCATTCTTCTTCAGGAATCAGTGTTATCTCCGACAGCATTGATTCGCTAGAAAATCCAGGAAAAAGGCATCTAATACCCGCGCAGGTGTTGGTTCCTCTATCAATGAAGTCCTCGTCATCCTATTCAAATTTATTGAGTTCTGAGAAGCCTGAGGAAGAAGAGAGAAACGGGTATGGAACTGGTGTTGGGAGCAGCGACGGGAGAAAGAGCTTTGACTTCAAAATTCCGGAGGGGAGGGTCCATGGAGGACCTCTCATGTCACTATTTGGTGGTAATTTGAAAAATGCTATTGATGCATCTGATAAATACTAGTTGATGCTTTAGCATGTAGATTTTATAGTATTGGGACACTTTGATGATGCAATTGTGTATAATGTTTGCTCAATGACTCATACATAGCTTCTGTACTTTACTGCAATGCAAGGGTGAATGGGTGATTTGAATTTTGTTTTTATGTTCTTACCAAAGCCGTTATCTCAAAGAAAAATTAGCAAAAGCACTCTGAAGGAAAAGCAAACTACATACTGAAAGTCATATCACTGAAAGCCAAATAGAGAAGTTCGGATTGCTCAAGGTCAAGTTATCACCAAGCATCCCAACTAGATTACCAGTTCACCCCAACAAGGTCAATTGTAGTGAGCAGACGCGTCACTGCTTATCAATCACCACGGAGTCCAGAGAACCGGATTCAATGTCTATAACCTGAGGAATGACCTCTGGTAACTGCTTTAACAGTCGTTCCTGTTCAGATGGTTTCTTTAGTCGCTCTCTTTGCTCCAAGTATTCAACTAGCGTTGAACACAAAGCAGGTTAAGGTTCACCACCATTTTATCCAGGAGAGATAGAAACCCGATATTTTAAGAAAAAATGATACATCAAAACTCAACACCACTTTAATTATAAAAAAAAAAAAATGAAATACTCGAAAAGTTTGTATCATTATCTATATAAATATGACTAAATGGGGATAAGAAAGTGCAACTTTTATTTAGATTAAGCACCTCACCAATCTAATTTTTGTCTAAATTTTTTTGGTAAGCTTTTAAGGAATTAGATCAGCAATGTGTACCCAGCTTATTACACCCATATTCCGCTCATATGTTGGCAGTACAAAAACCTTGGATGAATGCTAATACCTGGTGCACGTGCAATGTGTATTGGAGAATTATGACAAATAAATTACTTGAAGCATTCAAAGTGATACCAAACTGCAGACTTTCATAAAGACTATGGAAGGATATTCTCTTCTCAATCCTTTCTCGTTTGTGTAATCAACCCGATTTTGCAATCTCACCAGCTCTTTCTGAATCCACTGACAATTTATATACATAAGATGCAGAAAGGATCAGAAAATGTGAAGAGATTTAGGCTGGCAAATAATGAAAAGATTTAGGCATTAGATATGTCAAATAGGCAAAAAGTTAGAAATACCTACATGCTTAGTTATGTCCTCATGCAGAACTCTCGCCTTCTCTTGAAGCGCAACCTATTAAACAATAACTCAGGTTAAGGCTGGGAAAAATATCTATGCATGTGTGGTAATGTAACATTCCACTATACAGGCTGATTCAAGAGTAAAATCTGATAAACCACCATTTTGAAAGCTCAGAGCAAAAGAAAAATTTACATATCATACAAGAAACAAGCTCAGAAGTCCACATCATTGTGGTGAACCCCAAAATTTTTGCTTGAAACCCAAAGGAAAACTAAATAGAAAGGATCTTCATTATCATTGCAGTAAGATCTCTAAGAAGAGAAAATTAAACTTACAATTGTAGGTTTCTTTAGCAAGCCTTCAGCCATGTGTTGGGGCAAATCTTCACATTCTTCCTGCAAGTAGCACAGTGGAATTCCATGAATGGAGGGGAATTTCCAATCGAAACTTATTACCAAAGCAGCAAAACAACCTGTATGGTTCTAGAAATTATATTATATCTAAAGCTTAATCAGAACCGCAAATCATATCTTGTCCATCAAGACAATTTGGGAATAGTATGAAAAGTTTAGCTTGTCTCTCAATTATCACATAAGTATTCTACAGACATTTGGAATGTTAAGGCAGCTAGTGGGACAGTTAAGTTCAGTTTATTACATACTCCTTATGAGAGCCTGCTACCAAATAAGGACAACATTCATTCATGTCTCCCAGGCCAAAATGTTCTATAAGTTGGTGCTTACACAAGATAATCAATTACAAGATTACATTGTCATAAGAGCTCTAAGAAGTTCATATCAGGTCCAAATGTTTGACATATTGAAGCTTGAAAAGTCACATCTCCATACAGACAAGCAAGATGAATCTCAGTCTTCTATATAAATTATGTATACCCAGAAATTAAGTATCAATTCATTGTTGTAAATATGAGACCTATTCAGCATTCAACCGGATACCTGAGTGAAGTCAGAATCTGATAGCAAAGAAATGGGAATATCTCTTGTAAAATGGGAAACTTGCAGGAGAATTTCAAAGTCTGCTCCATTAGTTGCCGTGATTTTCTTCATGCCTGCCAGAAAATAAAATAAAGTAGAATAAAGAATATCTTAGTGCCATATCATATCTTAAGAAGGTGTCAATATAATATCATCTTTACTAAAGATCAGTCTTTAATGTTGTTATATTCTCATTAGGGTCATATCCAGTCCCAGATGGTTATTTTGGCCAACGATTCAATCATAGATACATCGAGAAGTTTTCATTGACAAGCATACAACCAAATATAAACTACAAGGCAGTTATCTAATCTGACATTATTAACACAATGAATCACATAATATTGACTGAATAGCATATACAATACCTTTAACTTGTGCAAGCTGGTGACTATTTCTCTGAAGGTAGTCTTGAGGGTCATTTTTCACTCTCACGAAACTCCCTATTATCTTGCTCTCTGAATGATCAGGCTCCTTCAATAACTCCTCTAGTAAGCTCCTTCTTATGTAAACAAACTTCATATTCTTAGCAATAATAGATGCAAAACTGCTTTTATGGATACTAGGAGCTTTGGTTTCATCAGTTGTTATTACATCTGAGCTCATTCTTCTCTTCTTGCTCTTTGTACCTTTGTTCTTATCTTCCAATCTGATTATATCTTCATCCTGAATTCCCCCATCCTCTATTACCATAATGTCTTCTGCAAAATGTTCCTCCAGAAGTTGATATAATTTTGCCATATTGATGGATTTCTGTTTGAAGATAAAATACAGACTATTATCACATTGAACCATTTTCTTCTATTTTGGGAGGTCATTATCCTTGATGTAATAAGAGATGATAGACTCCACTTCAAACTGGGATAACTTCTTGGTCGTATCCTTCCCAATGGATCTTAGGAACTCAATGAGAGGTTTGGAACCCCATCCTATAGATTCCATTGGCTGAAATCTCTTCTTTTTTCCTACTGTCTTCTGAAACTCTATAGCACTAGTGTCACCGTCTGATGTTGTCAGGTCTCTACTTTCGTCACTATCACCAATATTTACTGAATCAAATCTGCAATTATGATTTTTTCCCTTTAATGTGGCATATGCGGAATAGACATCATCCAAAGTGAAACCTTCTTGTTCCTTTAGGATTTCCCAACACTCTTTAAACAGGCACTCAAAAAGTATCACGATCCTTGAAGTCTATTTTCTCCTGAAATTCAACATCCACACAACACAAAAAGAAACATAGATTATGATAATCTATACCAAGTACAACCATGATAATTAATAACAAAGAGACTCAAATTTAAGCAAAACAGATGCCTTTTCTCATCGCTTTGAGCTAAAAGAATTTTCAATAAAATAGTGGTATTCATAACATGTATCAAGTACAAAAACTCGCAGTCGAACAGATCTCTTGTTTTCATTAAAAACACATCTAATAGATTTGATTATCTGTAAGCAGATTTCCAAAGATATGACATAAAATTTCAGATCAGGCGAATATAAGTACCTTGTTTATAAAGAGTAAAATTATGGGTTGCAGACAAGCCAATACCCCTCTCTCACTCCTGACCACCCCAAAAATTTTCCAATGTGAAAAAATATAAAGCCTTCAGATTGCAAAGGAATGATATACTTTATACATCATTATCTGATCTCATTTTACACGTGTAGTACATGCAGTATTACTCGTTACCGCGTGTATATCGTTATCTGACTTAAATTTCACTGGTGTGAAACATACTATTTTTGATGGCAAATAACCATTGTTAGTTGCATCTACTTTTAGAATGTTTTTAGGAATGTATTATATTCCAGATTGTTTTAGGAATTATTCTTTACTGGTGTTCTTAGGTAGTTTAGAGTATTAGGAATATTCTTTTACTAGCTGTTTTAGGACTACTCTAGCTTCTATAAATAGGAGGCATTGTAGTAGGTGAAGAAAAAGACCTGAATGATAAAGATTATAAATTTCCTAAACCTCCTGTTCTTAATTCTCTCTTCTTTCTCGCTGCTCTCTTCTCTAACCCCTATCTGCTATCCTTTCTTTCTACATCCTAATTCACTGGTACCAGCTCCTACATCAATTTTACTTGTTACCTATCTGACATCATCATACATGTGTTAGTAAATGCTGTATTACTCGGTTACTATTGAAGTATCATTACTTTCCAAAATGTGCATACTGGTTTGAACAGCTACAGGCCAGGAGGTGATTTAACTTTGTAGTTATTACCCTTTCGTTTTTCCTAAGTTTCTAAAATGAAATAAGTTTCCATATAAATCCAGATAACCCAAACGCGACTGCATTCATGTGGAAATGCCTAGAAATTTAATTAAAAGCTGAAGAAAAGGTGATGATCAAGAGAGGAAGAATTGCTGCTAAATGTCACTAAATCATGTAAAAGAGATTCCTAAAATTGCTAAAAAGGAAGATTGGTAAACATGCTCCTTCTAAACCATATTCCGAGTTTTCTTCTGCCAGCAGAACAAGCTTTAAACAACTCTCGCACAAGCCATTATTCCCTTTTAGCAGCGTAAACTCAGAAGCACTGAAGCAGTCTCTACATAATGATGCATTTGGACAACAAAGGCAATAAAACCTTGGGGTACTAGAGCACTCTGAACAAGAATGCCTACCTGAAAAACAGAAGTGCATCATCCTTTAAATTTCTATACATAAAATGTACTAAAAACATTAATTAAACCTATTTTACTGCAGTATTTAATCTGTGCATTGATGCTGCAACAGAAAATTTGCAAGCATAAAAGCTGTGTTTCTTAACACTTATATACCTTGTCTGTGTGTGAATTTTACTCTCTGAATTTTTTTACATTTGTTAGGAAGTCCAAAGAAAATGCAGATTGTTAAGTAATATATATGCTAGCTTTCAGGTTGATTAATCAGTAGGTTAATGACCTTGTCAATGAATAGATAGCCAAATGAAAGAACTCCAATCACATCTAACTTACTAGTAAGAGACAAAATGAGGCAAAAGAGTGAGTGGAATTGTTGATTTCACAAACACAAGTTCATAAAGGGGAAGGGAATACATTAGATTGAAGAGTTTATTCTTAGAATTAACAAGCCGGCACTGTTATTAAGATATCACTGTTCCTAAGCTACAGTACCAATAACACTCAATTAGTATATATAGAATATGTGTGAAAGGTGAACAGTCGTTAGCATCATACATGAGCATTTGGAACATTGAACGAATGATAAGTAGTCAACAGAAACACAAGTAGGGGTATTGGTAAGGAGGGTGGGGAATTGGATCAGGATTAGAATTACATCCTCCAATGTAACAAAAACAAAGAAAAGAAAAACACCAGTACATCATCCTCAAATGATAAGTATCTTACGACAAGCCCAGTGCCTTCCAGAGTTCATGAAGGTTTTCTTTTTCCCCACGCATCCCGGATGGTAAGCTTTAATGCAATCCCTGATATCGGTAAAGGTGTTAATAAGCATCAAACATAAAACAGAAGATACCAAAGAAGACGCACAGATCTTCATATAATGTGCATAAGTGCTATGAGGACACAAAGTACAGGTTGAGGTTCAACATAATAAATAATAATAAAAAAAACCTATTAGCAATGCACACGACAGAAGTTTCTGTTAAATGCACGGCATTTAGTAGAAATTTAATTACCTTTAATTGATCCTCAATGGTGCCTTTCATTTATCTTAAACACTAAATAAACCAAGTTCAGACCAAAAAACAAAAATTATAAAGAGGAATTATGTTAATAACCACTCATTGTTTTGCATTTAACATACTTTAGATTTAGAAATAGATCAGAAAAACAATGGTTGTAATCATATATAGCACGAACAAATGACATTCCTAGTAATTAATTTTATAATTTGGATCCCAAATTCAACCCATTGGTATATGAGATTCAGTTTTCTTTGGTAACTTTTAGTCTCTAATTTTTTTTTTTTTTTTTTTTTTATTTTTAAATCCGGATTTGGAACCTGATAGGTTCAGTTCCACACCCATTTTTAATCTCTAATTATATGAAGCACTACTTGGAAAACAAGGCCGAGTCAAGCAAGCCCAAGTACAAAGGGAAGGAAGGGAATGTTTTCGTTGACTATCTTAGATTCTTGCATGTACAACTTCATCTTCAGAATGCCAAACTAAGTTTGATCAAATCATTCCAAGGAAAACATGCATACCAGAGTGGAGAAGGAAAGTAACAACTTACTTGTAGTCGCAAATAATAAGATCTCCACCATCTTTGCATTCGAAGCACCAATCCTCTGAATCTTTCTCTTCCTCTACCTCCACCACCTCCCTCTTCTTCTTGTTCCTCATCCCTTGCACACCGTCTAAACCTTAATTAAAACCCAGAAGCAAAACGAAAAACCAAATTAATGAGTTTTTGCTAGGAAGACTAAAACCAAAAACATATGAAATAATCCAATCCTTTGCTGAATGAATGGTAGTAGTATTACCATGCAATGCAAGGGCAATAAAGTCTCTCTCTTCCAATCGGCCTCCAACGGCTGAAAGCAAACTTACTCAGACTTAAGATGTTTACCGACTAAGAGATTGAAACAGCCGAGGTACAAAGGAATCTACCCGGAATAGGACACTAATTTATTTCGTATAAATTGCAGAATTAAGATGATCCTATATACACACACACGCTAGCTTTCAGTAAATATATATATATATATATATATATATATATATCGATGAACATTGATATTCCTCGCTTCTCCCAATGTCTTCACTAAACCCTAAACGTTGTGATTGTCGCTTCGGTTACACAAGTATAGGCCTTTTGTAAGTGATTTCCACAGTACACTAGGCCATGTTGGCTCTACTAGTCAATCAAATTCTGGCAGTTTGTCATATATTTAAGGTACTTAAATTCTAGGGATGATGATTACCATTGAAAATAAAAAAGAGAGTCTGTTAAGCACTCAAGCCAAAAATATATGTATTGGAACTTGAGTAATATCCATCTCTTTTATTTTCATCGATTTTTTTTTTCAGCCATGAAAAGGAAATTTCATATTTTCATCAATTTTTTGTTTGTTCAGCTATAAAAAGGAAATTTCATACCAAAAATATAAGTCCGCCGAAGTGCCGAAGTGCATGCCAAACCAATTTCATACTCAAAATACTTTCTATTTGGCCCTTAAGTTGTGACATGTTTTTTTTTTTTTTTTTTGAAGAAAAGAGGTCAGCCCATTATAAAGATTCAGCAAGCAATACAAAAACGAAACACCCTGAGGGGTCAATAGAAAGAATCGTTTCTCAGAGTATCCTAAGACTTATATTCCAAGACAAGAGCAATAACCCAATATACCCCTACACCCACCTTTTAGACGGTATACGCACCTTTATTTCAAACAAAAACCAAAAATCTCCGAAGCAAGGATAAAAAGACCCTCAAAGATTATGATTTTTGCGACCTTACAACATTTAAATAGCAATTGGAGTAGAGGATGACTTGTCACCATCCACTCCACCTTCAGTCCTTAGAGCCACCCAATTTGAGAAGCCCCAAACAAGCTCAGCCCAACAAGAGACCCCTGCAGCCAATAGGGAGTCCATCAACCAAGATCGAGCCCAAAGGCCCCAATTAAACATGGAAACCCTAGCATCTCCCAAGACCCAAATGCCACAGAGCCCAAGTTGAAACCCGGCCTCACCCCCATCTCGCCGGAATCCGTTGCCCCTGCCGGTTTCTACCCTACATCCACCGCCGGTGATCACTAGATCAGGACCAATGTCAGCTCGAGACAGAGTTCTGCCTCCACCATGTCCATCTCTGCCGTTCTCACCACCAACAACCACATCGATACTGACTGCCTACTGTGGTGACCCAAAGGAACTAAAGCCGTTCACATCACCACCATCACCGGTTGGAAGAAGATTGAGATTCTCAGAACGCTGACACACCCCGTCCATAGCGACGCTGATAACCCAAGTCGCACCACCAGTCCTCCAAAACCCATTACCCGCCTTGCATCCATGCTCCCCCGCGTTGTCCCAATGCGACCACTCAGATTGGGAAGCCTGAGCACCACTACAGCTAGTGCAGCAAACAGGAAGGAGAATCCAATGCTGCTTCTAAAATCGGATCCAAAAAACCACCCCAAAGAATAAGACTCGTACGGAAGCCCAACTCTACTTCCCTCATGCATAGCCACCAGATCGGCCGTGCCCCCTTTCGAGATCGAACGAATCACACCGACTCCAACACTGATTGCTCCACCTACATAAAGTATTAATAGGTCTAAGCCTGCCATGAACACCATTAAAAAATCAATGGAGAAGGTTCAAGAGAAAGCAACGTCCAACAAAGAGACTCTCTCAAAACCCTAGCAGAGCGCTAGGTCTGAGTTATTGTTTATTTAAGTTGTGACATGTTGATTATTTAGAATAAACAATACTAAAGAGGGTGAGGCGGTAAGTTATAATTCCAATATTGTAAGGGCATGAGTTTGATTCTCACTGATATATGTAAAGGTGTGATGGACTAATAATGTTTTTTTTTTGTTAAATACTGAAGAGGTTACAAATTTAAATCTCATTGACATGATAAAATGGAGAAGGTGAGAAAAAGTTATTGTTTCTACTAAATTCGTTTTCTTTTTTTAAATATCTCTTATCTCAAAACTGAAAAAAAATATACCAAATAACTTTGAAATGTTAAAAAAAAAGCCCAACTTTTATTTTCCAAGAACATAATCGTCAAAATACTGAAACAACAAAAAATTAGATAAAAATAAGAAAATAGGAAAATACAATTCACTCTCTCTGTAGAACTACTCATTATTTAAAATTATCTGCAGGGAGTGGATCATTCAGGTAATTTCCCACTATCATACAACTTCCTAACGTTTTTTTTAATAATAATTTTTACTATTTTTTTATTTGAGAAATTTTCTTATACATGTAGAACATGTGTTTGTAGTCTAGTTCGTAGATGAAAAGAGAAAAGCATACCTACATTATGAAAATATTTATTTAAAAGAGCATAACAAGTTCAAATCTCATTAAAATCATAAAATGAATGAGGTAGGAAAAAGTTATCATTTGTACAAAAAAAAAATCCTATTTTGCACATGAAAAGAAAAAAAAACATCATTATTTTTCTTAAACCTATAATTATGGCCAGAGGCTAGTGGATGGTTAGACCATTGTTTTGGTGAGATAGATTTACCTACTCCATATAGAATTATCAAAACTACTCGTATAAAAGAATGTTTTACTCTCTTACTCTGTTAGGTTAGGTTTCGTAAGTACATTGTCCACGGTGTCCTTTGAATTTTTGACTGCAAATAGGTCTTCTTCCATGGTTGCTTGGTGGTTCTTGGCTGAAAGCCTAAAACTAGCATGTAGGGATTGTCTCTCTCTTCTCTCAACTTTCTTTCTTGTTGGAGGCCCAAACCTGAGGCGAGGCCTAGGAGACGGCCGCCTTAGGCCCAATAATTTTTTCCCCCATTTTAGGATGTTGTACACACAGACACACATATTAAATGAAAGTCCAATCGTCGTTGTTATCTATATATATTATATTATGTTATATTATATTATATATTCTATATAACGGCCTAATACGGATAAAATATATATGATATATAGTAAATATAGTATAATATATATATATATATATATATATATATATACCCGTTCTAGAGAAGACCTCCTTACTATAAGAATTTGGGGATTTTTGTTACTTTACACAAGTATGTGGTCTAGTTCAATGATCTCAACTGTTGATCTTTTAAATTCCTATGCAAGAATGATATCCATAAAAAAACAACTAAATTCATAATCATTTGATCATTCAAAATTGTGTAAGCAAATGTAATATGTTAGATAAAACTAAATGAACATTGTGCTAATCAAATGGTTAAATGTGCTATATATTTGACTAATTTGTGCTATATATATACTATATACTATCTCACTTATGCAAATTTTCAGCCAAATTGATGGTCGTTAAGGTATCAAACTCGATTAAATCAATGAACGAACCGAATCTGTCAAATCTCAACCGTTCGTGTTCATAATTATAAATAGCAGTTTTGGATGCCTTAACGATCATCAATTTGGCTGAAAATTTGCGGAGATGATCTAGACATTAGAACCTAAAAACTGAACAGTTAAGATGTAAATATATAATTGAAAAGTGGTTAAAATATGGAAATCCGTTCGCTAAGGAACGGACCTCCTTAGCAGAGCAAGCCTGTATATATACATATATATATATATATATATATATATATATATAGGATTTTTCTCAGGTAAGGATGTCCTTAGTTTTTCTTAGGTGCGGATTTAGTGTTTTCACCCACTTTCCGATCATATTTTCACATCTTAACCGTTCAGTTTTTAGAGCCTAATGTGTAGATCCCCCCTGTAAAATTTCAGCCAATTTGGTGATCGTTAAGACATCCAAAACTGTAATTTACACGAAAGGACCGAATCTGTCGAACCGGAACCGTTCGTATTTATAATGGTAAATTACAGTTTTGGATGTCTTAACGATCACCAAATTGGCTGAAAATTTTCAGAGGTGATCTATACATTAGAACCTAAAAACTGAACGGTTAAGATGTGAAAATGTGATCGGAAAGTGGGTTAAAACCGGAAATCCGTACCTAAGAAAAACTAAGGAGGTCCTTAGCCAAGAAGGACTGTATATATATATATATATATATATATATATATATATATATATATATATATATATATATATGTATGGTTAGAGCTAGATGGATAATTTCAATGAATAGTTTTGAGATGAACATTTAGCTCAATGAACAATAACTAGGTCTATATTAGAATTACAGGGTAGAGATGAGTCAGATGGCCTAAGTAAAATGCATCTTCCATTTGCGCTTAACTTTGTTAAGAATGGTACGTCAGGACTCAGGACTTTCCATTCTCAACTTAATGTGCTTTAGTTCAACGTCCAATCTAATCTTTTGATCTCCATATTCATGCATGCTTAAAACTTAATCTCATCTGCTTCATGTGGCAAGGTTCTATAGTATTTTGTATACTTTTAAGGTAGAACATCTCAAGAGTTCTAAATATTAGGATAAGATTTACATTGGAAAGGCAGCTGCCTCCCTGAAGCTTCCGAGAATCCTGATTCCTTTTGCAACCATAAGTTTATCAGAGCAAGATTCTTTGGCCGTGAGGGCAATAATATAACCTTTACAAGAGATGATGTCAGCCATGGAACACACGCCGCTTTGACCATCGCCGGACGATATGTCACAGATGCTTCATTCCTTGATTTTGTTGAAGGAGTCTCATCGAGAATCGCTCCCACAGCTAGACCTACAGTCTACAAGGTGTGCGCAAAACTAGGATGTTACCCATCAAACACACTAGCCGGAATTGGACAAGCCGTACTAGATGGGATTAACGTCATCTATATGTCATTAAGCAGCAGGATTCTTTTGCCTTATGATAAGGACCCAATTGCCATCGCAACATTTGCAGCAACAGAGAAAAACATTGTTTGTTCAGCCACTGCAGGCAATACTGGACCACGTGAGGAGTAGTCATGAACGTTGCACCGTGGATCACCACCGTAGGTGCAAGTACAATTAACAGGGAGTTCATGGCTGATCTGGTGCTCGAAAATGGTGTGGAGTTTGGGCAGCTGAATTGGAGTGATGGACACAGTGTCTTCACCCATTATAGTGACATATAGCGTGATAGTGGATTGTTCTAGTTAGATAAGTGTGTGTGTGTACAAATAAATGGAAAATTCTACTGTACAGCCCTGTATGCTATGCAGATGGGATGAATGGTCATGTGTTTAGGATTTAAGATGTCATCAGGTGCCTTGCACGTGCTCCTCAGTCTAATGCAGTTGATCGATGTATGTGCATGGTACTTATGGTTATTAAAAAATTTCTGCCTAAGTGACCGTTAAAAAATATATATATATATATATATAATATTAAATGAAAGCCTAATCATCGTCATTTAATATATATATATACACACTTTTCTATACTTATTTTTACACACACACATATCAAATAAAAGCCCAATCTAAATTAGGATAAGATTTATTATATTTATAGGTTAAGAAAAGTATATATACATTATATGCAACAATCCAATTACTGCAAGATCAAAGAAAAGTAAATCTCTTAGTTGACAAACTATTTATTTAATACTTTTGGTGTAGAACATGTTTTGGGCGTCTTCAACAACATAAACTATATTTTAGGTCAAAATTACTAAAAAAGTGAATATAGCTATAAGTTTAACAATTTTGCTTGAGTAATACTTAAAATGCTTTATTAAACCATAAATTACAGTCTGGATAAAAAGAAAAGAAAATAGGAGATAGAAATATAACTACCCATTTTAGTAAATGTTATATTTAACTTTACTTTAGCTACTTTGTTGGAAATGCTCTTAGCTTATTTTTATAGTTCTAATTTTGAACATTTTGGCTTAATCTCTTAAATTTTGGTTTGGAACATTTTCGGCCCTATTATTTGAATATAAAGATTTTGATATAACATTTGTTTGCTACTTTATAGTTTGATTTTGAGTTCATAAATATATCACCGGAAAATTCTTATGAAAAAAAGAAAAATTTGAATGCATACAACAATTAGAGGGCTCAGCTTTTAAAATTTGCCTCAAGTATGAAAACCTCAAGTTCGGCCCTGGTTTGAGCTTACTTCGAGATCCCACTTCGACTCTTTTATGACTTTTTGTAATTAAGTTTACCAATTTGTTTGATACTAGTGCATCTTAGTAACTTGGCTAATTGTTTGGTCATATCAATTAGCGTTCGTGGAGATAGCAATGTAAGTTATTGCAAATTGGTAGATCATTTGTCATTTTTCTTTGGGTGACTTCGTGACTTTGAACTAAAAGGAAACTGTGCTCACACACTTCATAATTAAAGTTACCAATTATTGACTAATTGTGCTCATACACTACGATGGTCTGTTTATTATTTATCTTGTTACTAGTAGTTTTGTTGGAAGATTGTAGGGTTGTTGAAAGATTGTAAAATACCAAATCACCAAACATGTAAGGCATCCACTTTCTTCTACCATCAAAATGAATATAATTGTCTAAGTCTAAGCAATTGAAAAGAAATTATCCAAATTAAGCATGATCACTGAGCTCATTAAACTATTGCAGTGTCGAAAGATTAACATCATCAAGAGTCCACAATGAGCGAACCACGACTGGAGCTCTCGCACACAATTAAGAATGCGAAGTCTAGCCTAGAAATGTCACACCAAAAAAGAAAACCTACATCACATTTATCTAATTCCCTAATCCAATCTTTTGAAATAAAGGTTATGGCTCAAATATAAGTATACATCTTCATGCTTCAAGTCATTGAGCAACTTCTGAGCACTAGGGGTCAAGTTGGCCGGCATGCTCCTTTATTTACGGCTGAAGATAAACTTCAAACCGCTTTTAAAATTATTTACAAATACCTTCGATCTTGGTCATCAACCTTTGATAGATAAGATCATTTTATCAGATTTATTGACCTATATGTAGTAGTTTTTTTGAACTAGAATAAAACCACAAATGACCCAGAATACTCCGAATCCAGTACATACTAGAACCACAAGAATCTAGAATTGCAACCTTTAAGACATACTGATATTGAAATAGTTACATAAATAGTAAGTTTAGATTTCTGCCCACCCACCATAGTTAGTAATATTCGGGATGGGAATTAAATGTCAAAAATACGTCGTGACGATTTGGTAATTTTAAGTGAAAAATACTTTAAATAAAATTCAGAAATGGAAAATTATAAAATTCGATACCCATGTGTTTTAAATGAAATGTAATGAAAAATACGGACATACAAATTTCAATATATGCCATTTCTAGTACTTATATGTAGTTAATAAGACTTTTAAAACATATATTTTGAAGAAAAAATCGAGGTTAGCCATAATTTTTTTCCAAATATTATCATTTGGATATACACAAAACTCCAACACATCTAAGTTATTGTCACGCCCCGAATTTTAGAATAAAAATTCATAATCCGAAAACATGAAAAATACTACAAACTCAAATAATCATCTTGAAAATTTCTTTTCTTAACATCCTCACCACACGAAATAAAATCAAACCGAATTCAGTCTCGGTTAATTATTACAACTCAAATCCAAAATAAACTGTAAAGCTCAAAATGAGCATACACACCTCACAACTAAATGAAATAACAAAAACTGCTGTAACACCTACACAGCTCGGTCACCTCCCTGGTTATCCTGACCTGCAGGGATATCCGCTACACCATTTGAATGGTGTACCGGGATTGCAACAACACAAAACCCGATAAGCTTATGAAAGCTCGTATGAGTAAATGGAAGAACTATTGTTTAATTTAATTCATAATTAATTCCACACACAACAACACCCAACAATTTCCACATCCGCAAGTACTAACAATCAAAATCACACACCAATTCAATATATCAAGACAAACCCAAACTCACATCTTTCTTCACAACCCTTAACATCATATTTATAAAAATATGGTACTTGACAGACTAGAGCTCTAATTGAATCGTAGCCCGTCACCTGGCCTAGGTTATGGCATCCGATATATTTATCATTATCGTATTTCATCAATATGTGTGAAGACCCAGATTTTCATACAATAAATTTATGTAATTCAATAATTGTTATATTAATTGAATTGTGATATTTGGGATTATTTGGATTGTCGTCGGTTGAGAAGATTAGTTCCGAATGATTTTATTTTCGAAAACGAACGTTATTTAGGGGGTCGTGAAAATTGAATTTTTATACGTTCAAAATTTGGGAAAACTTCCTTCATGAAAGTTGTAGAGCTCGTCGATACGAGTCCGTGCATATATGGAACGTATTATTCGGAGTTCGTATGAATAAGTTATGGATATTTGAAAATCGAAATTTTTCTAAAAATAGTGGAAAAATCTGAGTCTGTTGTGAAGGACGAAAAAAATTCTATTTTTGCACATCAGCCCCCGTCTCTCTCGGCCTGGTCACTGTACTTGCAGACTCGCCGACCCGACCCGACTGGAAGTCGGCCTTCCCGGCCGCGCCGCCGCTGGACCCAGCCCCCGTCCGCTTCGCCGCCTCGCGCTCGGTCGATCCCCGCCGTCGCCACACCCAGCCGTCGCTCCTAGGCTTGGATCGAAGTCTCTATCCGAAGCCCAAACCCGACCCGGCCGGAAAACCATTTTTCCGGCGGTGCACGGGCCGATCCTCCCCATTTTCGTGACGTGCTCTTCCTTCTGATCATCCCCATATATGGCTTGCATCACGATTTTGAGTGTAGAGTGGTAGATCAAGAGTTGAAGATTTCAACGTCCCTGATTCGATCTGGAGACTGATCAGAGGGCCGAGATTAATCCAACTTCAAAACCCGATCTAGGACGATCTAGACCTCATCTCCGAAAAAGTCAGGTATTAAAGTTGTTCACAATTTCATTTTGAAGAAGTTTGTAGTTGACGACTTTTGCATCGGAGGTGGTTGACCGCCCGTTGACCACCGTCTGACCGCCGCGTGTGGCGGCGCATCGGACCGACTTTTGAGTTTTTATCATCTGGACGATGATCTATGCATCCATACGAGCGTTTTGAGATATACCTTGGTCATGTTAGAAAAAGTTGATAAATAGTCACTTTCTGTTTTGACGTTACTATTTACGGTTTTACAATTTACCTTCGGTTTGAGATTTACAAAGATCAGACCATCGGTTTTACTTCAAATTTTAATATGATGTTCATATGACTGTTCCGATGACTTTGTGTGGTGACGGGCGAAGATCCGACCGTTGGATCTTCGTATAATTGTAAAATAGTGATTCGGGAGGCAATTAGTGAAGATCCGTTCATCGGATTTTCGTATAATTTTGATAGGATGTTTCCAAGGGCAATTCATGAGGATCTAACCGTTGGATCATTATTTAAATTCAATCCGCCCGTCGGATTGTCCTTATTTTAGAATCCGACCGTTGGATTGTCGTTATTTTGAAATCCGACCGTTGGATCATCATTTAGGTTTATTTCATGCTTCGTTGCTAAGTAAAGACCGTACTTGATTAGGTACTTGACGGCTTGAGTTGACGAGCATTTGGATTATTGTGAGTTATATTTATTGAAGACGCAGCGGGAATTTCGAGGTGAGTAAAACTCACGTGGTTCATATTACGAACCGAGCGTTTTAAATTTATTTATTTTTGGTAATTGTGTGGAAAATATTTATGGATTAAATATTTGTTTTTAATCACATGGACTTGTTCACTACGGTCCATAGGTAAGTAAAATGAATTTTAATTATACAAATGAATTTCACGATTTTCTTGTGTGAACTATAGATGGTATTAGTGGTCATTCCTGAGTGGATGATTACATATATATATATATATATTTACGTGGAATATATATACTGATTGGTGTGATTTTAGTGACGATATGATTGAGATAGAATGATGATTTGGATTATATTCAAATGCCTTAAATTCATGATAATATCATATATGTTGATTGAGTTGATTTAATTATGTGAAAACATACGATTGTACGTATTGTGGATTTAGGGTCAACGTAGTGACCAATATGGGGTAATCGGACGCTCTAATCCAAGGTGGATGATGGGATACGATTGGTTGAGTATGTACAATTATCGGACGTTCTAAATATGTATATAAGTATACATATTGATGAAATACGATAAAGATAAATATGTCGGATGCCATAACTTAGGTCAGGTGACGAGCTACGATTCAGTTAGAGCTCTAGTATGCCGAATACCCTATTTTTATAAATACGATGATGGGGTACTGTGGAGAAAGATGTGAGTAAGGGTTGGTGTTGAGTAGTTGATTTATTGTGATTGTTGGTTTTCGTAGTTGTTGAATCGTTGCATGTTGACTTAAGTAGAAATAAATGTGATTAAATTAAGTAACAGTTCTTTCTTTTACTCATACGAGCTTTCATAAGCTTACCGGGTTTTGTATTGTTGCAATCCCGGTACACTATTCAAATGGTGTAGCGGATATTCCTGCAGGTCAGGATAACTAGGGAGGTGACCGAGCTGCTTAGGTGTTACAGCAGTTACATTTTATTTCTTGAGCTGTGAGGTGTGTATGCTCATTTAGAGCTTTACAAATTATTGCATATTTGTGTTGTAATAATTAACCGAGACAAATTCGGTTTTGATTTTATTTCGTGTGGTGAGGTTGTTAAGAAAAGAAATTTTCAGGATGATTATTTTGAGTTGTGATAATTTTCATGTTTCGGATTTTGAATTTTATTCTAAAATTCGAGGCGTGACAATATGTATACATATATACATATTTAGAACTTCCGATAATTCCACATACTAAACCAATCGTATCCCATCATCCACCCAGGATTAGAGGGTCCGATTACCCCACACCGGTCACTACGTCGACCCTAAACCCATAAATGAGCACAACATATAATATCACATACTGAAATCAACTCAACCAAGATACACCATATTATTATGGAATTACACAATTGAAATAAAATCAATTCATCAATTCAACTCAATCATATCATCACTCCACAATCCACTCATCAATATATATTTTCCACGTAAATATATATATATATATATATATATATACGTAATCATCCACTCAGGAATGACCACTAATACCATCTATAGTTCACACAAGAAAATCATGAAATTCATTTGTATAATTAAAAATTCATTTTACTTACCTATGGACCGTGGTGATTCAAGTCCATGAAATTTTAAAACAAATATTTAATCCGCAAATATTTTTCACACAATGACCAAAAATAATTAAATATAAATCGTTCGGTTCGTAATATGAACCACGTGAGTTTTACTCACTTCGAAATTCCCGCTGCGTCTTCAATACAATATAATTAACGCCGAAATAGCCCACTCAAATAAAATCCGTCAATCACCAAATCAAATGTGATTCGAATTTAACCAATAATTTCAACATATAATTTAACAACCATTTAACGGCCGGATTCTAACTTACATTACAATCCGATAAGCGGATTCTCACGAATCGCTCCCCTAATTACCGTTTTGCACATATACGAAGATCCAACGGTCGGATCTTCACCCATGACCACACAAAGCCTCTGGGACAGTCATATGATCATCATATCAAATTTACAAGTTCATCCGACGGTCCTAATTTCACAGATCAAAAATCTAATGATCGAAATCGATCGAAATCTCAAAATTCATAACTAATTCATACGATATCCAAAAAATGCTTATAATACGCCGAAATGATCGTATTGAAACATAGAATCATAAAATGGACAGAAACCAAATTTTAGACCTCCGAAGGTGGCCGGAAAGGGCCGCCGGAGTTAGGGATAAAGCCACCACCGACCACAGCCAATGGTGTCGGGGCCGAGCTTGTCCCCTTCGTTTCATCATTCTGAGCAACTTTCATAACTAGCACAAGACCAAAAAATGACGGGAAGGGATCGAAAAGTACCAATTATAGTCGGCGGCCGGAAAAATTCCAGAAACCGGTGAGCTTGAAAACCGACGTGAAAACTGCAACCTCAGGCCCCGATCCCTTATGGAAACTTGTTCAGAACCTCCTTGCGAACTCAACAAGCCAAGAATCACAAGAAACGATCGTGTATAGCTTGAGATATTTGGATCGAAAGTTGGTTGTTTCGATCCGTACGGGGTCGAGTTCCGACGAACGTGAAAACGTTCCACCTAGTTCCGGTCCTTCTTGGTGCTTGTAGAGGAAGTTGAGGCGAGCTCAATGAGCCAAGAATCAAGTGAAATGGTGGTGTGTAGCTCGAGATATCAAGATCGAACCGAAAACGACCCTTTTCGGTTCGGGCCGTGCCGCCGCAGCTGCCTGCCTTGTCGCGGCGCAAGGCTGCCTCTAGCAGCTGCGCAAGGTTGAGACGAAGCTCTTGGAGGAGGTTTGAGGTCGTGGGGTGGCCGGATGAGGTGGAGAGAGCTTGCCCTGTTTTTGCCTCCGTTTCGGCCGAGAGGGAGAGAGAGAGAGAGAGAGAGAGAGAGAGAGAGAGCTACAGTGCTTTCCAAAAAACAAAAATGGAGGCCGGACCAAAAAGGAAACTTCACAAAAAAATTCTAGGGTTTTATCTATATATACCCGTTTCGGAAAATCTTCTAAATTCGATAACTAATTCAGAAAAAATCCGATCTTTGCGTTCCGCAAGTGGACGACTCGTATCGATGAGCTCTACAACTTTCATGAAGGAAGTTTCTCCAAATTTTGTACGTAGAAAAAGTCGATTTCTCAAACCGAGCATTTCGAGATTTTCGTTAAAAATAATCGTTTAGAAACTTCGATAATTCTAAAAGTGAATTATTATCGAACAATATTCGTGAAATCGCATAATAATCGTTTAACACAATTACTCGAATTTAAAATGAAAATTGCGGGTATTACAATTATTTAATAAATGAAAAATGTAATGAATAACTTATTAAATGTTTGTGACTATTAAATGTATAATCTTTTAATTATAGAAGTTTAAAATTTAAAATTAGTCTTAAACTTTACATTTTTCGATTGAAAAATTCTGGAATACATATAATTCGGGAATGATTTGGTTGACTTAAAAAAAAAAAGTAAATTTATGTGAATCTTTGAGAACAATTCGGGAAACTCGATTTTTTTTGTTTTAAATTTCTCAATTCAAATTAACTAACTAGGTTATGCACTACATGACTAACAAAATATGCCCACTACAGAACTTACAAAAAACAAAACAAAATGTTCCATGTGTTACTGAATTTCAGTAATCAAAGCGTATGTCATGAGATTATGAAACTTAACAGTCTATATTAGTCGGGAGCTTATATTGGTTGACACTATATTTTTGAATTTCAGTAATCAATCACTGGTAATAACAAGACTGACAGCCAAACCTCTGTTGCCAAACCTCTTAATTCTGCTAACCCGATGTAGATAGTCTTTTGAAGCATTGGCCATTCCATAGTTTATGAGTAGAGCAACATTCTGCAAATCAATTCCCTGTAAAAATTCATCAGTGGTAAAACTGTAGAATTCTCTGAAAGAAAATCCAGCATATTCTTGTCCACATTCTTTAGCTCCATGTCACAATGGAAGATAGAAATACTATGCTTGCAGCTGCGCATCATATAAGCAAGAATTTAAAGACTCTGCTTCGAGTTGACAAAGATAATTGCTTGGATAATGTCCAAGTTCTCATAGTGCTGATTAACCACATTCTCAATCAGTGCTAGGGATGGCTAAAAGAAGAGCTGGAGTAGGACTCCGTGAGGAAAGCCCTGTACAGGACATAAATAGGGTTCCCGGCCATATGCCACGTGTATTATGCCAGGGCAAGGGTTGGGGATTTATAAAATCCCATTTCCCACAGCAGCGGTGGTGGTGATTCTGGTCACTCTAGTGGGGCCCAATTTTCTTTTTCCCCATTTTTCACAATATTTATACATCTTAATTTTTTTAAACATAATAAAATATTGTCAAATCAGAAGAAATGGAAAAAAAAAATGCAAAAAATGACGAGGAATCAAATCTTGCACTCGCATCACTGTTTATGTGTTCTATGTCATAAATCATAATGACATCATCACCGCATCATTTGATGAGTTCTCCTTATCTCGCCATGTATCTTTTTCAGGGTGACTTTTCCTAGTTTGACAAGGAAGGTCCAAGGAGAAAACAACAAAAACCCAAGTTTGGTTCATTGAGAAAACAACCAACGTTTGGTGGTTCAAGTGGTAAGGAGCTTGTTCCCCTTAAACAAGGTTTCGAGCTCGAGCCTTGTGAATGGAGCAGCCAGCGTTTGGAGACCTTCCCCCCCAAAATGGGGTCCAATCTGGCTCGAAGGATTAGTCCTTACCTACGGGTGGGGGATACCCTGGTTTAACCAAAAAAACAAAAACCCAAACATTGACTTTTCCTAGTTTGACCAGGAAACACAAAATATGAAGAAAAAGACGAAGAATCAAACTTCGATTTTCGTGATTTACAAGCCAAAATGTTTCCCTCGTCTGGGCAAGAATATTTTTCGGGGAGATTCTTTCTGGTTCGACCAGGTTGCTCAAAATTATTGAAAACAATGAAAAACTAAACTTTTGTTTTCAAGATCCTCGGACCAAAATGTTTTTTAGTGTGTAACCTACAGGGACGGAGGTGGGGGTTTTCCATTTAATAAAAGCCTGATGGGGAAATGGGGGTGCGGCTGCGGCTGTGAGGATGGAGCAAACATTCCTAATTAGTGCTATGGTCGTCGATAAGCAAGTCGCCATCTCGTCAGCCATTACAAACGATTGAAAGTTGTAGAGAACCTCTAGATTAAAACCCTAGTTTTCCCATTCTGCTTGCAGACTGCTATGAATATTAATATATATATTTCTTAAGAAAATAAGTTAGTACCAATAATCCGGTACATTAAGTAGATTTATTCGATTCACATGTAAAAATGACTTCATTCATTGATATACTAATTTCAAACTACTCTTTTGTCTGTATCGAAGTAAATTTACTTAATATATCACTACATCCCTAAAAAGTTGTCACACGTACCGTTTCGAGAAAAAAAGATTATTTAATAGGAAAATTGGAATTGAACTATAAATACTAGTTCCATCCCATAGAGAGCCACTGAGCAGAGTCGGCGACTCATTTCTAGGCTTCCTTCGCATTAGCCTCTTCGCCATTGCTATTTCGAAAGGTTCCTTCGTCTACCTTCTTCATCCGAAACCTAATTCCGCCTTCTGCAATTGGTACGTATCCCTAATCCGAACCGACTTTAATCATCTCCGTTAACCTTATCTGAAAATTCCTTTTCCTCTAAGAAAAATGGGACTTTTTTGGCGGGAAAATTGGCATAGAGTAGATTTTCAATCCATGACTGTGTGAGTGTTTCTGCAGCGATGGAGAACCTTCACGGCAACTCGAGAGTTCCGAAATTGAGCCCGCAGCACTTGATGAAAGGAGGAAGCTTCGAGAAAGCGGACCTCGACTCGCCGCTCCTCAGGTACCTGCGAGGCTCTCAGTCGCCGGTCGATGGCTTCAAGCAGCGGCGCCACCCGCTCTCGCCTGTGGAGAATCTGATGGCGGCGGCGAGGTCTTCACCGGTGAGAGCGGTGCCGAGGGATGAGGTTCTGGTGATGGACGGCGTTTTGGTCACCGATGGAAAGAGGAGTTCGAGGTCTGGTGGTTCTGGTTCGCCTTCATCTACTTCATCGGATTCTTCGGGGAAAGGTCTCTACAAAGGCCAGGTCTTCATCTCTTTCTCTCTCACTGGTTCATCAATTCTAATTTTGTTTTCTTAGTAATTATCTGTTTAGCTATCAATGAATAATGATCCAAGTATTGTATTGGCATCATCGTCAACCGATTTGTGAGAAGAAATTAGTGATTTCCTTTCTATTCACTTGAGTTCTTTTTTTTTGGATGGAATCTAACATATGGCTTAGGTACACTAGGTGCTTGAATTTTCTGATTGCAAGATGCAATGATGATACATTTTAGTTTAGGGTTCTTGCACTTGAGCCAATTCGGTTAAGCATCTTGAGCCTAAATTCAGCCATCATTGTATGTCTGTTGTTGCGTGAATAGATTTTGCTATGTTCTTCGATTTACTCTGCTCCTTAAGCTTGCAACTGCTCACAGAACTTTAGAATTTACCAAACTGGATCGTTAGCTCGATTAGTCAGTAGTCCAAAAGCAGAAAATGTTGTTACTTACTGCCGTAAATAGCATATTCGACTAAATACTATTTGCAAGTTAACAAGTCCTTGAGATTTCAGATGCTGCTGTTGTCAGTTTAATACTTTAGATGATATGCCATTAATAGCTTCTTGTGATTGTGAAATATGTATGAGAAACAATCTTAGTTTTTGTCACTCATTCAGCAACATGTTAGGAAGAGGATGAGTACAAATAGATGCAATGGTCAGTAAAACCTCACCCAAAAAAATATGTCGTTACTTGCTGCCTCTAAATGCCTTAACATTTAAGTAAACAAGATTGCAACATTTACAATTCCTTGAGATTTCAGATGACGGTATGGTTAGTCAAAAGGATGGTCCATTAAGAGCTTGTTCTGACCTTACAAATGAATAATCTATGAGAAACAATGTGAGTTTTACCACTTGTTTCTCTACAAGTGAAGAAGAGGGGTAGTTAATAGGGAAGCAGTGTTTCTGTTGGACCTCTACTTTCAAACTATTTTGGTAGTTTAATTAAATTCTTTGCTCTGCTTCTTAAGCTTTTACGTAGGATATGCCGTGCAAACTCTAAAGCTTGTTTTACTTACTATTCTTTGGGATTTCTAACAATGCTGTGGTTAGTCAAATGATGGTCCACCAAAAGATTGTTTTGACTTGTGAAATGTACGAGAAAGATTCATTAATGAGAAGTAGGTGGTACGGTAGAGTTTGAGATTATTGTGGAAAAATATAAAGGTTGAAGTAAGAGACTTGTCCACATCAGGTACAGCTAGTTTCTTGTTGCACAGTGATTATGCTGGGGTCCATTTAAACTCTAATTTGGAAGTGCTGTTTTCTTTCTGCGTTATAAAAATATGAACAAAGATTTAGTTCCCTTTTTTTCTGATATGTATCACATTAAGATGTGGCGGTACTGTAAGTCTTCCTGTCACTGCCAATCAAAATGGTCATAGCTAATAATCAAGTTGGGGTGATTTACATGTTATATATCAGTGTTGCAGGAAAACTGTAAAACTATAATTTAGGTTGCTTGATCTAGAAAATGGTTCTCTACATTTATCATCATATGATCTTGGGATTGATCAAATTGGCCTTTTAAAATTATGAAAGCTAATAGAAAGTGAAAGCTGTTACTGCAGAAGTAATTTCTACTTATGTGCCATCTGTCCCTGAGCTGTTGGTTGGTGCTCGATTTAAAAGTTGTATCTTGAGTTGATGCTAGAACTGATAATGAAGTTAGGGACAGTTTACCTGTTTTCACTGAAAGTCAACAACAGCTTATATTCCATCTGTCCATGAGCATCATCCTAGTTGGATTACTGACTTTAATTAGTCATCAGAAGGTTAGATTGTAATTGTTAGTTAATGATTTAGTATGATTGTATTTAAGTAGTCAGTGCCGTTGTAAAACAATTTATATAGTTAAGGTTCTTTACAAAACATAATGCTCTCTTTAAATCTCCAGAGCCTTTTTTACTGCTGAATATTTCGATCCCACATTTCTGTGAGAACTAGGTTGGTGGTATGGTGCCTTGGATGGTTTTCTGAGTGTTTGTTTAAATACATTGGTTATGCATCCTTTATATTTTGCCAAATCTCACTGGTGTCTTGAGATGATTTGTTCAGTAGTGCTAGTTGAAATTATAGATGTTGAACTCATAGAGCAAATTGTTCATTAATGGTGAGGACTTTATCAAAGTTTGATTTTCTTGCATTTGTCTTGACCGTTGCCTATTTTTTTATGGCAGTTTGTACTTGGAAAAGAAAATTTGCCTCCAACTCGTTTTCCTGGCAAGAACAAATCTGAGGTTAGCAATGAGACAACATCAATTGGCTGCCAAATTTGACATAATCAACTCCTGAAATTGCCATTTCTTCTTCTATTTTTAGTGAGCTCCTCTTTTATTCATATGGAATCATGCTAATGCTCGGGCTAATACAACTTGTTTCTCTGGGCACAGTTGTGCAAGTCTACACCTAGATCAGGATCATGCACACCCAGCCCGAAGTCCCGCCTTGTCTATCAGATCATGGCATCAGCTGTTACTGAAGCAGCAGCAGCGGCAGCAGCAGCCTTGTCTCCAAAACTGAATAGGACCAGCAAGACCCCCATTACTGTTATCTGCTGCAGAGACTGGTCACCCCAAGATGATGGCATTGAGGTTGTCTTGCCTTCTTCAACTGAAAAACCTCCATCAAAGGCAGATGTAGATGATCACATCACTGCTTCTCTCTATGGTCCTACTACAAGAAGGAGATTATCAGTGTTTGCTGAAATTTTCCCAGAGTAGTAACCTGTTAGCTGAAAGCTTCCACTTCACACAAAAAGGTATATTGTACATTCGTCCTGTTTGTTTTTGGATTACATACTAGGTCCCTTTTGCACCTCATTGTTCCTACTTACTGCTTATATTCTAGCGCGTAGACTGGGATTAGATTGAGCAAGATTGTTGCCAACTATACTTGTAGAGGGCCTTGTTTGTTTACCATAGTACTTGATCACCAACTATGGTGCATAATATCTGGATAGCATGACCTATTGCGGTACTTAAAAGTTGATAAAGGATAATGAATTACGGACATGGATCTCTTGTTGCAATTTCTCTGGATTTGATAGTTTCCCCTGTTTGATGTATTGTATGTGGCTGCAAGAGTGAATCCTTTCAGATTGTGATTGGCACTGTTTTATGGTGGAAACCAAACAAAGAAATAAAATAAAATAATCTGTGCTTTTCTCACTAATGTTATTACTAACGAAGTATGTACCATGCTTCTTTTGTTTTTTCTCCTCCAAATGATCTCAGAATTTCAGTCGACAAACATAGCTAGTAGATCACTTGAGGAATCCGGACATATAACAATTTCGCTTCTGGGAGTGTGACTAGCCACCGCTGTTTTTCGAGCTAGTTGATCTTTAATATTCACAAAAAATAATATTAAGTGAAATCATATTTGTAGAAATGACCTAATCATGAATATGTAAACATCTAACAGTAAATATATATAGAAATGTGATAAAAAAAGTGGGTTTCACAAATCCTTATGTTAATGTTACTCATTTTAAAAACTAGCGGAGTTTACGAATCTTAGTTGACATGTTCCACGAGTTAAAATGTCAATCGAAATTGCTCGAAAGTGCGAATTTTTGGAGGGAACTACCCTCAATTCCACCGTTAGACTTACCGGTTTGAAAAATTAACGGCGATAAAATGGGTCCCTCACACAGGACAAAGATAATGACAAACCCCGTATGAAAGTAACAGAAACAATTTGAACCTCCCACACTCCCCTCATTTCTTCAGAGACTAGAGTGAGAAATGGATAGGGACGAACGAAACGAATGGGAGGAACAGTGCCGTCTGTACGAGGCCTACAACGAGCTCCACGGCCTCGCCCAAGCCTTCGACACTCCCTTCGACGCTCCCGCCGTCCTCGTCGTCGGCCACCAGACAGATGGCAAGAGCGCATTGGTGGAAGCCCTCATGGGCTTCCAGTTCAACCACGTCGGCGGCGGCACCAAGACCCGCCGCCCCATCACTCTCCACATGAAATACGACCCGGACGCCCACTCCCCTCTCTGCCGCCTCGTCTCCGACTCCGACCCGGCCCAGGCCCACCTCAAGTCCCTCCAGGACATCCAGGCTTACATTGAGGCTGAGAACATGAGGCTCGAGAAGGAGCCTTGTCTCTTTTCCTCCAAGGAGATCATTATTAGAGTGGAGTACAAGTACTGCCCAAACCTCACCATTATCGACACTCCTGGCCTCATTGCTCCTGCTCCTGGCCCCAAAAATCGAGCATTACAGGTCAATTCGAACTCGATTATTAGTTATTCAAGTTCAGTGTGGCTCATTCATGCATGAATTTTATGCAAATTGTGTGATTCAAACTTGATATGAGTGATAACATTTACGACGAACTTCGATATGAATGAGTAGTAATTTAGGGTGTAGGAGCATGTCCGGGCTGAATTGGAAGTGCAATGGTGGTTGATTGATGGTTGTTACATTGATTATGTCGGTTTCAGGTTCAAGCTCGTGCGGTGGAAGCACTCGTGCGAGCTAAAATGCAGCATAAAGAGCTCATTATATTGTGTCTTGAAGATTGCAGTGACTGGAGTAATGCAACTACGCGGAGGGTAGTAATGCAAGTATGTCGTCCCTCTTTTTGTTTTTAGGTGTTTTGTTGTACTGGTCTGAGTTTTGTTCAACTGTTTGAAGCCTTGAATCTTTGCCTCGGTCATGTGCAGATCGATCCTGAGCTCTCGAGGACTGTAATTGTTTCAACCAAGCTCGATACGAAAATACCCCAGTTTGCACGGTCATCAGACGTGGAAGTGTTTCTGTCACCTCCCACATGTATGCTCGATGGGTGCATCTTGGGAGACTCGCCTTTCTTTACTTCTGTGCCGTCTGGAAGAGTTTGTTTTGAAGATGATTCGGTTTACAGATCTAATGATGAGTTTAAACAGGTGTTCTCGCTTATCTTGTGTTCATTTTGTTGAAAATCAATAATGAGGAGGGATAATGATATTCATTGTGTGTCCCGAGTTATATTTCGCCACTTAAGAATTTATCACTTAAGAATCTAAATCCTAAGCTTTAGGTTGGATGTATTATCTTATGGTGCATTTGTTGTGATATCTAATCCACTTTTACCCAGATGTTTAAGGTGGTTTCTGAAGTCACAATGTGGTTTATTTCTATCTAGTTGCTCACATGATTGTAACTACTCGAAGAAATATTTTGCCATTAGTGATAATTTGGCTGCCAGAGAGTTGTCTGTACTCAATATACTCTTTTCATAAGATGGTGTTGTTTTTCTTTTTAGTAAGCTGAAAAGCAGCAGTTTTGAAGTTATATAGAATTTAATTAATTAAGATACTACTTACTAATCTTCATATGATAATTTTTACAAATTATTTTCTGTGTACTCTTTGTTATTAGTTGGCGTACTTATGTAATAATTTTTTTTCTTTCCCTATTTTGGATAAAACCTGGTATTTCTGAAGAGAGAAATGCAGTCCTACCCAAGACCTGAAATAAGATTTTTGTTGTGCTGGTATGACATTGATTGTAAACCATATAATATTTGTAATGTATTCTAATGCAGGCAATATCTGTAAGAGAAAAGGAAGATGTTGCAAGCTTAGAGGAAAAATTGGGCCGGTCACTGTCTGTACAAGAGAGAAGTAGGATAGGTGTAAGTAAACTTAGGTCTTTTCTGGAAGAATTGCTACAGAAAAGGTAATAATTTTTACTTTCCTGTTATGATCAAAATAACTTGCTCAACTCTTGACTTAAAACTTTTTGGGACTATATATTGCAAGGTACATGGAAAATGTACCACTGATCATTCCACTTCTTGAGAAGGAATACCGGAGTGCAACAAGAAGGATGAATGAAATAAATCAAGAACTCAGGTTCATAGTTAAACTCACAAAGCACCTTCTCTTAATGCAATTCACAATATGATTTCAGTTTATTTCATTTCATTTGCTTAAACTGAATACACCATGACATGGGAAATGTATAGAAATCAACCTACTGCGAACATTTTTCATTGCCTGGTTACTTACTTAGTTATGTTGCCTTATTTCTTGATGCAGCACTTTGGATGAACTGAAACTAAAGGAGAAAGGGAGATTATTTCATGATATGTTCTTGACGAAGGTAACTTTAGTCGTGGCATTCTCCTTGACAAGAAGTTATAGGTTGTTATTAATTTCTTATTATCTTTTCGTGGGGCCTTATATATTGATATTTTTTACTAGAACTTTGGGTTTCGATACTTGAGAATGGCCACTTTACAAAATAGGAGTAGGACCCCTTTGAGATGTCTCCATGGACCTCATGTTAGCTGTGGTTGAAAGTGGATAAAGGCCATTTTTACTAGAACTGTTGGGAGCGTTCCATTCTTTTGGGCGGCATCCTTCCGCATTGGAAAGATTTGCTTGAGCTAGTGTAATGCTTAGTTTGTAGTACTTCCGTGCTTATTGTAAAAGTCTCATTATCTTCTATGAAGTTTTCTTTTCTTTCTTTATTAGTTTCTTATTTTGTTTTTTTCCAGTGTTTGACATGCGTATATTTTTACTTTAAATAATGCTCCTAGTTCTAGGTTTATCTCTACTGACAAAATTTGTTTTATACATCAGTTATCATTGCTATTGAAAGGAACAGTTGTTGCACCGCCAGACAAATTTGGTAAATCACTATTATGTTGCTTAACAGACTATGTATGCTAATGGTTACCAAGAAGGGATAACTTTTCTTATCATTGAAACCATCAAATATCAACATCAATTCCACCACCCGCATTAATAATCCTAATCTATTTTCATGTTGTGTTGTTCCTTTGCCTGTTTTAATTTCCTTGTATCATCCTTTCCTTTTCAAGGAGAAACACTACAAGATGAGCGAACTAACGGAGGAGCATTTGTCAGTAGCGATGGTCTTCAGTTCCCTCACAAGCTTATACCTGTGAGTTAAAGAAATTTCTCATTGCAATTTTTCTGTTTTTTTAGAATTTTATTCTTTTACGAACCTATTTATTTATTTATTTATTTATTTATTTTTTGGAGTTTTGCATTCGTCACATATTCTATTATTAAATTTATGTAAGTAAACCCTTTCTGAAATTAGTACTATCCTTTCTGTAACTTCTGGCACTGATTAGTAAACCATGAGAAAAATCAGGCGACAGAATTGCTTTCCTTTCTATAACTTTTTCTTCTGCTGTGGACGCAAACTGACATGAATCTTTTTAGACTTTATGTACGAATGTAAGAACTGTGTGTCCTATGTGTGTAGAATGCAGGAATGCGTCTCTATGGGGGTGCACAATACCATCGTGCCATGGCTGAGTTTCGTTTTGTAGTTGGAGGAACAAAATGCCCTCCAATTACAAGGGAAGAAATCGTGAATGCATGTGGAGTTGAAGATTTACATGATGGAACAAACTACTCTAGGTATTTATGCCTTGATGATTTAATCATACTCATACCTGTATAATTGATCATGTTTTTCCTTTTTTTTTTCCCTTTTCTTTTCTATATCTGTCACAATTGTGCTCTAAATTTGTCTTTACTTACTATTTATTTCATTTTCCTCTGATCTCTTTCACTTTTCGACTATACTTCTTATAAAACAGGACAGCTTGTGTAATAGCTGTTGCAAAGGCTCGTGATACATTTGAGCCTTTCCTTCATCAGGTAATGAACAATCTGTATTTTCTACTTTTTTTATTTTCCTTTTATCTTTTTCCTGTGACACATGTTCTGTGATGAGGGGTGCAATGTAGGTACTTGGTGTCATTTTCTATTAGAAGTTCGATTTATGAACAGAATCCTAATGTACATTTACATTCAATAAAAAGTTTATGGCCAAAATCTCATGACCAATAAAATATAAAATAAAAATCTCTTTGTTAGTTAGTTGAATGAATGGGTAATATAATAGGTTACGATGAAAATAGGACAAAGAAGAGTTTGACCGCCTTATGGGGTCCGAACCTTGCATTTCAAGGTCCCTACCAGTGGACGTTACTCATTCAAATGAAGCACTGCATTGGCTTCATACGTTGGATGAGAAGACAAGCTATTATTGCTTCTAGGAGTAAAAGCAGGAGGTCTTTTGGAGGACAGGAGGAGTATTTGTGAGTGTATTGGCATTTGGGTGAGGGTTATATTGAAAAAAAGAGAAAAGAAGATCTTGCATAGTTCTCTGACATGTGAGTGGGGTTAATGAAAAAAAATAAAAATTGATCTTCCAAAGTGCTTCATTATGTGACTGAGGATGGAGATGTTTTCGTGACTCACCCAAGGATCAAGGACCAGGCAGAGGAGAAAACGAATTGTGAAGAGAGAGAGAGAGAGAGAGAGAGAGAGAGAGATTTGCTTCTAAGTTTTAATCTCTGTACTTGATTGATTTTTCCAATTTTGTGAACATTATATTTTTCTTCTTTGAATTCTACATTCATTGTCCGCTATATCTAGATTTATGATGAATTGGACTGGATATAAAGTAAATAACTGTATGACTGGCATATGCTGAGATGATATCAGTTGGAAATTTTGGGTAGTAAATTTGACTGGTTTCTGCTTGTTGCTAGCCATCTGTGGGAAAAATAATGTTTCTCTACTATTGCAGTTGGGTGGTAGACTGTTGCATATTCTGAAGAGATTGCTTCCAATATCTGTTTATCTTCTTCAGGTATGGGCTCCATAGTTGTATAGATTATGGTTTTTAAATATTGGATGCATTTTCTATAATTTTATGCAGTAAAATCTTGCAATTTCTTCTTCCTTCATACAGAAAGATGGTGAGTATTTGAGTGGCCATGAGGTGTTTCTCAGGCGTGTTGCCTCTGCATTCAATGACTTTGCAGAATCTACCGAAAGGGCATGTCGTGAAAAGTAAACTCCTTCACGATTTATATCTCTTGTCTCTGGCTATTTATTAAGCAAACTCTTTGTTGCGCCTGCTCTCTCTATCTCTCTCTCTGTTTTTTTGTTTTGGCAATAAACTAATAATTGGCGCTAGTCACCCCGTGAAAGACACCAAGGGGTCATATCCATGGGGTAGCTTCCAAGGACCCTCAAGAAAGACGTGAACTCCTGGACCTCTGCCAATGCATTCTGTGCCCTAACCTCCACCAGGGGCCGGGCGCCCGCCGGGGTGCGGGGAGGGTGTTTTAATAGATATATACAGAAAAAAATACCTACAAAAACTAGGTCAAAGGAGTCAAAGCTAATACAATTTTCAAATGTGATAAAAGAACCAGACATCTTTTATAACGGTTGCAAGGCATCACGAAATGTAGATAACCCAGTTACATTATCTATAATTTGTTCGGACCCCTTTCTGATATGAGGCTTTTTATAGTTGTCTACTCTTTTTTCTTGTTATGTCATCAAATTTTCAATTAGGATTACACATTCATTCATGACCCCACACAATCAATCGCTTTGTTCAGTCTGGTAAACTATGAATTTAGTGTGGAAGTATGCGATGTTCAAGTGTTCCCTAACATGAATACATGCCTAATGGCAAGCACTATCATTATCTTCAATTCAAGCTTCCAAACTGCAGATAGATCAATATGCAATTCATGGAATTAAGTTTGCTTCTCTGCTATTTCGTTTTTGATAGCCAGAAATCCCCCCAACCCGTTACGTGGACCCAGGCTAAAAACTGGGCTTCCTGCTGAACCCTATCTTTAGGAGACAGGAAACTCTACAAGTAGCTAGATAGGCATTGTAAGGGGGTTCAAACCCCAGACTGTATGTAAGTAAACCGCCTGGCAATTTTGGTTAACTTCTAGTTAGTGCTCCTATGCTACTTATCATATGCAAAGACTTGCAAAGAAATTAGAAGATATAATTTACTGATTGGTAAAATAACAGTGACTTGAGGTAATACAATCATCAAGAAGTTTTTTATTAATGCTTGTTTATTCTGGTCTTCTTACATTATTACATGCTCTGTCTTTTTGCTGCAGATGTATGGAGGATTTAGTAAGCACAACACGCTACGTCACATGGTCTCTTCACAATAAGGTTGCGTAGTTGAATTTTTGAAAATGCCACTTGTTGTATGCTCTGATTTCAGATTGGTCTACTTTATTGAGATAGGAAATTAGGAAGATCTGATTGTGCCAGAAAAATATACAAGGTAGAGCTACAGCAATCAAAATACAGTTAAAAATGATGTCTAGTTGAACAATCTGGAAAACAAGAAACAACTTGTTTTACTTATGGCTTAGTAAAAACAAAGAGTAACCTGTAATTGATTTTCCGGGATAAGTTACTAGATATCTGTTACAGGCTTACAACCCTCGTAGAATATTAGTTTCGGATTAGACATAAGAACTAGAATGCATTGCCACTGTACTGAATAACCTACAATTGTTTATTTTTTCATTTATATTCTTGCTGTCTATGCATCAATTTCTTTTTGGAGTTATGCCTCTGTGGGGATCTTAATGTATGTCACGGAGCATAATCATTCATGAATTTGAGTGAGGATTAAGTTTCTTTTTTAATCCATATTTCATGCCATTTTCCTAATTCATAGAGAGGTACCCTGTAGAAAGGGAAATTCAAGTCTTGAAGTTTCACATGATTCCAATTTCAATAAATTGGACCGTCAGCAGTTTATTTCTGTAAATTTTTTTTTCCAGATACAATTTGTGTGTCTGACATCTCTTTGGATGCCTACTAGAATCGTGCTGGGTTACGTCAATTCTTGGACTCGTTTTCTGGAACAGAACATACCACTGTGGGTGGTACTTCTGTGTCTTCTGGTCTTTCTCAAGATTCAGCAGTTGGGTCAGTCGCCAATGAGAAGGACACCAAGTCACGGGCAGATGTGAAGCTCAGTCATCTGGCCTCTGGCAATGACTTGACTTCTATTCAAACTACGGAAACAAGGCTGGCTGATCTGCTAGATAGTACACTTTGGAATAGGAAGCTTGCTCCTTCATCTGAAAGGATTGTTTATGCTTTGGTGCAGCAAATATTTCATGGCATAAGAGAATATTTCTTGGCCTCCGCGGAGTTGAAGGTATGTAATATTAATTAAAATTGATGAAGATATTTTATGTCCTGCTGCTTTGTGGATGATGTGGCTGTAGAATATGTGCAGTTCTCTGAACTTGAACATATTTGAATTGTTCAAGAACTCTATTGGCTTACAAATTCACATCATGATTTTAAGCAAAATTACAGTTTTGTTTACTACGTTTCCCTCTTGCTCTTTGGTTAAGGCTTGTGATTCCCTCAGAGCACCCATCTTGTCCTCTCTCTCTCTCTCTCTCTCTATATATATATATATATATATATATATATATAACCTTGCTCAGGTGCGGATATCCGCACCTAAGCAAAAAGGTACGGATTTCTAGTTTTGACCCATTTTTCGATCATATTTTCACATCTTAACCGTTCAGTTTTTACGTCCTAATGTATAGATCACCTATGCAAAATTTCAGCCAAATTGGTGATCGTTAAGGCATCCAAAACTGCAATTTGCACGAACGAACCGAATCTGTTGAACCGGAACCGTTCGTGTACATTGTTGTAAATTGCAGTTTTGGATGCCTTAACGATCACCAATTTGGCTTGAAATTTTACAGAGGTGATCTATACATTAGGACCTAAAAACTGAACGGTTAAGATGTGAAAATATGATCGAAAAGTGGGTCAAAACTGGAAATCCGTACCTAAGAAAAACTGCGGACGTCCGCAGTGGAGAAGCTCTGATATATAACCTTGCTCAGGTGCGGAATATATATATTACTGGGTCGGAAGGTAGGCAGCTGGTTCCCACAAAAATTCAAGAGCTTTAGGTATTGATGGCAACTATTACCATTGGTTAAGAGAATGATAGATAATTTTCAATTTACTCTCATATAAGAGAGGTGCATGTCATTGGATGATCTCCCAAATATAAAATACCACTGATGAATTGAGTTTTGGCAACTTTGTTTCAGTCTGGAAGCCAAAAGGCATCTTATATTTTATCTGCGAGAGCTTGGAATGTTTGTGGGATTATAAACTGAAAAATGAGACAGCATCCTTTGAATCAAAGAATGTCACAGGGTATATGGTGTATAAGCATCAATTGAAAAGCATTTGAAAAGAAAACCATCTCTTCCAAATTTTTTTTATACACTCCATCATCATAACCTAATCCCAACCCTAAAAAGAAGGTACGATCAGTTGCTGATGTGTATTTTTGAGATAGAACCTAAAGGATAGTTTGATCTTGATGCATTGCAAAGAATCAGTTGTTTATATCAACATTAATCGAAGCATTGTTTTTATTCTGCTTCCATCATTTTCCATTAATTTTTATAATGGGTTTGTTGTCTTTTCTTGTCCTCACAGAAGTTCTTGTTGTTTCTGAGCTTGAGCTTGCCGATACAATGATCTATTACTATATCCCAATGGTTCTTGAAAATTCACATTTTTGTTTTGCAGTTCAACTGCTTTCTCTTGATGCCTGTTGTAGATAAGTTGCCTGCACTGCTTAGAGAAGACTTGAAATCTGCTTTTGAAGATGATTTGGATAATATTTTTGATATCACAAACCTGCGAAATTTATTGGGCCAGCAAAAGCGAGACGTGGAGGTTGAGCTTAAAAGGGTATATCTTTCTTTCACTTAACTTGTTAATTGGCTCTCTTCCTCGCTCACTTGCTCTGTTGCTCACCCCCATTGCCAACATGCTGTTGGTCTTGCAGATCAAGAGGCTTAAGGATAAATTCAGATCACTACATGAGCAGCTGAGTTCGGTTAGACGCAATGCGAATGCCTTTTCTGACTCCAGTTGAGTGTTTTTGGTTCGAACTTATTCATATGAGGAAGTAAAATTTGCTGGCTGAAAAATGGTAAGGTTTCCCTTGTAGCGTGTTAATGACATGGTTAGATTTAGAAGTGAAACTCAGTCCGAAAAATCTTATATGTTTGAATGGACAAATTGGCGTCTAATCGTCTATATATATATATTATATACCACTGATTAGTTTCAAATCGCTTAATCCATCCCTAGAGTACTAAAATTGTCATTTCGTAATGTAAGCCACGGAGGCATCGATCCCAGACCTTGGCATATTCACAAAGTGCAATCCCGGGATCATAAAAGTTTGGGCAAAAAGGGACTTGCAAACAACCAACTAGCTTTTGAGCTAGTGGTGTCTCTTTTTTGACAACAATGTTGAATGAGGTTCCAATTATGAAGCCCCCACCCCCAAAACTAAAAGAACATTTTGGAGTAGATACATGGATTATTGAGTTTGGAGTAGATACATGGATTATTGAGTTTGGAGTAGATACATGGATTATTGAGATTCTTCGCATCTACTTTGCATGAAGGCCTTAGGTAGTTAGGTTGTACATATTGTCATCTGTGTATATGCATGTATAAGCATTCCTTATCCGACAATTTCATTAGAGAACAGATGCAGTTGTACTTTATGGAGCTCCTTTGATGCTGATTATAACATCTTCCAAATTTTCCTATTTAATATTGATGACCTTAAGACAAGGCTAGAAACCAAGAACAAAGCCAGAGGTTATATAAAGACTAGTAATTATTAGCAGAGTAATTAATGGTGTATGGGCACGCTCAAACTTAAAATTGGTTCACTACCAAACCCATATTCATGTGTGCGACGTGGATGGCAAGAGGTGCATGATCTCAGCATGAAGTGGTGATGATGCTGACTCACATTATCAACTTTTTATTTCTAGGGTTTTTCTAAATAGTAAATAGATACATACAGATTGTATCAAGGTGGCACAGCCACTCACTCTCTTGTTGCAGCTGCTTGAAGTACAAGTCCTTTGTTCTACTCATTTGCCTTTTTGTTTTCTGTTCAACTCCTGTTTTAACTTGCAGAAAAATTCCTACCACGTGTACGGTGTGGCTGTCCAATCAAATCTTAGAAATTTTTATCTTTGTTTCAAAATTATCCATGGTTTTTAATGTGAAATATCCAAAATACCCCCTGCTTGGACATTGATTGGTCAGCCGCACAGTCACGTAATGCGGCTGCCCCACGTAAGAATCTCTCTACCTTGTATAATACTCGAAGGAGAAAAAGTACACCCAACAACCCCACCCATTGTAGGCACACTCTTCCCCCTCCGGTCCCTGGTGCCGGCCTACCCTCTCAGCAATGATGTTGAAATAATAGGGTTCAATCTACAAGAATCCGATGCTTGGAAACTCTTACATCGGCAGTCACCTCTTGAAATTACCTTTCTTTTTTCTAGTTGTCGACCATTGTCCAATGTCACTGCCTGTATTATCTGTACAGAAGTTACGATCTCGTCGTTTGATGCCGAAAGTTTGACCAATGGTCCACTGCTGAGTCATCTTTGCATCGCTATCTGCATATGCGATTGAAGATCTAAAAATGGCACAATCGGTGCCATCATGCTTAACCGGCTTGAATACGCATGATTAGACAATTGGTCATTTACAGGTCAACTTGTCAAAACACGATTAATAAGCGGTTGGGTTTAGATCAACTCGCCAATTTGCAAAAGTCTAAACAGGTACACAGTTGCCCGCCGCCTTGCATCTCAGAGCGCTTTTACCATCATCATCAACTAACCAATCAACTCCTCCATTTGTTATGAAAACCACCTTCTTTTTCACGTCACTCATTCACTCACTATCTTTTTCTTTTCTTTTCTTTTTTTTCCGTTGTTTTTGTTCTTCACTTCATCTCTCTCTCGTTACAGACGCTATAAATACCATCGTCAGCTGAAACTTCGTTTACACGCTAGCTACTATTCTTTTTCTTCCTTTTCTTCTTCTTGTTCTGGTTTCTTGTGATGGCAGATAACCCTTTTCAGCTCCCTCCTGGTTTTCGATTTTTCCCAACAGATGAAGAGCTCGTTGTCCATTTCCTTCAACGCAAGGCAGCTCTCTTACCCCTCCACCCCGATGTCATTCCTGATCTCGATCTCTATCCATACGATCCATGGGAGCTAAATGGTACCATTAATCCAATTGATTCCTGTATATAACAAGACTGCTCTTGCCCTTATTTCGCTCCTTTACTTTAATATGCTAATTACTTTGTTTACTGTACGAACATTAATACATATAACATGTACAGGTAAGGCTCTGTGTGAGGATAAGCAGTGGTACTTCTATAGCAGGAGGACGCAAAATCGGGTTACGGGTAATGGATATTGGAAGCCATTAGGCACCGAGGAACCTGTCATATCTTTTACTTCTAACAACAAAGTTGGAATCAAAAGATACTTCGGGTTCTACTTGGGAGAAGCTCATTCGGGGATCCAAACAAACTGGACAATGCATGAGTATCTTCTCTCTGCAGATTCTGATACTTATGCCTCTTCTTCCACCACTAGATCGTCGAAGAGAAGAAGGCACCGGAAAGCAGTTAATGTAATCAGACTCGCACTATCAAATAGCTAGCAAACTAACTCATTTACTGTACAAAATATTGTGCATGTGTATATTCATCGAGCATAAATCTACGTACAACATACGTGCCATGAACTGATAAACCTTTGCAAAACATTTCTCAGGAATATAGCGGATACGTGTTGTGTCGAGTATATGAGAGCGACGAAGATGAGGACGATGATGGGACAGAGCTTTCATGCTTGGACGAGGTGTACTTATCTTTGGATGATCTTGATGAAATAAGTTTGCCAAACTAAGATAGGAAACGTACGCAAGATCGAGAGAGGTGAGAAGGGAAAGGAGAAGATGATTTGATAGACCCTAACTATTTGCGCGTGCCCGATTTTACATTATGAAACTTTATCCAATTGTATTATTATTTCACTGCTACTACTGCAACTAGCTAGGCTAAGCTGGTAAAAATCTTGTAAATAAATTCCATTACATGCACTTCGAGTGGCAACTAGCTATGGTCTTCATTTGCAAGTTGGCAGAATCAGAAAATGACACTCTGTCGGTGAATTCTGATTCACTATCAACGATTACCCATTCCGTAAATATATATATATATATATATATATATAACCTTGCTCAGGTGCGGATATCCGCACCTAAGCAAAAACGTATGGATTTTGTATTTTTCTCTACTTTTCGATCACACATTCACATCTTAACCGTTCAGTTTTTAGGTCCTAATGTATAAATCATCTGTCAGAACCCATCCCGAAAATTCTCTCTAATTTCCAAGATGGACTCTGCGGGGCCCACTTTTAGGAAAAATTCGACAGAACTTCCCCTAAAAGTGGACAACCCAACCTGTTAAAAACAACAAAAGCAAATTTTTCTAAATCCAAGATCCAACAACATGCAGTCATCCTACATTTCACAACCACCACAAGTTACCAAGCTAAAAATCAAGCGTAAAGGCAGTGAAATTTATACAATACACAATAATACTAAGCCTCTCAAGGTTATCAGAGCGATCTACGATAAAATCAAATATATTACATGAGGTACGTTAATATTAACCTACGAAAGACAAGTGGCAGGACTGGTGCTAAGCCTCGATCCTACGCCGAACAGCAGCACTGCGAACTGGGCAAAGGAAACCGAAAAGCCCAGGGGAAAGTAAGCAATAAAACGTTAGTGTGAGTGGACAAAAATATTTAATTAAGAAAGAAATGTTTCTTACTTTCCCGCGTTTATTGTTTAGAACGTTCTTATGCATGCAATAGGGAACTAAAAATTTCAAATCACTCTCATGACTAAGCCAGCCCCGCTGGTTTGAGGGAAGTTCGACTGGCCCCGTTAGTCGAATGAATAAATAAATAAATAATTTAAAAGGTATGGGGAAAGACGTCATCACCATACAATAAAATAAAGTGAGCCGCTAAGGCTCGGGTCGGAGTGTCCCACACTCAAGAGCATCCCATGCTCGGCTCTACTCACCCACAAACACAAAGTAAGTAGGGAGGAGTACTAATAGGCTAGCTAGCAATAAAGTATATCGACCCAGGTATGGTGGGTAAAAACCATATGAAAATCGAGAATTAGTGAGATTTCCTCGAAGTCTCACAAGAAAGGAACTTAGTCCAACGACGTGACCCCGCACGCCAACATAACTCAAAATCATAAACCAATATACGAAAATATAGTAAGTTCATAATCTCGAAGAAATCTCTCATTTCTGAAGATTCCTCTGAAAGCCCAAATCTACTAATAAATAATAATACTTTCATTTCCGGAAATAATCTCGTCGAAGATTATTTCTGATAACAAATTCAAAATGGAACATAACAACTTCTAATCGGCAATTCGAACAATAAATAATTCCACAATCAAAAATCGAATAATATGCTCATGAAATAAAAGGTAATTTAAATAATTTCGTAACTTAGAAAATTTAATTGCATGCATGAATTAAAATCAAACGTCCACTCATAGTATACGGCTAAGCTTGCCGTCGATCCGAACCCTCCTCGTGAGAATCCTCCTCACGTCCTGTACAATGTAACGTTCGTAAACCGATAAGTAAAGGACAGATAAAAATTAAATTCACCAAAAACACAACCATATCCCAATTGTTATTAATTACTTAAAAATCTCCAAATTCACTTTTCTAACTTCATTTCTTTACTTTGAGCTTCCGATTAAGGAATTCCGATGCACGGATTATCCGTAAATTAATTAACGAATTTCACACCATAACGAAAACCATATCTACACTTCACGAAATTAATTCGAGGTTACCAATATGGAAACTACATTACGCCAATGATTAAATAGCTAAATTACGGCAGTTGGAAACCTGTCCTACACCACCTCACGCGCCGCCCACAGTGGCGGCGAGTGGCGGTTACTCGCCGGAATCAACCTCCTCCTATGGCCACCAAATTTCATGTACAACATCAATTCTACCCACTGGTCATTTCATTCAACTACAACACATCCAAATAACAATTAAAAACAGCCGAAATCAATTGATGAACACAAACCCAGAAATTTTCCAAGAACCCTAAAATTTCATTTCATCAATTCGGCTTCTACACAACAAATCGTGATACAAGGCCATAGGGGAAGTGATCAGTGATGAAAACTGAACCTTCGATGTCGGTTTGGCGGCCGGTGACGGCCGGAATCGTCGGAAATCGTCAAAAGACCGAAACTGCTACAGTGATCTTCTTGGTTCAATTCCGAGCTCCTCCGGTCGAGACACCGTGAAATACGACCACGAGCATGACGAGGAGGAGGAGGCGAGCCTAGGGATGTCTCGGTTTCGTCGTGGGGTGGCTGGAAACGAAGAAATTTGGAGGAGGAAGAATTGGGCCGAACGGGAGGAGGAAGGATCGGGGGAGAAGAGAGAGAAGAAGCCGGGTAAGTTTCCAAATTTGGAAACTTACCACAGTAACTCACTATTTAAAGATACTAACTATGAACAGTAACCGGGAATAGTAAATTTAGTTTTTCGCTTATAACTTTCGCATACTAGCTCCGATTTTTACGAACCACAGATGCACGTTCTCGATTTAACATCCTCTACGACTTTCATGAAGAACATTTTCTCAAATTATGGCCCGAACAAAAAGTCAACTTTTAGGGCCATTAAAATCGTATAACGGAGTAAAAATTAAAAGTAACTGACATTTACCGTCAAATTAATTAGAAAATTGAAAATTCTAGGTTCGGGACGTAACATCATCTCTGCAAAATTTCAGCCAATTTGGTGATCTTTAAGGCATCCAAAACTGCAATTCACACGAACGAACCGAATCTGTCGAACCGGAACCGTTCGTATATATTGTTGTAATTTGCAGTTTTGAATGCCTTAACGATCACTAAATTGGCTGAAATTTTGCAGAGGTGATCTATACATTAGGACCTAAAAACTGAACGGTTAAGATGTGAAAATGTGATCGGAAAGTGGGTCAAAACTGGAAATCCGTACGGATCGAAAAACTGCGGACGTCCACAGTGGAGAACTGCTGTATATATATATATATATATATAGATCCTATGCAGAGCGAGGACTTGCTTTGAAATTTCAGAGCGAGGTTAGGGTTTAGGATCACTTTTCGTTCGCATATCCACATATCAACCGTTCATATTTTAGGTACTACTGTATAGATTAGCTCTGCAAAATTTCAGTCAAATTAATGGTCGTTAAGGCATTGATAACTGCCTTAAAGCTAGTACGGTTCAGGTTGGACAGATTTAGTTCATCCACTGGTTTAAGCAAGTTAGATACCTTAAAGATCATCAATTTGGCTGAAATTAATTTTGTAGAGATGATCTATACAGTACTACCTAAAATTTGAATGGTCGAGATGTGGATATGCAACCGAAACGTGACCCTAAACCCTAACCTCACTCTGAAATTTCAAGGCGAGGCCTCGCTTTGGATAGGATTTGTGTGTGTATATATATAAATATATATGCTGCCGCCAAGTCAATGAGCATTCTAAATATTTAATATTATGCCTTGAAGAGAACTCGAACCTCCACGCTTTTTAGCACGAGATTTTGAGTCTCGCGTGTCTACCATTTCACCACCAAGGCATCTTGAAAGTGAATCGTATTCCATGAATATGATATCTATCCAGTGCGGTGTATGGAATATATGACAAGGGTCGAGTGTTAGAGTATTTCTATTGATCAGTCATGTCAGAATGGACAATCAAACCGATTTCTCGATTCAATAGAAGCCAAAAGAGGTGAGGTGAATAGGGTCCCATCCAAAATAACGAGAGATATGTAAAAAGCAGGTCCGATTACGCCTATTCCTAATCCTAAATGGAGTGTAACGACGTAGGGATCCATATGTAAACATAGTACCTATTTAGATACGCTCGAATGACCCCTTCTCATAATTCGAATGTATATATATTTATATATTTATATATTTATATAAATAAATATATATATATATATATATATTTATATATATAGCGCTTCTCCGGTGCGGACGTCTGCACTTTTTGCTTAGGTGCGGATTTCCGGTTTTGACCAACTTTCCGATCACATTTTCACATCTTAGCCGTTCAATTTTTAGGTCATAATGTATAGATTATTCTCTGTAAAATTCCAGCCAAATTGATGATCGTTAAGACATTCAAAACTGTAATTTACAACAACTAACACGAACGGTTCCGGTCGACAGATTCGGTTCGTTCGTGTAAATTGTAATTTTGGATGCCTTAACGATCATCAAATTTACTGAAATATTGTAGAGATGATCTATACATTAAGATCTAAAAACTGAACGGCTAAGATGTGAAAATGTGATAGGAAAGTGGGTCAAAACCGGAAATCTGCACCCTTTTCTTAGGTGTGGATATCCGCACCTGAGCAAAGTTATATATATATATATATATATATATATAGGATTTTTCTCAGGTGCGGACGTTCGTATCGAAGGTTCGGTATGGATTTCCAGTTTTCACCCACTTTTCGATCACATTTTCATATCTTAACCGTTCAGTTTTTAGGTCCTAATGTATAGATCATCTCTGCAAAATTTCAGCCAATTTGGTGATCGTCAAGGCATCCAAAACTGCAATTTACACGAACTAACCGAATCTGTTGAACCGAAACCGTTCGTGTACATTGTTGTAAATTGGAGTTTTAGATGCCTTAACGATCACCAAATTGGCTGAAATTTGGCAGATGTGATCTACATATTATGATCTAAAATCTGAACAATTAAGATGTGAAAATATGATCAGAAAGTGGGATAAAAAAAGGAAATTCGTACCGAACCATCGGTACGGAAGTCCGCAGCCTAGAAGGGCTGTATATATATTGGATTTTTCTCAGGTAAGGATGTCCTTACCTAAGGTTTAGGTACGGATTTGATGTTTTTACCCACTTTCCGATCACATTTTCACTTAACCGTTCAGTTTTTAGAGCCTAATGTATAGATTCCCCCCGCAAAATTTCAGCCAATTTGGTGATCGTTAAGGCATCCAAAACTGCAATTTACACGAACCGACAGAATCTGTCGAACCGGAACCGTTCGTATATATAATGGTAAATTACAGTTTTGGATGCCTTAACGATCACCAAATTGGCTGAAAATTTGCAGAGGTGATCTATACATTAGGACCTAAAAACTGAACAATTAAGATGTGAAAATGTGATCGGAAAGTGGGTGAAAACCCGAAATCCGTACCAAAGAAAAACTATAGTGTAGCCGAACTGTGTATATATATATATATATATATATATGTCTCAGACAAAAAAACAGAGCATATATAATATGTCTCACACACACACACACATATGAATGTGTGACTAATATATGGCCATTCTAGTGAGGAATTCATTTTTCTGGTGATTTTAAGGGATCGCTTATTAGACCAACTTTTCAGTAACAGAGTGGCATCTCAACCGTTCAGTTTTTAAGTCTTTATGAGTAGATCCATTTTGTAAATTTTCAGCCAATTGATGATAGTTTGGGTATTCATAATCATGATTTGCTATTATGAACATGAATAGTTCAGGTTAGACAGATTCGGTTTGTCCATTGATTTGATCAAGTTCTATACCCTAACAATTATCAATTGAGCTAAAAATATACATAAATGATCTTCTCATAGAGACCTAAAAACTACATGGTGGAAATGCTGATATGTGACAAAAAAGTTGGCCTAATAAGCAATCTCTTAAAATGGCCAAAAAAAGGGCCATCTACACATACATGCATATATATATATATATATATATATATGTGTGTGTGTGTGTGTGTGTGTGTGTGTGTAATGAAATTGCTAAACTTGCAAACTTAAAAAATTGTCACATCTTTTGAAAGGTTTAAAAGGAGAAAAGAGGCAGAGGATACCGACTATGAAATGGCAGAATCCTCCAAGTGGGCTGCTGAAAATTAATATAGATGGGGCATTCAGAGCTGAAGATGGGAGTGGAGGTATTGGAGTGGTTGTTAGGAATGATGTGGGCATGGGTATTGCTGCGGTGGCTAGACCTTTTTTACATGCACACTCGGTCCTTAATATGGAAGCGGAGGCGTGTAGAGCTGGTTTACTTCTTGGTATTCACCAAGGTTGGACGGACATAGATGTTGAAAGCGACTCTGCCATCCTAATTACTACTCTAAATAGTAAGGAGAAGAATTTCTTTGAGGTAAGTCGAGTTTTAGATGATTGTAAAGAGTATATGTCTGCTTTTCAGTCAATTAGAGTTCGACACATTTACCGTGAAGCAAATGGTGTAGCAGATAGGCTGGCTCACCTTGCTAGTAGCTATGGGATTGAAGATGTGTGGTTAGATGAGACACCTGCAATCATTCAGGTTGCTCTCTACGAGGATATGTGTAGTTATTCTTCTGTATCTCGGGGTTTAGGTTTTATGTCCCCCCCGATGCAAAACTCTACCAAATATTATAATAAATGGAACCAGGCTTGAGGCTGAACCTCCCAGCTAGGCTGGGTTCCAAACTCCTTTTTTTTAAAAAAAAAAAGGAGAAAAAAGAACTCATATATATTCATCACAAATAAATATCTATAATATGTAAGGATACTATAAAACTTGCAGATTTCGCAAAATTGTCATACAATTTAACCAGAATAACTGTAAAGTTTAAGCGTTCCTTGCATTTCAACCACATCCGCAGGCATATGAGTTCTCCTCTCCTTGGGCATATATGTGAAAAACGTGAGCATAATTAGATAACTGGATAAATATGGTTAATAGGATCGAGTGTAGATATAGATAAGCATGCAAATTGAAAAAAAAATCTAGCTAGCTTAGCCAAATAGGGCCAAGTCCATTCCTGGTGACATGTGTCAATAGTTGATTTTTTTTTTTCATTTTTTTTTTAAAAAGAAAATCAAAGGGTTTCACTCCTGCTCTCATAATGACTCGAACCAATGACTTCGTACATTAGTAGTAGGTACTCTAACCACTGTATCAATACTTGTCTTAGCTATGTTGCATTAAACTTTGGTATTGGGATTTGGCGTTTAACAATAATTTTAAAGAGGGAAGGGGCAAGAGTGAGCCCACAGAGCACCCCCGCCTGGTTTTGTGGCTGTGAATTGTGACGCGGCCTGGACAGGTCTTAATGCAGGTGGATTGGGTGCGATAATAAGAGATGACTCCAGGTCTTTGATCGGAGGAGCAACCCACAATTTAGAGTGTGGTTCAGCAGAGATCGCAGAAGCCCAGGCAATCCTCCTGGGAGTAAACCTTGCGACAAAGTTAAACCAGAAAAGGGTTAAGTTTCAATCGGATTCTCTTACAGTGATCTCGGGTCCCCATCATTGAAGAGATTCGTAAGAAAAGCTCGTTCTTTGAAAGTGTTACCTGGGAATGGATTCCCCGTGAAGCGAACAAGGCCGCTCATAGCGCAGCCTCGCTTGCCAAGTCGAGGGTGGGTCTTAACAGATGGGCGAATCAACCACCACCTTCTCTGTCCTGCGTCCTAAGGAATGATGGATTTCCATGCCCTCCGATCTAGGGAGTTTAGTTTAGCTGTTCTTTGTTTTTTGTTTTGCAATGGTTGCCTTTCTTCTACTACTCTCATTTTTGAGTTTAGTTGAAAGAATACCTTTCTCTTTCCAGTTGTATTTTCTGGGCCTCAGTTTCTTTTTCTGGGCTCGTTTGGGCTATGCCCTTAATGAAATTCTCATCAGACCAAAATATGCCCTTAATGAAATTCTCATTAGACCAAAAAAAAAAAAAATTTGCACACAAGCCTATACCTTACATGAAAAAGGTATTTTGGTAGTTCGAAGCAGCTCATTTTTTTCACATAAGGATAGATTGCAAGACCGCCTTAGTTAGGATTTCCTTCCCAGTCACACTCAACCTTGTGCCCTTTTTATAATCCTCTTTGTGAGAGAACGAAAGGCTTCCTCTTTAGAACAACTAAGCTCTGTTAAGAGACTGAGATACTTGTCGTGCTTCTCCACTCTTATAACCCCTTGACTGTTGCTCAACTTTTATTGAAACCCTAGTGGAACATTGCAATTAAACAAAATACAGTTTTTTTGGAAGTTTATTTGTTATCCCGATGCCTTCTCATACTTCCACGAATTCTCACGCAAGGCGAAACACTCCGACATCTCAGCTCTGAAGAAGATAATAGAATCATCAGCAAAAAATAAAGAACTATTACTTGATGCACCGCACCTTAGCAAATAGAGACCCGGACAATGCCTTCTTACATAATAGGAATAAGGCAAGGTGAAATGGAGTCACCCGGCAAAGACCTCGTGATAGACATATCTTTCTTCTAGGCTCACCACTGAGTAGAAACGAATATGATACCAGTTTGACACACCTCATAATCTACTTCACCCAAGTCGCTATTGAACCCGAATCGAAGCATGATCACCTTCGGTAAACAGCATTCCACCATTTCATAGGCTTCTCCAGCTTCAAAGCAAAAAAACATGTGTTTCCCACCTTGCCACCTTTTAGAAAATGTGAAATTTCAACAACAACCAAAGAGCTATTCCAAATCAGCCATGTGAAGTCTCAAATGATAAAGTTAATGAAGTTTCAATAAGTTGCAAGGAGTTACGCACAAGTTTTCGAAACACCAGTTGATTACTGTCATCCCAAATTAACCTACATAAATAAATAATCTGCCCCAGGTTCTTCAGAGTTCAAAAAATGGAAAAGTTAAAAAAAGATTGAAATAAGATCCATACGCTTCCACCAACCACACCTCTATTAACACTAATTGTTCCCAGACCTTCCAAACTCTACTACACCCCCACAAAGCATGGCAAGTTGCTTCAATCTTCTTACTACAGCGTACACATATAGGTGTTGGAAGGACTTGTTTCACCTAAAGATTCTAAGCTGTAGGTAGAATGTTATTAGCCAACACACCAAAGAAAAATTTTAAATTTGTTTGCAACTGGAAAATTCCAAAGCTTCCTCCAAAATGCACAATGTGGGGCAGAATTGGAACAAACCATTCTATGTGCAAAGTGCAAACCTCTCTATTTCTGTAAGCATTAAAGCTGTCCTCTAACTATTAGGGCAAGATATTGACCATCACTACTCCAATACCAGGCAAGACATGTCCCAAAGGAATTTGCAAGATCTAATCAAAGTCCAATGGTAAAAAGTTATTTTCAACTTTCTGCCCATCCCAAAAGCTATTTTCAGTAATTGAATCTTTAAACTTTAGCATCCACACCTAAGATTAGAAGAGAAGACACTTTAAACCCATAGGACATGGAATCCACCTATCTCTATATATGTTTACCTGTGACTTCAAACTGAAGCGCCAAATTTGACCTTTGTCTAGCACACTAGCTCATTCCACACATCAGATTTCTCCAAATAAAGGAAGGCCTACAACTAACATCATTAGCATCCATAAAATGTAGAATTAAGAAAATATCGAGCCTGAAGAATTCCCACTACCAAGGAGGAAGAATTAGTTAACAACCGCCGGCCTTACTTTGTTAACAAATTCCAATTAAAAAACTGGTCACGAAACCCCAGGCCTCCATCCTCTTTATTCAATATACGAATAAAATTTTCTTAACATGCAATTATATTTATATTTTTTTTATATTTTCTATGGGCAAAGTTTTGTTAAAGTGTTGTTTGGTTTAATATTAGTTATAGAATTTGTTTTTATGAATTTTGTTAAACATCTCATGAACAATTTTAATGAGTCTATATGCATCATGTTTTTTTTTTTTCTTCATCATGCCAGTAAAATTTAAACTCAAAATCTCCCTAATGTTGTAGTAGAAATGTATAATACTATGTATGTCTATATCATGTAACAAATACTTAAAATATACAGATAGGTACTTGAGTGTATAAACATAGGTACTTGAGTGTATGAAGACTTATGTAACATGCTTTACCAAAGGGCAACAAGCATGACAGAATTCATCATCAAGATGGTTATCATTTTGGTTTGCTCTTTGAGCTTTCACACTACAAATGTATTCCTATAAATACCCCATTGTATGAGATGAATAAACACACTTGAAATCTCCAGTCTCTCCGAAATATTACTCTCTCTCTGTCTGTGTCAATTTTGTTCTTCAACACGTTATCAGCACGAAGTTGCTCTAGAATTAGAATCGAAAATTGACGAGAGAAGAGTTCATCATCAATTGAAGTCATTTTTCCAAACCTACAAAAAATCCACAAAACCTAGCTCATATCAAAGCCCTTGATTCCAGAAGCCCGGAATCGGCCTCAGAATCGCCGGAAACGGTCGGAAAAGCCCTGAACCGGCCGCCGGAAGCTGTGAGCATGAACCGGACCGCTACCAAGCTCTGCCGAGACCTGCCGAGAGGCCCTGCTGGGTCCTGCCGAGACGTTGCGCAGCAGCTGCTGAGACAACTGCCGAGCAGCTGCCGACACATCTGTAGGCAGATTTGCCGGGCAACTTTCCGACGACTTTTCCGACGACTTTTAGGACGATTTTTCTCGATTTTTCCCAACGATCCTTCGGATCACCTCTGATAATTTTTCCTGCCAAATTTTCCGGCAACACTATTTCAAAGTATTCTTTACTAAAAGTTCCCGGTTTTGAGTTTTTATTCATTTTCTCTCCTTTTTCCTTTTCTCGGGAACTTACAATCAAAAGCGGAATTATAGAAATTCACGCCAAACGAACTAAGAGCGTTCGTAATCAATGAACTAAGAGTGTTCACAATGATTCTTGGAAATTGATTTCTTGGTAGCATAGCTCGGAAATCTTATTATTTTTCGTGGAAGTTTAAACTCCGAAACTAATATTTTCTTCTTATCTTCAAGGATGTCGAATGACCTATACTCAATTTTCAAATCCTTGACTCAACAGGTTCGGATTACCATAGCTGGAAAACCGACGTTGAGAACCATCTCACATCGAAAGGGATATTTCCAATGATCCATGCACCAGATCAGGCTCTTGCGTTCCCTCGAACACCCAAGAGGCATGCACAAGCAATTATCTTGATGCGACGTCATATGGACAAAGCACTGAGATTAGAGTACATGTCCATCAAAGATGCAAATGATTTATGGGAGGCGCTACAAGAGCGCTTTAACAATATCCAAGATTCCCTCCTCCTTGACTTGAAGTTCAGTGGAATGATATACGCTTCTCCGACTTCAAGTCTATTGCTGAGTACAATTCAGAAGCTCTTCATCTCAAATCCATATTGAGGTTCTGTCAAAAACCCCTCACAGAAGAAGAGCTAATTGAGAAAACTCTCTCCACCTTCCCCGTTGCAGCAATTTTGCTATCAAAGTAATATCGCACTGAAGTAAATGCTGGACGAATTACGAGGTTCAATGAGCTCATTAATGTTTTGTCGGTAGCCGAAAAGCACGACAACATTCTCGTAAAGAATTATAATTCAAGACCCATTGGAACCAAGAGCGTTTGTGAGGCAAATTATAATGCACCCAAGAGAGGGCACAAGGAGCGGTACCCTAGCAATAGGGGGCATGTGTACCCTAATAATAGGGGACATGAAGGACGAACAGGTCCATATAACAGCCCAAATAAAGAAGGAAACCGGAACTTTAGAGCGGGCACACGTGATGGCAACTCCACACGTGGAAGAGGGAGATATGGCAACACCGGCCGTGGAAATAGCACCATGAGCCGTGGAGGTCGTACCATGCGCCGTGGTAGTAGTAGCATCCTTCCTAGAGAATATCCACAACGTGCACAACCTGCACAACCTGCATAACCTGCACCTCAAATGAAGGGAGGTAACCACAATGACATGTGTCATCGATGTGGATCAATCGAGCATTGGTTTAAACAATGTCATGCAAGTACCCAATTAGCTGCACGCTACAAGGAGTACAAGGAAGCAAGAGAGCAAGAAGCCAACCTTGCTGAAGATGAAAATAGTGAAGATGTCAATCGCAACGTTGAGGACTTCAAAGCTGTAAATGAAGAGCACGAGGATGTCACAGACTTTGATTATAATAATCCTCTTTCTATTTTCCAAGAATGACAAATGTGCCTTAGTCAATAAATAACAATAGTATTAAACTCCTTCTTATGTGGCGTACCCAATGAAGTATGATGTTTAGGAAAGCAATTGGGATCGGGGTATTTAAGCGAGCCTCGCTCCACCAACATCTCTCTACTTTCCTGGTCATATTTTATTGGAATTACCAAACAGATTGAGTGATAACAATTTGTCTAAAGTTTGATATTTGGAATAGACTTATGAATAACTTTGATGTAATCATTGACTATTTTTCCTATTAATAAAGTATCGTATTATCATTCAATGTCATGGACATGTGTTAATATTCAGAACTTTATTCTTTTTCAGTATGTTTTTCGGAGAATTGGAATGCCTTCTTGATAGTGGCACCACACATACTATATTGTGACATAGGCAATTATTTTTATGGATGACACTTAGTCAATCCTCAGTAACTACGATGGCAGGACCATCACAATTGATACATGGTCGAGGACTAGCTCAATTTTTGCTACCAAATGACACAAATATTAATGTCGCCAAAGCTCTATATGCTCCAAGGGCTGGAAGAACCCTATTAAGCTTTAAAGACATAAGAGCCAATGATTTTCATGTGGAAACACATTATGAGAATGGACAAGAGTTCCTTTGCATCACCTCTAAAAACTAAGGAAATACACGAGTATTAGAGAAACTTATGTGTCGCTCTAGTGGATTGTATGCAACCACTATTAGAGTCATTGAATCCAACCATATCATGAATGACAATTTATGGGATCCTAACACATACACGCTTTGGCACGACTGATTGGGACATCCAGGTCGTGATATGATGCTCCATATATTAAAAACTTCACACGGACATCCATTCTTCAAAACGAAAAGAAGTACGAACCAAACATCGGTCCAAAGAGTTACTTTTAAAGCATATCATTCATTTTCAAAGCTTGCTCTTTAGCAAAGGTAGGATCAAGACCATCATATGCAAAGGACACTAAAGAAAATATACCATTCTTACTAAGAATACAAGGTGATATTTGTGGACCTATCCAACCAACTTGCGAACCATTTAGATATTTTATGGTGTTGGTTGATGCATCGACACGTTGGTCACATGTCATGCTCTTATCCACAAGAAATGCTGCATTTGCTAAACTCCTAGCACAAATCATTAAGTTAAGGGCTCACCACCCTGATCATCCTATTAAGTCAATTCGTCTTGACAATGTTGGAAAGTTTACATCAAGAACCTTTGATGATTATTGCATGTCCATTGGGAATGAGGTCGAACACCCTGTCCCTCATATACACACCCAAAATGGACTCGCAGAAGCTGCCATTAAAAGACTTCAAATGGTTGCCAGGGCATTGGTTATGCGCACCAATCTCCCTATTTCTGCTTGGAGCTATGCAATATTATATGCAGCTGTGCTTATTTGTTTGAGACCCACTGCTGCCCAACCCTTTTTTGCGTCCCAGATGGTGACTGGGTATTAGCCTGATGTCTCACACTTACGCATATTTGGGTGTGCAGTCTATGTGCCAATTGCGCCACCACAAAGCACCAAAATGGGCCCTCAAAGACGCTTAGGCCTTTATGTTTGATATGATTCTTCAAGCATTATCCGCTACATAGAACCGTTGACAGGTGATCTATTTACCGCTAGATTTGCGGATTGTCACTTTGATGAGACAGTCTTCCCGTCATTAGGGGTAGACAAGAACACTAATGTTCAATGGAAAAGACATGAATTGTCGTGGTCTGTCCCTACTTTGTCTCATCTTGATCCCCGAACCACACAGTCTGGAATAGAAGTGCGGAGGATTCTCGATCTTCAGAATGTAGCAGAATCAATGCCTGATGCGTTTTCTGATATCGCTAAAGTGACAAGATCATACATACCTGCTACAAACGTACCTGCAAGGATTGATGTCCCTAAAACTAAAGGACATGACATCCCCTCTATGGGTGATGCAGTGGCTAGACCCATGGCTCCTACCAAGAAGCGAGGGAGACCCATAGGTTCGATGGATTCTCGACCAAGAAAGAAAGCGAGCTTGACACAGAATAATCCATTAATCATCGATACAAATAATCCATCTCATAAAAAAAATCCGGATTATGGTTATGTCCAAGAGACATCATTGGAGGAAGCTCCAATGGCAGAACCAATTCCAGAGAATAGAGAGATCTCCATGAATTACACTAGTATACATGTAATTATGGACATAAATTCTATGGCTATTGATGATGCATTTGCATATCATATTGCAAAAGGAATTATAGAATACAATGATATCGAACCTCGCTCCGTTGAAAAATGTCAACGAAGAGCAGATTGGTCCAAATGGAAAGATGCGATCCAGACTGAATTGGATTCACTAACAAGAGACAGGTATTTGGGTCTATAACACTAACACCAGTAAATATAAAACCTGTTGGCCATAAATGGGTCTTTGTTAGAAAGTGTAATGAGAAAAATGAGGTTGTTAGATACAAAGCTTGCCTTGTGGCGCAAGGTTTCTCACAACGCCCTGGAATCGACTACGAGGAGACATATTCTCCCATAATGGACGTTATAACGTTCCGCTACCTTGTCAGTTTGGTAGTTTCCGAAAAAATTGACATGCAGCTCATGGATGTGGTTACAGCATATCTCTATGGGGATCTAGATTCAGAGATATATATGAAGGTTCCAGATGGACTTCAATTACCCAAATCAAGTGGCTCTAAACCACAGAGCACGTTTTCAATAAAATTAAGACGCTCACTATATGGATTGAAACAATCCAGACGGATGTGGTATAACCGTCTAAGTGACTACTTGATTGGGAAGGGATATGTTAACAATGAAATATGCCCTTGCGTGTTCATTAAAAGGACAAGATCCGGATTTGCAATTGTAGCAGTTTATGTCGATGACATGAACCTAATTGGCACTCTAGATGAGTTAAAAGGAACTGCTACATATTTGAAATCTGAATTTGAGATGAAAGATCTTGGGAACATGGTTTTGTCTTGGAATATAACTCGAGCACCGTAATGATGGGATTATGATCCATCAGTCAGCATATACTTAAAAGTTACTAAGGCCCTGTAATGAAGATAAAGCAAAGTCTGTGAGTACTCCCATGATCAACCGTAGTCTTGAGCCTAAAAAAGATCCGTTTCGTCCAAGGGATGAGGACGAAGATTTATTAGAGGCTGAAATACCATATCTAAGTGCGATATCTCATTATTGTATTTAGCTCAATGCACAAGACCGGATATCTCATTTGCAGTAAACTTGTTAGCTCGACATAGTTCTGCGCTAACACGCCGCCATTGGATTGGTATAAAGACAATATTTTGATACCTAAAAGGTACGATTGATATGGGCTTGTTTTATCCCTACAGAGAGAAAAGAAATATGAACACCAGCAACACTATCTATAGTGACCCACGTTCTCCTCCTCCCCTCCACCAAAATGATAATGATGTTTTGACGAGCTTTGTTGATGCAGGGTATCTCTCTGACCTTCATAAAGGTCGCTCCCAAACAGGTTAGGTCTTTACCATGGGAAGCACCGCGATATCTTGGAGATCTACAAAACAGACTCTTGTTGCTACTTCCTCAAATCATGCAGAGATTATTGCACTAAATGAAGCCGTGTGTGAGTGCATATGGCTAAGGTCTGTAAATAGACACATTCAAGGAACTTGTGGTTTGAAATTTACCACAAATGAACCTAGATGCATTTACGAGGATAATGCAGCTTGTATTGAGCAAATGAAATTAGGTTTCATCAAGGCGACAATACCAAACATATATCGCCGAAATTCTTCTACAGTTAGCAACAACAAACACTTATAAATATTGAAGTAAATCAAATCCGATCAGAAGGTAATGTAGCTGGCTTATTTACTAAGTCACTACCAAAATCCCCTTTCGAGAAACATGTAAGGAGAATTTGATTAAGAAGGATATCCGAACTCCCACGATCTTCAAGGGAGTCTAAATCAGGGGGAGTATCCAGAAACATATTTCACACTCAACGCGCATTGTGCTCTTTTTCCCTTTCGACCAAGGTTGTTTTTTCCCACAGGGTTTTATTACTTGGCAAGGTTTTTAACGAGGCAACTTCGAAGCGCACCACCAACACAATACTATTGAACATGAAATATCCAAGGGGGAGTGTTGTAGTATAAATGTATAATATTATGTATGTCTATATCATGTAACAAATACTAAAAATGTATAGATAGGTACTTGAGTATATAAACATAGGTACTTGAGTGTATGAAGACTTATGTAACATGCTTTACCAAGGGGCAACAAGCATGACAGAATTCATCATCAAGATGGTTATCATTTTGGTTTTCTCTTTGAGCTTTCACACTGCAAATGTATTCCTATAAATACATCATTGTATGAGATGAATAAACACACTTGAAATCTCTATTCTCTCTGAAATATTACTCTCTCTCTGTATCAATTTAGCTTGTTCTTCAACACCTAATATGAATTAGGTCAACCAATTAACCCACCACTAACCTATGATATTATTATGCTAACAAAGCTTGTTTTGGCATCTTTAATTCCATAAATCAAGTTTTTGATTTTAGGATGATTTTTGTTTTTGTTTTCGCAAACAAATCATTTCATTGACTATAAAAGAGAAACACACCAAAAGAACGGGCTGAATATTACAAACTTAAAAAGGAAAAACAAGAAAGCTCAAACGAAGGATCCAAAGAAAATACCACTAGCGCAAACCAAGCGAGCCTAAACAAATGGCCACTCAAGCAGCAACCCAATACAGAGTGGAATATTGCGAGTGCGTAATCCCCGATATGCAGGAAATTGCGCGATCTAAGGAGATCAAAACATCTTGGGAGGCATTGATGATGATTCTAATCATTAAACATCCAAACATCTTCATTTCAGATACACAACAATTAACAATGACACTCAAATCATCTCGGAGATCAAATTCTACCACCACTAGAAGCAGAAAAACAGAAGAAGAAAAAAGTAGCAAGATCCACAAATGAATCAAAGAGCAAGATCATAAATGCACCAAAGGGTAATCAATCCCCGTTGCACAACTGGGTTTGAATTCGTGTTCACTTACGGGTAAAGCTTGTTTAAAATAGAGTTTCAAGGAGCAAATATAAATACGATGGCAAGATCGATAAGATAAAAGCCGCTAGATAGTGGCGCACAAGGAGGGAAAGGAATTTGAGAGAGAAAAGGAAGAATATCTAGGGGAGCCAAGGGGAATATACAGAGATACAAGCCAAATAGACAGAACAAGAGGAGAAGATAAACTGGACAAAAAGTAGGAAAAAATAAATAAAAAGATCGAAGAGGCAAAGAGCCTCATATTCTAGTACGAATCTAGGAAAAATTCCCTTGGAGGGAGGTTGATCGCTACCGACTCTCAATTCACTTGAATAAAAGCCAGAGGTTTTTTGTTTTCACATCGTCTGTATATATAGTAGATCTTTGGATGACTTGAAATGAATGTTTCATACTTTATTTGAGTAATAGTAATGAGGGAAAATTCTAGTGTAGTGGTGGATATCTCATACCCACATTTATAAAAGTGAGAACAAATTTGTTGTCAAAGTTGTAATTTGAGTCCTATTTTGTGTAATCTTAGTTACAAGCTTTTGAACAAATTCGTTATCAATGTTGTAATTTTTATTTAACTGTATGTAAATAGTGTAAATGTATATGGTAACTTTTGTTCTCAATGTTGTAATTTTTTGTTCAAATAGTTGTAAATGAGCACATGTGGTACTTGTGGGTACTATAGCTTGTCTCAGTAATGAGATGCTTCAATATACTAAGGCATATACTAAGGTTTTATTGTCATGCATGTTTTTGAAGGACTACTAGACCCAAATATTAGGCGATGGCGTGGTGCTTGCTTGCGGTATAAGTTGCGACTGAAAGAAGACGGGAAATAATGAAATTCCTGCAGTACAATATACTGTCCAAGATTCAATCTACGGAGGGGACTAACCGCAGAAGGAAGGACATCATTCAATTTGGACAGAAGGCTATCTGAAAGGCTGGAGGACATAATTGATGATGAATAAAGATTGGAACATCATCTACGACGACGCTTGCAGCACACACCAAGACATTCTTAATGATTCTGCAAGCGGCTTCTAAATTTATTCATTCTTAAAGCAGTTAAATATTGCCTTGTCAGTTAATGAGTTTCATCCCTAAGTTCTCCCCCCTCCCCCAAGTTTCTCTCTCACTTTTCCAGTGAGAGATGTCTATATTATCTTAGACAGTGTTGTTTTATGCAAAGTTTTGCTAAAAGTTTAGTTCTGTTTTCTTAGGGTTGTCATTTCGGTACGTCCTCTTGAAGGAACATTTTCTCAACCCAATTGAATGTACTAGCATACGGGATCTCAATCAGCTCTGGACAATGCAAACAATATCAATATTATTTTTGCTTGGCTATGTAGGTGGCTTCTAATCGAGATTTCAGAAAGTAATTTTGATGTGGACCGTACTAGATTTTCGTCAGAGCAATTGAAGGGGACTCAACGTCTTAAACCGACGAGAATTCTTTTATAACATCGTCAGTGGATAGTTCCAACGTCAGTGGTGTGCAGGCTCAGCAAGCAGTTACTAGAGTTGAAAGCAATTTTTCAGTAGTTACATAGCAGTTGTTCCAACCATTCAAATAAGAACAGTTGAGCAATCCCTTTACTTTTAGGTCAGTTTTTGGGGTCGGGCCCATCTTGCACTGATATCAATCCATACTTTAAGGGGCCCTCATCACTCAGAAAAAGGTCCTCATCATGTACTTTGCTGATACCCAAGAATGATTTTTGATACTCATGTTGCTGACTGTTTGCTACTCTAGTCATCTCTACCAAGCGAGAGATATCTTAATACGAGATGACAATGATCACCTACAATTTGCTCTGTTTTATGTGGTGGTAATCTTTCCTCGGTTCAGAGTTTTGTCCTAATGGGATTTATGACTTTTATCCGAACAAGATTTTAATGAGACCAACCTTAGGTTTGAGAATAAGTGAAGATATTTTTTTACTTCTTCCGGTTGGTTTATAACTTTGCTTTTGCGATTGTTATAGACAGCCGGCGTAGTTAATAGGTAACCACTTTTGTCCTGACTTTCGCCCTCGGTTGTGTGTACTTATATTCATTTGTATTATCCCTTGATTTAATATATGTTTAGTTCAATTCTTAAAAAAAAAAAAAAAAAAAAGACCCAAATATCAAACGCTCCAAATGTTCTTAACCGTCGCTAACATAAATTCCATTACCAAATATCTTTTTTTTTAGGAATTATTCTGTGGTCCCGGAGTACCACGTGACACTGTCATGTGGTAGTCACAACCAATAATATCACTCGAATTTGATGGAGGTCATGCAGGGGGTGAAAAAAAAAATTAATTAAGAGACAAATCAGAAATAACTACAGATTATATGTGCCAATAATATCACCTCAGACCACCACGTGTACTATGGTCCGAGACCATTTTGTAATTTGGGGTAAAATATATCCTCGTATCACTTGTGTGCTCGACATGAAAGAAGTGGCAAGTCTCTATACCATAGTTTTGTATCATAACATATGATACCTATTGTGCTACTGCCTTCTTCTATTTACTGAATAGGTTTGCTTTTTTATTTCCATTGTGGGGCTAGTTTGCACTGAAGGAACTATACGTATTTTTCCATTTCAAGATCATAATTGTTTTTGTACATGTATCCATTTACAACTCTTTTTCACTTGGAGGTTACAAGGATTAATATATCTGTTCCACTTTTCCTACCCATATGTTTAAGCGAAAGTGATGTTCTTCTGTACCGAGTGAAGTACTGCTAAACTGAATCTCACCCAAAAAAGAGGAAAAGGAAAAAGAAAAAGGAAATATGTCCAACTCAAACACATGGAGGTTAATTGACCCTAGCTCATACTTAACAAACCCATGTTTTGATGATCATGATCGAATTAATCAGTAAGTGTGAGTGTAACCTCCCATGTTTGGTTGACAATGAGGGTTATGTTGTAGCTTTGTCAATCCAATATGCCCTTGCATCCCATCCCTTGCGTACTGGTGCCACATCAACTGTTCTTCCACCAACAGCTTCTGCTTCTTCTCCAGATCCGACATTTGCACGTACGACGGCGGAGGCACCATCATCGAGGCGGCAAATGGGTCCAACTGCGATGTTCCAACAACCATAGACCTAGCACCATTATCATCCGACTGTGTTGGCGGCGCAGGCAATGCTAGCACGGCCGCGGTTCCTGCAGAGCCCAATGCAAGGCTACTTGCACTACCGCTGGTTCCATAACCGGGGCCAGCCATCGCCGCCGTAATTTGTCCTTGTTGGTACATTCCATCCAGCACCAACAAGTCGAATCCTCCTCCGAGAGAGGCCTTCTGGTTTGGCAAGTGGGTTGCAGATTGGACAAGAGCCGTTTCCCAATCCGCTTCCTCTGAAAACGCTTCCCACGGTTGCGGACCCGCGGTGGAGGTTGTGGAACCCTCCGGTCCATTGAATAATGCCAACGCTAATTCATCACCTTTCTCTTCACTGGAGCCGGCGCCTTCTCCCAAGTTCAACAAATCACCCACGTCTTCTTTCTTCGGTTCCGCTTTCTCGACAATCGGTTCTTCTTCCTTCTCTTCCTCCACCGGGGCCTCCACGACGTCTTCAGGCGGTGGAAGGGCTTTAATGAAGTTCATATCCGGTTCTTCTTTGGACTCCTCCGACACAGGGGATTCACCTCTTGGCTCTAGTGCCATAATTACTTTCCGGCCTTGCGCCAAAGCCGACTTGTCTCGAATGTAATCGTCCATCACTTCGAGCTTCTTTGGTGTGATTCTCTCAACTTCCGGGTACTCGGAGGCGCGTGCAATGCCGACGTTCTTACACCAGGTGTAGAACACGTCCAGCTCGTCGAATTGCTTTCCGATGCGAACGAATACTTCGTATACTTTGACACCGTCGGGGACCTCCAGGTCCATGAAGCGGTCGATAAAAAGTCCCATTATCTCTGTTATGTCGTAATATATCTGGAAACTCTCTTTCACTAGCGGGTAAAGAGCCACTATTATAACCCTGTTGTTCTTTGCTTCACCTATACATTGCCATGCACGTAGACAAATGTTAGAGACAAGATAATAGTTTCGCAACGTCCAATTAATGATTTTTTCTTTCGGCAATAATACTTGCAAAACAATAAAGAATACTGTTCGGATCATTGAAAATGTATATGCAAATAATATGTATATTAATCTGGGCCGACAACTATTGATTCCTCATTTAAGCCATGCAATTCATTGAGAGCTTGCATGTGGGGTGACCGAACTACGACATCCAGTTTCTTAGATTCAAAATATTCTTTAAAAATTCAAAAACGAACCGTCTGAATTGAAATATTTTCAGGTTTCTAAATGTGCTCATATAAATCTACAAAAGTTTATTGGTTGAATACTTTCATTATCAATGGCTGTATAGGTTTAAATTCTATTATGTATTTCTTTCGTAGGAATCGTTCAAGCGATAGCCTAAAATATCAGCAGTTAAGATCATTAAAACTTGATTTCATGGTGAGTTTGGACACAAATAAAATCTTTTGGCAGAATGATGAAAGGAGACTTTTTGAAAGATGAAATTAAAAATGAGGGTTACGATTTAGGAGTATTGTAGAGGAGTTTTACAGTCAAACCGAACCTGTTGGACGTGTCGCTAGAAATCGCTCAAGGAGCTGCTGCAAATGTTGCATCCTTGAGAACAACTTATCGTGCCTCATCTCGTGCACAGGTGTGGTCCTAGTACCCGCTTGCTGGTTTGGATCCGAATCCTCCTCCTCATCTATTCCGAACACACTGCGTTTCCCACGCCGGCTTTGCATTCGAAACTCCAGCCGTTCGTCGAGGTACAATGCATATGTGCGCACAAACGCAGAGTAGTCCCATGTATTGGAGCCCGAAGTATCCCTAAAATCGGACATGTTGAGAAACCGAGTCCCGCGCCTCGTGGAGAAGAATATCTCTTGTTCATACGCGGGATCACCCTCGGATAGCAGCCGTTGGATCAACATGAGGGTTTTGAGGGCGACAATCCAGTTCTTGGTCTTGTTGAGGCGCCTGGAGATGGTGTTGACACAGGCACTGATGTATGCGCGTGAGTAGCATGTCAAGCTAAGAATCTCTCTGATGTATTTCTCTTCGGTTGGCCATTCTTCGTGCCTCGTAGCCTTTACAATGGCGACGTCGAGGTCCGCTAGAGAATTGCTGCTGCCAACTTTGGCAAGGCCAATGCTAGTTTGGTCCTTCACGGCACCCAAGGCTCTTCTGAATTTGCTTGAAGCCATCAGAATGAGAAATTATTGAGAGGAACACAAAGAGAGAGAAGTTAAGAAAAGAAGACAAGAAGGACAGCCTCGCCTTTTTGCCCTCTCTTCTTCTTTATTTATTTATTTATTTAATTTTTTTCTTTTTTGGGTTTCTTCTTCTTCGTTCCTCTCTTTCTCTGGATCCCAATTTTTGTTCTTTGTTTTTTTCCTGTACAGAGTGTGATGGCTCCTTTCAAACAAGCATGAATAACCGAAATTTGAGCATCAAAACATGGAGGTTCAACGATAGGAGTAGAGCCACGTATCCAATCATGATTTGCTATTTAATCATGTTGTTACACTTTCATGCAAAACAGCATATATCTGTCTTTGTTGTTCTCCATTTTCATAGCCTCTTTGACCTGTTCAATCATGTTTGTAAAGGAGCTGGATCCTCTCAATTTCAGTTTCCCTTTTTTGTCAAATTGTATTCAACTCATTTTGACAAATCAGTATATATATACACATATACATATATGTCTCATTTTATCAACTCATTTTAACAAGTTCAGTTGCCCATGTCCAAAATAAAATAATAAAAAAATAATAATTTCAGTTGGCCCCTGATATATATCACTAATTTCTCTCAATGAAAATAAATTCGTATTCAACAAAACACAAAAAATCCATGACTACATACTAATTTCATAACTACGAATCACATGAGTAAGAAATATTTCCTCTTGTTCGATTTGCAACTCAAACTATTTGGGTATTATTTTTGAACAGGTCCAACTCCTGCACTAGCCTCTGGGGAATTGAATGATGAAATAAGACGTACGTGCACAATTTAATAAGGATGGTGGTGATCATTATCAGGAGGAAATAGACATTCATCGATCCGGAGAGAGAACTATTTTCTTGATGTTTTCTATTTATACTGGTACCATTTCTGAAAATAAACTCGGAGACTTTTTCACTTGGCATACTTATTAATATAGTGTGCTTAATTTCAACTAAGAGTGTGCTTATATTGTGCCTAATATAACGAGCTATCACTATTAAGCCTATAAATTAGTCTGTTCATATGGAATCTGCCACATATGTTAGTCTGCTTTTTATAAATGTTTAATAAACCAAACAATTAACATTGATTTCTTTTTTTTATTTTCATTTGGACAGAAAATATGGAAATGTTACTGAAGATATCTAATATCAAAAGGCACAGAAACCTCAGTTTGCTCCGGTCATCTTTCGTTCTGGTTCAACTCTTTCATCTTTTGTTAACGGTGAAGAGTTGGTCAAGTTCGCGTTAAGAAACATTTACAACAATACAAATAATACATAAGCTAACTTCAGTCCTTTCTTTATGAAAAAAAGGGTCATATTTCTTCTATTTTGGCTCAGACCTTTAAATAGAACTTAAGGACCAGCAAGGCTACAGACATTAGAGCTAAAAGCACAAAAACCGAATAAATGATTCAATGATCAAAAGATTCAGTATAAGATTTGCACATAAGGCATTCATCCGTATTAATGATACCAAATCTAGAATCTATCTCTGGTTTTCATTTTGTTTTGGAGAAAAATCCAACTCAAAACTTTTACCTTGGAAGAGATTCTCAACCTCCATCTGTCAGTCAGATCTCAAATAAGTCCATACTCTGTCGAGTTTCAGTTGTCGTTGTAGATTCCCGCGAGCGATTGGCTTTGGGTAGTTTGTTCATTGTTAATAGAACCCAGTCTTACTGTGGCTTCATGTTGTGGTTTTACGCTGGCTTCATGTCGTGTGTTTCGTTTCTAGCCTATATTGAGGTTTCCGGGAGATCCTGGGATAGCCCACCCAATAGGTTTCTATTGTGGTCAGATCATGTTCCAGTTATTGCTAACTATTTTGGTCAATTTAGCACAAGCAGCTACTCAAGTCGGTCTTCGTCGTTGGATCTATTGATGAGTCAATCTCTCTTTTTTAGAGTGAGGATATGTAGTAGTGTCAATCTTTGGTGTAGTTCTTTTGCGGCAAACCTTGGTTGGATGTTGTGATTGCGCTATAATTGTAGTTTCATTGAATGAAGTTATTTCCGATCAAAAAAAAAAAATGATGAGGCTATTTCCACCCTACCAGATGCTTTGTTCACCCCATAATTAAATTTTTATCATGAAATTTCCAATTTCACTCTCAAATAATTTTAAAAAGAAAAAAAGATATTACTATTGAAAATGTGAAATCGGAAAAGAAAAAAAGAAAAAGAAAATTAGTACACCATTAACCCCATGCCTTCTAGGTTTTTTTTCCTTTTTTTTTCCCTCTTCTCTATTTTCTCCCTTCATTAACTACCATGACATAGAATCAAACATGAGTCACATGAAATAGAACAAAATAATACTAACCAACAATTCTTTTTAGTTGTTGCTAGAACTTGAAAATTTTGTCTAATTATTTGATCTTCGGCTAGCGATGAAGAAGCTAAGATGATAATTTTTTTTTCTTTGTATAGAAAGCTGTTATGATAATTCATAATTAGAATGTCTGTTGGGTAAAGTTTTAATTAAAACAAAATCGATTTCTCATTTTCATTGTTTTCTGTTAATAATTGTTGTTAAGGACAATTTTGGAATTTTAAAGAAAAATTTTGGTTATAGGGTGGAAAAAGTATTTAGTAGGGTGGAAATAGACGCACCCAACAAAAAAAAAAAACCCCTCCACATTTTGTTTCTGATTAAAAATAATAATAAAATTAAAAAAATTGAAAAAGAACTCCACATTTTATTCAAGAGATCCGCAATAGAGAGTCATCAAGGATGTTAGCTAAAGGAAAGGGAAAGATCCAATTTATTGTAAGATTATATAACTAGTTTGTGACTCGAACTCAAGACCTTCCATTTAAACACTTATATCACTATACCAAAAATTAACACTACACAATTCCAATAACCCATCTAATGCCTTTTGAAATAAGGACTCTACTGTCCAAAATTCCTTTCCAAACAAGAGAACTATCTGCTTTATTTTAGCAAGAGGAAGCTAGAATGCATATTTTTTATATATTTCTATTTCAATTTAGATTTAAATTTTAAATTAAAATAGTGTTGAAACAATGAAATTTCATCTAAAAAAAGGTTTCAGAACTGGACGATTTATAAGAAAAATCGGTGCAGTTTAATTCCTAACTAAACTCAATTAGAGCATCTTCAACAGCTTCTCTATAACTTCTTTTTCTCTATTTTAGGAGAAAATATGCATTTTTTTGCTCCAACATATACTCTATCTAGTTGTTGTTGAGGTTCCATCTATCAACAGATAAGACTTTGGTCTAAGTTTCTTAAAACTTTTAACTTCAAATTGTATCCCTACAAAAGAATGTTGAAATAAATAAATAAACACCTAATTATTTGATTCTTTACTTTTGAATATACAAATTATACCTATCCGTACTTTTGAAAAAAAAATTAAATTAAATTCACCAAATTATTTGAGGGGTCTTTCTAAATGTACCTAGCAAATATCTAAATACGCCCCGCAAATAAACTTTGCATGAAAAGATAGTTGTATCCCTATAAGAAATGACATTAAAAGTCATAGTAAACTAAGATAATAACAAAAAAAAAACCCATAAAATTTGAAATTATGTTTTCTATTTATACCTAGCAGTTTGTAGAGAGGGGTTTGATGAAGATTCAAAAAAGAAATTAGAGGTTCTTTGGTGGAGAGTTAAGACATGCCAGTTTGTTAACATACATGAAATCAATAGCAAGAATAATGGTCGTTCCTCATTTGGCCCATACAACATGTGGCATCAAATAATCAAAAGGACTGGGGCTTCTTGTTGACAAAAATTGTACCCCATTGTCTGTATGGTCTTGGATTATTGATCTTTCTTCTTTGACAGTCCAGATGAAGATTCTTCAATTATGATTGCCAAGTAACAGGACACTCTAGATGAACAAGATGCAGGTTATATCGGTGAACTGATATAAGTCTGTGTAGATGGTTACATATGTAATGAAGCTCTAGTCAAGAGGGTTATATTGGCAGAATTTGAAACTGCAGTTGAGACGGAGAAGGTAACTTTTGGTCATGAAGAAATTAAAAAAAGTCCATCCAAATTGAGAACATGTCTCTGAATTTGGAGATGAAGCAGTTTGCTCAGATTCTTTGCAATTGATTTCCTTCATTGTAGGTAAGAAATCTTCACTATGCAAAGGCCTCCCTTTCATTATGATAATTTCATCCTGTTAGTCCCTTCTATTAGGATCGATGACAATAACAAGGATAGAGTGCATTGCTTGCTTCCATTTTGCGTGTGTATGTTGGGTGTAATACCCGTCAGGGTGTATGAGTTGTGCTTGGTGCTTGGTATTCTTTATCAGGTGTATGGGTTTTAATGGGTGTGTGAATTTTGCTGGGTTAAATTAAAGTAAAGGGTATTATAGGAAAAATTGCTTGGTGTAGTTAGAAATTATATAAATTTGCTATGTGTTACAAGTTTGCTGAGCATACTTAGATATTTACTGGGTACATTTAGAAAGACCCTTATTTGAATCATTACTATAAAATTATAGGAAATTATCTTTTAGGAAGTTTTTACACTCTTCAATCTTTTCTCTTCAAATAATATTTATTCTGATCATTAATTATTTGATTATATTTTTCAAATTTAAAAAATATTACCATATTATAATAAATCATAGAGAATGTGACAGAGAAATTATTGGAATTACATAAGAAAATTTTTAACCTTTAGCCTCACATTTGCCCCTCAAATTTGACACTTTACTCCTTAACATCATGGGTTAGAGAATATATTGGCTATTTTTTCGCCCTTTTAACACTTTGAACGCTTGGGTTGGAGAAGGCCTAAGGTGTTTTTTCCTTACCATTGAACCCACCAATTTTCCAGCTAGCAATAATTTTCCATGCAAGTTCAGCAATGGCTGCCTGAAGTAATTTGCTACAAGTCTCCAGGCGGCGACTGTCTAATTCCAAATTCTCCATATATTTACGGACACTAGCAAATTTCAAGGCTGCACTAGGAGATTAGCCTCAGATCCCAAAAGAAATCAAAGCCTTCAGAGCCTCATCATCAATAGAAAGCTTGGTGGGGCATTTAATATCTCTTTGATTTCTGCAGTAATTCGTAATTTACTATTGACTGACTATTCAGAACTCCAAATAATAAAGTGACTAGTAATTAGAACCAATGATGAGAACTTTAAAATTCAATCTCACTGACTTCATGGCAGCATGGCAGCATCTGGTCCATGTAGTGCTTCAAGTTTCATTTATATCAGAAAAAAAAATGATAAAAATGTTTAAAAAATAAAAAGTACAAGTGCATATAAAAATTTATACTGATAACTAATGAGCAAAACAGTTGTATGGAATATTGGAATTTGTTGTACATGAGATTTCTAGGGGAATGTAACTTAAAATTCAGTGCAATTAAAGGTCGAACCATGTAAAACACCATGTTACGAATCAGCATATCTGTAAGGAACTAATTCTCAGAAGTAATCAATCCTTAATTCCTAACAAAAGGATGAAACCTTTGTAGTAAGACCTGTGGGCGTAATTGAATCCATTCTGCCATATACAACTCTGCATGGCCATGTACCAAAACGCCAGATGCAGTTAATATTCGCTTGATAATTCACTCAAACATTCTTCTTCTTTTCCAGACTTTTTGCTGCGAGACGTTGTCGCTTCTTCCAGGATGGGACCTTACCTGGGAAAGCCCACCTTAAAAATCTCTCCCACGAGTAACAGCTCAAGTACATGAGAAGAGCCCATGTCAATAGCTTATCCCTCAATCCCAAAGGCAACGGGACCAGCTTAAGGGAGTCATTCAAATTCCTAAAAACATCAGATGTGATAACCGTGAAAAAACCAACGGCTGATACAAGGGCATATAAGAATGGTTTGTTCTCTGAAATGCTTTGATTGAAGGGATGCCCCATGTAGTTCACAGCAAATGTCGCCACCTGGAGCATCATGCTCACCATGTATGATACTGTATTTACAAGGTTGGGATGAAACTCAGAGTCTGGTTCAATGCACTCATCAGGCATGTGTTTCTCAGCCTCATTGACAGAACTAATCAAGAAGAGTAAGTGGATTGCAAACTGTCCTAGCAGAGAAAGAAAGACATAGGCGCAAAAGATATTAGGATGAGGCCGTTCAGATGAAAGGGTTTGAAGAGGACGTGCATGCGAGATGAAGAGGAAAAAGGCAGCTGTAAATACACCACTGATTGTAGCCTGCATATCACCTAGCTTGACACCATCCAAATACATAACACTCAACACATATGCTGTTGCCAGGCAGTTAAGGCCTAGAATTTTGAACATTTGTAGGGTAGTCACCAGAGTACTGCGACCTTGACGAATTATGTCAGTGGTGGGGGCAACAGATGCATGCTTTGCTGTGAACGGTGATGCCATGGAGGCATCTCCAAGCTTTACAATTGGAGCCGCATGACCATCCCCCTCCTCATTCAGCTCATCCATTAGTTTCTTTTGTAATGAAGTAATCTTTTGTCGTTGCAACTCAGCAGCTGTCAGACGCTGATTACGCGGGTTACCAGCTGATACTTCTCCATTTACACTGGCAGATTTATCGGCAGCATCCAATGCAGACTTGGACTTCTTTGGGCGGATAGACTTCTTACTCTCATCTTTAGATGTTTCATTGGCAGACTTGGCACTCTTAGCAGGAGGCACCGCATTCAGTAAAGCAACTCCCACATGAGCCTGAAGGGAAAAAACAAATTACAAGCTAGAAGCTACTTACTCTTAACTTTTTATAAAGAAATATGACACAGCTTCATACTGTCCTATCAGAATTTTTGTTTACATTGGAGGGCAATCAAACACCAAATCCCCCCTCACCACTTGGCCAACACCAAGGGCTTATTCTTTCACAGATTTTGAGTCCATATGACCCTAACTACAGCATGACTTTCTAAAAAAAAAAACAGAAATATGATTAATAAATTCAAACTGAGATAATCTGAGAACATGTCCATGAAATTTAAATAAAATAAAATAAACTAATATCTGAGGAATATCAGGGTCGGAGAATATGTCCCCTAAGTTAACAATAAAAATAAATAAATAAAATAAAAAAACTAATATTTGAGAAATTTCACGGTCTGAAACTGCAAAACCTGTTTGTTAGTGTGAGGTTGAGTGCAAGTATACCACATAGAATTTAATTATTCTTCTTTGGCTTGAATTCATTGATCGCTAATTTCAAACATGATGACAGCTTCCCACCCCCACCCCAAAAAAAAAAAAAAGTAAAGTGAAGATCCCTAGGATTATTATAGTGTAGTGTTGAATTCTAGGCCAACTGTCACTACTTATGAGCACATATTTCTAAATACATCTTTGCCAACTTACCTGTTTCAAAGCTCCAACATCATTTGTTCCATCCCCACACATTAACGTTATCCTTCCCACCGTTTTGAAAGTAGTCAATATGAGTTCTTTCTGCTCAGGAGCAACTCTTGCATAAACCTAACAGAACAAATCGAGTGAGAAATGTCTAGATTAACCCACTATCAAAAATAAGTTTCACAATTAAGAGTTATAAATCAGCACCTTGACATATGGAATCACTTGTATGACTGCAGAGGTTCGTTGCAACATTTCAATGCAGTCCCCTCCAATACAAAGATCATGAGTCTCTGACAAAGTCTCCACTTCATTTTCACTAAAAGTCAAATTCATAATCTCTAATCAGTAAAGACAAGGGAAGAAAACTCAAAAGTAAATCTGAAAGAGAGAGCAGAAGAAAAAAGAAATTCACAGGAAGCGCAAACAAAAATAATAGAGAAGCAACATCCAAGTTCAGACCAAGGCAACATAAAGATCTTAAGATCCAGACAAATTTGAAAATAGTCATCCAAAGACAATGAAAACTATACTTGTATGGAACCATCTCAGTCTCGTCGGGTGATATCCACTCATATTCTTCACTGTTCCTTTTTGGGCCTAGAATTAATGCTGGCTTTGATATAATATGAACTTGAGTGGCAACATGGCAGGCTGTCAAAGCTTGATCACCAGTAATCATCACCTAACAACAGAAAAACTTTATATAAGTATAAATGGACCAACACCTAAAAGGCACCTGAAGAGAAAAAGAGACAATTATTGAAAATTGCCCTGGGAAAATGCATAAAAAATAGAAACATGAAAAAAGTAACAAAATGTAAAGTAACAGGACACCATATCACCAAGCAGTAGCTGGAGTATCCTTAACAGCAAATCAAATGTTTAGGCAGAATGATACACACAACTCAAGAGCATACTAAAACATATACATCACAAACCACGTCTCAATTTATCAAAAGCACAACATTAATAATGGATATACTGTGACTCCTATTTAATCATAGTCTACAAAATTATCAGTACTGCTCACCACGTAAAACTCTACCTAAGGCTCTTACACTGCAATATTTCTTCATTTACTTGCCAGAAACTAAATCACACTGCAGATTACATATGCTCTACTGTGTGTGAGCAAAAACCATTATAAAATACATGGAATGAATTCAGCAATTGCATGAATGATTTCAAACATATCATATATTTTCTCTAACTTCTCTAGCTATCGTAGGTACATCCAAAATACACAGCGTTCCATAATATGTAATACAATCATATAGGGAAAAACTAGCTTGAACAACAGCATCAGATGTACCAAATCATGCGAGGACCCTTTAAGCTCAGATAAAACAGTGGCTGAATCTGCTCTAATAGGACAGTTAAAAACCTGAAACTCAAAAAGACAAGAATTAGTGACAAAAAGCAGAAAGTCACAAAAACCTACTCCAGACACTCATCTGAGAATTCCCAGCAGTTGCAAAAGTAAAATAAAGCTAGGAACCATGTCACAGAACAGTAAATTGATATGAATCTACGGATAAGGAAATTTTGATTACCGCAAAACCGGCAAATGTGAGGCCACTCTCCACCACATCCCTATCCAAGCTTCTGGCTTCACTCACCTTCATGCAATAAATAGATTAAAGAAACAATTCAACTAAAATTTACCCACAAGAGATAACCTAAGATTATAAAATGTGATAACAAAATTCAGATAAGCTCAAAATGTGTATATAATTCAATTGTTTACTATAGAGTGCAAGATTGAAAATCATGAAAAATGGAGTGCGAATCAACCCCCTGATTTCAATGCAAAGGTTATCTAAAAGTTATTCTTTTTCCCTATAGATATCATATAATGGCATCTGCGTTTCGAATAAGAGAATTTCCGAACCAATCATGACACGGATAATGCTGAATGGAATAAGGACATAAACTTTATTATTTTTTATAACAGTTGTAAACATATTATTTCACATCAAAGGAAGCATTTCAGAAACCATGTACCTCCATGCAATAAAGCATTATGATCTCGACACTAAACCTCTACCCATAACTAAAGGACACTGCTTTTATTCATTAAAAAGAAAAAGGCACAGCCATTACTTAATACTAATGAGCGTCAAAATGCATTGACAAAAGATGAATCAGAAAGAGATCTTACTGTAATGTCACCAATGGACTTGTAGGCAAGAGCCAGAACACGAGATCCTTGTCTGGTAAATTTCTTGTAAGTTTCAACATAATATGATGGTACCTCAGTGAGTCTACCCTGAATAGTTTCAGGGGCACCCTGAAACATAAGAGAAACTATTTGACTGAAGGATACTACTAAAATAATAACTGGAGTGCACCTACACTTGTTGCTTGTTGAATAAACATCTTTTAGCGTTGCCAGAATACTAATCTGAAAATGTAGTTGTGCAAAGTATACATGTTAGCTCATATTTGTATAATCAAACCTTCACAAAAGCAAAAAAATTCTCTTCAATGCGAACAACAACTGCCATTCGTTTCAAGTGGGAGGCAAAGTGGTGTCTCTGAACAATCTGCACAGCTTGACCAGTGCCCCTGCATTCAATGAGACCTTAAATAAGCCCAACACAGAAAGCACAGATGACTCATATATGAATTTCAGCATTGCCATCTCATAAAGATATTCATATATGAATTATTAAGCAATTAATCAATCATACTTGTAATAAAGATATTCATATATCTTCTCATTTTCTATTTTCTAATACCAACTTTGTCAAGTCTGAGTTTCAACTAGACTAAACAGCTTGTTTCTCCAGTGATCTCTCATATACAATCATGTCACTTATCCGTATCTGTATTCTACACTCTTAAAAGATTTTTTTTTTTTTTCCGAAGAAACAGACTTACAATCAACATAAGAAAGTACAAATTGTGATGCACCCTCACAATACAACATACAAACAGACATCAATTAACCAAGATCTAATTAGGAAATATGGCCCTGCTGCAAGTCAAAAAGCAAATGATATTAAAGAAACCGATGACCGAAATCTAAGTCTCCTCTCCCTCCATTATGAATTTCAACCACAATTTATAACACCCCCCCCCCCCCCCCCCCCCCCCCCCAAAACAGAAAAAAAAAAAAAACAAACAAACAAACAAATAAATATTTACAATACAGTTGGAACTTTGATTAATTAACATCCCTTTTTTGATTGAACTCCTACTTCCTTTTAATCCGCGGGAGATCAAATTTAGATTGGTTAATTTTTTTCAGTGGTAATTTTCAACCTAGCAAGACTAACAAGAACACAGAATCACTCCTCTCCACTCACCACCTCTCAATACAATTTCTGCTAAAACAGCCCTGTACGAAAAATTGCAATCACCGCACGTTAGCTCTCAATACAAAGAATGACAGGTAGCGAATAGCAATCAAGTTTTCTACCACAAGTGCCAACACTTATAATAGTACAAGCAACATTTTAACCTCTTTCTCCATATGGATACTAGATCTAACATGATGGCCGATTCCATATTACACATCTAATGGGTATTTAATTCTAATATATCCCAAGCACAAACTCCAATTGTATTACAATTGCTTTTTTGTATTAAGCTTATTATCTGCACCAAAGCAAGTTCCTTCTCCTCCCTAGAACAAAACTTCAAACCTCACACATTCCCCTAATCTAAAAAACAAAATAACAGAAAAATCTATATTTTAACATCTAAAAAAAATAAAAATTAAAAATAATAATAATATAGGGAAAGAACTGGTTGGCAAACGAACAGTTACGTTGTAAATAAGCCAAAGGATGCATGAATCAGTTCAGAACTTCTGGTATAGATTAGATAAATTAAATGTCAAGGGGAGTTCAGCTTACTTTTTTGGCATGGCCTTATCATCAGATTTAAAGCTCCAATCTATTCCTTTAAGTGCAGCCTTTTCGAGAGGATCACCAACCTACATGCAGTTGTGAAAGATTACTCAAAAATAAGAAATTCAAGAAGAAAAATGTTGCCAAACAATAGTCAGAAAAAGGAATGTCAGTTGTAACCCAAAGCTTGATTTACAGCAGACTACAGCTATAATTTTGTTTTTGTTTGTAGGAATATTATTTCATTGATAGGAAAAAATACACTACAAAGCAGAGGAAAACTTGTTCCATGGACCCATCAAACCCTAAAGTTGTAAACAAGACTAAGCATTATCAGAAATGATTAAGAAAAGTCAAAAAAGAATTAAATAATTCAATCACACAAAATTTCTTGAAAAGAACATCCCGGGACTCCATCAATACTGATACCCAAGAATCATTAAATAATCCACCTCTTTATCCCTGGCTCCATCTAAGATCCTTATTCCCTCTTCTTTCCACCAAAGAATCATTAGTTTCACCATTCAGTCAACGTAGCTATATATAATGTAAAGTTAGACAGCTTCATCTAAATACACATCTGAATTGCTTGTTAAGTAAAACAGTGAAACACGGTATTGGAGAAACTTCATACTAGAGGTGGAAAAAACAGCTTAAAGAGACAATAACATTCAGAGACAACTAGGTTCAGAAGACTTTTTATATGAGAGATTATATCAAGAAGAAAGAGGCTAGATACTATAACCAGTGCATTCATATACAATTTGTGCTAATGCTTTCATATCCAACAAAGTAGACAACATTGGATAACACAGCACAGGAAAGTAATGCTTCCATTTATGGGTGAAAGAAACTTGTATTAAAAAAGACAAATTACAATGATGAACCAGATCCATCAAAAACAGGTCAAGAATCATCAAACAAAAATACAAACTAAATTACAGGTCAAGAATCATGAAACAAAAATACAAACTAAATTAAGGACCCTAAATTAAACTATACCATGAAAGACTAATCCTAAAATACTTTGACAAAGTAGCCCGAAGTGAAGCAAATACCACACACAGCCAATCAGTAATCATACATTTGTTGAGGCTCTATGCAAAAAGTTATGCACTACATATATACATATACATACATATGAACAGAACCATTAATTAACATACCCGAGAATTGCCGATAAGATAAAATCAAGTCATCCACCAACATTTTAAAAAATAGAAAACAAAAATGAGAACTAAAAACATAGAGTTTTCCATTCCGTATCTAAGGCCCTCAAAAGCTCCAGCAACCAATCAGCCTTCTTTAATGTACGTGCCTGTTTGAGACTGCTTCTGAAAAGCTTAGAAGCGCTTTTCAAATGTGGCAAAGCCACTTTTAAACCAGGAAGAACTTGGCCAGTCTTTCTCAAAATAAATTTCAAGTGCTTCTAACACTACCCATGACACATTTTATATTTTTTGTGATTTCTTATATTTATATCTAATTTCTTTGTTAATTTAAAAGAGCTTATAGCCCACCCAGAAGCAATCAAGCCCATAAAATGTGCTTCCTGAAAGTGTGATGCTACCAAGTGGTTAATAACAAATAAGTACCACATTCAAATGGTTCTTCAAAATTACTTCATGAAGCTCTTTTTCTTTATTGGTTGCAAACTTTTACGTCAAATGGAATTGCAAAAGGACATGAGATGAGTAGTTTCTAAGAAATTTTTGCATTTCACTCTTAGTATCTACAAAGCATTGACAAATAGAACATAGTACTCACCGAAAAGAATCAGTTTTGGAAGTAACCATATAGCATCAAGCAAAATAAATGAAAACACAGCAAAACACAGAGATAGCAAAGACAGCATGTTTAAATGACAGCAGAAGCATACCAGCTTATTGTCCACAAACACCAAGGCATGACAAGAAGCCAAAATCTCTAATGTGCGCCCATCTACTTTAGTCATATCCGGCTCCAAATCCGTACTACCAGCCAACCCAACAACTCCACAGAATTCCTGGGGAAGAGCAAGGAAGACATTACTAATAGATCTTACATAAAATCACATCAACCTAATGAGCATGCTATACGTAATAATATGGCATACCATGTCGTCTGATGTAAGTGTCCCCGTTTTGTCAAAACAACATATATCGACCTGCATGGAAGGAACATAAACAAATGTCTCATAAGTACACTGCCACAGCACAATAGTACTGTGTCGTTGCCTGAGTATCAGCAATAAAATTTAACTGACAGAAAAGTGAATGAGGCGGTGAAAATATATAGTGAATACATGCATCACATATGGTGAGGTGATGACTAGTAGATCATTACTAGGTCTAAAGATACTATCAGTAATGAGAATCTATTACTCCCAAGAATATTATTATCTGCTTGAAAAGAAGAAAATCCACATTTCAGCATACTGCATACCCAAGCAACCAAACCTAGCATAGGAATTAGACTAAAGCAGCATAGTCCAACATTCTTATGTCCCAAGTATTATCCTTCCAAATAATCACAGGAATTAGACAATAAATAACGCTTCTAATAAATAACAAAATGATCATAACAATGAAATATCCGAATGATTTCCAATTATAAATAAGTTTTCTAGGAATTAGCATTGTATAACCACAGTAAAGGACCAAACAACATTCTTTTTTACTTCTCTTAACAAGAGGACTTTGTGCATACATGCGTGTGTACAGTGTCTCCGCCACAAACGTCCGTACCTTTTCTTAGATACGGATTTCTAGTTTTTTCCCACTTTTCGATCACACATTCACATCTTAACCGTTCAGTTTTAAGATCTTAATATATAGATCATCTCTGCAAAATTTCAGTCAAAATGACGATCGTTAAGGCATTCAAAACTGTAATTTACAACAATAAACATGAACGGTTCCGATACGACAGATTCGGTTCGTTCATGTAAGTTGCAGTTTTGGATGCCTTAACAATCATCAATTTGGCTGAAAATTTGCAGAAGTAATCTATACATTAGGACCTAAAAATTAAACGGTTAAGATGTGAATGTGTGATCAAAAAGTGGGAAAAAACTGGAAATCCGTTCCATTAAGATCAGGCCTGAGCAAAGTTATATCCTCACTTCGCTAAAATGCGGACATCAACGCTGCAGCTCAGCTCGGGGCGCGACGGAGCGGTGGGGCTTGCCGGACGGAGGCCAAGGGTCCGGCGGACCAATCTGCAGTCGGTGGAGTCGCCGGCGACGTAGGGAGCGCTGCCCAGAAACCTGCAGTTGCAGGTGAGGTTGCTGCCCAGAACCTGCAACCTCGACCTCCTCCGACCTCGATCACTGCCCAGAACCGTCTGGGATGCCTCCGGCCTTCGTCCGCCGAGCCCTGAGCCACCATCGCCACCTGGAACGCCACTGCTGCATCGCCGTCCGCACTTTAGCGAAGTGAGGATGTCCGCTTCAGAACCGGCCCATATATAATTGGAACCGCTCAGTGTGTGTGTATATATATATATATATTTGTGATGGAGAACGCATTTGGAGTCATTCCAACGTACCTTTCCAGCAAAGGGTATACGAAAAGGTTCTGTACAAAATATTCCACGTCGTGCCAGAGCAATCAGAGATGTATTGACAGCTATAGATAATTCCATTGGCAGCTCAGGAGGAATCACAGAGGTAATAATAAGTGAACAACTAAGAAAAAGCTTGTATTTGCTTCTAGTGGGGTCCTCAAGCCCCTACAAGAAAGAAGTCGCTAGTGTCACAAAATGGCCACTAGACAAGCAGAAAAACAATGATGGCACAATCCCCTAAGCATGTGTGAAGGAACCATAGTTTACCTTTTTTAGAACATAACCAGCAGCTATCACTGCAAATACGACCAAGAATAAAATGAACAGCCCACTTTCCCAGCTGTTAGCAGTCACCTAGAATAAAATGTATATATATTATAAATAGAGAAGATGAAGTAAATAGAGTTCAGAAATCATTGCTAAAGAATAGATAATTACCCTTTCTGTGGAAAACAAAATTGTGCGCATGAGTTTTCCCTGACTTGTTTCAAACCCAGTCCTCAGAACAACTGCCACACAGCCAGCATCAGGGGTTTTTAAAGGAAAACCCTGATTCCATTGAGATAATGAAAAGTGTTACCATGAGATTATCGGAAGTTTGTTGATTTAACAATTACTAACAAGTTGCGACTGTAATCTAAGAAACAAACAAGAAAACAAAAGAACCTTATCCGGAGTATGCTGCAATATCTTAGTCCCACCAAATAAAACATGGCTTTTGTCCCGCCTAGCAGATAACTTCTCCTCAGCTCCTCTGCCCATGATCGATACCTGAAAATATAATCATATAAACATATGAGAATCAAGTCATTCTCCCATCCTTCAACATTTACAGTCTGTACAAAGGGTAATAATACCATAGTTCAAAGGTGGTAATAATACCATAGTTCAAATGAATCTATAGGCAAAACTCAAGTAGATATTCCATCACTAGAAAACTACAATTAGCTTACTGAACTTCAAATAAATTGGCAAAAAAAAAAAAGGCATAAGAGAATGCAAGTTGAGGAAATAGGAGTCCTATTAAAAGCTTCACAAACTTACAATAACATGCATTTCTTTTCCACAGATACTTTGATAAGAGGAAGAAAGGCTAAATATTCAAATTCAATCTTCGCAAAGAAAAGTTCAGAGTAAAATATTGTTTATTCTCTAGGAAGATAGTCATGAATATTAAATCAAATAAAGTCACTCTAATCAGTAACCACCATGCCATTCGAATTTCAGAAGTTTCCCATGGGAACAGTAATTTAAATCCCTTTTGCAAAGGCGTTAAGGGGGAAAAAACAGACCATCCATAATAGAACTCAACAACCACTAGATAATAGGTGGCATAAAGGACAAATAAAATTTAGCATCAAAGAGGAGTCATCCAGATAGAATCCAAAAACTAAGCCTCTAGGAAAAGGAAAAAGAAGTGAAGACAAGGATGCAACGATGTCAAATAAGTGAGAAAATAAAAGAAAAGAGCATCCATATGACATAAATACATAATATATATATATAATATTATACATTAACAAAACAAACTCCTGCAATGACGGATGTTCTAACTATGTAGTAAGTCTGAAAGTAGGCTATCACCTTCCACTGCGGAGTAGACTCGCCAGTGAGAATGGCTTCATTGACAATAGCACTTCCTGCTAATATAAGCATGTCGGCTGGTACAGTCCTATCTTCTCCGGTTGGACCAGAAGATCGTCCAATTGAAACAACATCCCCAGGCAAAAGATCAGTTCCAGCTAGCTTTATCCACCTGAAAATCACCAAATCTATAAGGTATAAAGAACGTAAAACAAACATTAAAAATTGCAAGCAGATAACTTACTTCCCGCATCGATGCACCATTAATGTCTGGCTATCCACTCTGACACGTCTTAGCTCAGTCAGAGTCTTTAATTGACTTTTTGCCATTGTTGACTCAAACATGAACAGCATGAAAAGTGTAAACAAACTATAATACCAATATTCATCCAGACACCAAAGACCCACGCAGAACACCTACATTTAAAATGCATAAAAGAGAATAAATGAGAGTGAATGTGCATAAAAAAAATCATTGATGAGTGGAAGAGAGAGAGAGAGAGAGAGAGAGAGAGAGAGAGAGAGCTAAAACCTGAAATACAAAGAAGGGCTGCATACAGTTTTCTTTCATTAATTTCTGGAATGTAGGTTGTGGATATTCAAATCTGCACAACCAAGAAACAGCAACATTAAAGAGATATAAAATATCATCAACCAAACTCCATCAGGCTTAAGATGCAATTTGTTGCCAATTGAAGTTATTTAGCACAGATATTAACTAAAGGCTTTTACAGCCAAAGCTTACAACTTGAAAGAATGAATGAACCAAATTATGAGTACTATGCACAAATTCCAATTAGCCAACCATACAAACAGGAATATAATAGGTAGCTCTGAATCAAGCAAAATTAATAGTTGTCCCAGTCAAGCAACAACGCATGCAGCATATATATAATAAGAGTTCAAGATATAGATCAAATAATAAAACCACGCTCCACGAATTCAGAGGGGGCATTTACAGTGATAACATAAGCCATATCCATGAAGAGCTAAACTCCACAAACAAAATACAACAAACTACCATGTAATTTTTAAGTTATTTCAACACATTCAAGGTTATAAAGTTGCTGTTACATTCAAGGTATTACAATGCGAATTTGAAGTATTGAAGAACCAAAATCAAATCATCACATACAAGGTTATAAAAGTTGTTGTTACCACTGTTTCTGCACGTTCAAGGGCAGAAACAACCATTGACCGGGTAAGCCTAATCATTTTTTGGCTTTTGGAGAAAAGACAAAATTTAAAACAAGTGCAATGGACAAGGACTCGACGGACTAGGACTCGACGGACTAGCAAAAATAACAGAGAGACTAGCAACCAGAAACCATAAAGAGATGGAAAATCTCCAAAAATAGCAGCAACTGAAGCCTAAGTGGAGACCAATAAAACAATCTATCCATAGTTCCTCCACTCCTACCCCCTAATAAAACTTAAAAGTTGTCATTCAATCTTCAACCTAGTAAGTCTTGTCATCCAATTTTCAAATCAAATTCGTCAACCACATTTCAGAAGTGATTTAACCACCAATACAATAAGTACTTCATTAATACTTCAGTTCATTTTACTGGACAAAAGACCTTCTCTTAAGTTTGTAAATATGAACCTTTTCTTCAGAGTTCAGAAACGGTAAAAACTGTTAATGAATCGGTCAATTTGATAACATAAAAGTTTGACTTAAGAAAATCATACAAGAGGAGCTCCTTATTCCAAGGGAAAATATATCAAGTACTAAATGGCATTAACTAACAGACAAACTTTTATTACACAATGGAGAAAACTACAAGGTAGGGACAAACTGTCCATTGATTAGCTAAACTCATTAACAACAGCTAAAGAAAGCATCTACAGAGATAACAAGACATACAAACAACTATATCTAAACTCATGAGAAACAAATGAAACTATCTGTAAATGCAAAGGCAAATGTCATGAGTTCAACAAATGGAATTTTATGAAGGAAAAAGGAAACAAGAACAGTAACTCACAGATTCCGTCCCCATTTTTCAGTAGCAGCAACAACTTTAGCTTCAGAGCCATGGCCAGTACTTTTTAAATAGTAACTCATGGTTTCCTTGGTAGGGTATGGAAGCTTGCAAAAGTTCTCCTTCTCATTTGAAAAAATGTAGCGTTGCTTTCTGAAGTCAAAGTAGATCTCCTCCATATTCACTGAGGATGAAGAACCTCCAAGCTGAAAAAATTAAGCACAAATTTCAGCAAACAAACTAAGGGGTAGGTTGCAAAACAAAACAAAAAGTGAATCAGGGGATTTGATGTATTAAGGACGGAAAGTTAAGTAGGATAGATTCCTAGGAGGAGTAACTCAACCAGAATTTAAGTTCTCTGCGGGTATACACTTTTGCAGATGTAATGAACTGTAGATGGAATTACAGTATAGAAGTGTAAGCCCCTCTAGAAACAAAAATCGACATTTTATATATTGAAAATTACTATGGATCACTATGAAGAGCTGAATTTCCTGGAAGCTGACAATAACATGTACATATCAGCAAGAACAGAAGTAAAGACAAGTGTCCATTGCAAAAACTAATCTGTAGGAAATTGGTGCATGATCCATATGCACTGAATCTCGTAATATGAAATAAAGGAAATTCTACTTCATGTTGTTCTACCGGCTAGTATTAAATGTCTGTTCTTGGCATTCTGTTTATAGTAGTTTGGACTTCTGGATCATTTTCAATTAACACCTCTATTTCTCAACTGTAAAACTTATACTTCCTATCAGAGAAAACCAAAAAAACAACTATATAACAAACATACAAGCTTACGGAAATGGAGTGGTACAACTTCTTTCGAACCAGAAAATTTAGCTGGTGTTACTTTGCATGCATCAGCCTGGTGTATATCGTTCACCTGAAGACCAAAACAAACACCAATTACTACAATAAAAAATGCATTCTCACCACAGACGAAAAAAGTTGCTCTAATTCATGTCTTTGCATTCCCAAAATCCCTGTGCTCATTGTCATACCAAACTCTCTCGGAGAGCCAAACCTACCCAACCTTGCCCCTTGCTTTCCCGTTAAACCAGCAACCTCCAATTTGCAATGGAGCAAGTTTATCACAGTACCAAAACTCACACGAAACATGCATAAAGATGATACCAAGCATTTGCATACCTTGGAATAGTGTACAAAGCAATTGAAGTCGACGGACCAAGCAGTGAAAAGCCAAACGAGAATGTGAAGCGCCACTACACCACCGAGAACAATAATGGCGTCGCCAAAGTCTAAACTAGGCACAACTGTAGTGAGCCACAGAGCATAGAGGATAGTGAAAGGCCACACATCGAAGCGCCACGCCAACTTCTTCTTCCTCAACAAATCAACTTTGTCCACCACCTTCCCTCCCACATTGAACCTCGACATCTCGCTACCACTAATACTAGAGATTCAATTCAATCCGATTCGAATCGAATCAAATTAAATCAAAGCCCTTCTTCAGCAAAACTAACAACACAAAAATCAAGAGCAAAATTATAAATGTAATTTGAAAAACCTAAAGGCAATTCAATGCCGAATTCAAATCCCTAATCTGTGCTGCGAATCGTTGATGCATACCTGAGTCCTCCGTTCGAGCTCAACGGCGATCGCAAAGGCTGAAGCCTCTCTCTCTCTCTCTCTCTCTCTCTCTCTCTCTCTCTCTCTCTCAGAAACCCTAATATGGAAATTGTGGAGGATCAGTATGATACATGCTATGCGATGTAGGGAGAGAAAGGGACTCTGTAAAGCTTCAGTTTCTGACTCATGGTACTGTGTTTTACTATCCCTAATAAAGTGCTTAATTTTACTAATGAGAAAATTAGCGACGATAACTTATATTTTCGAAAAATACAAGTTTCAGTAAATAAATAAAACAAAATCAACTTGCTCGAATATGTTTTTTTTATATAATCGGGTGTTAGGAGTCTATAAAAAATTGTTCAAACTAATTGAATCTGAATGTAAATTTTGTTTAGTTTAGTTTTTTATGTCTAAAAATTGAAATTTGATTTATTACGAAACCAAACTGATTTGGAACCGATCAAAACTAACTGAACCCGAATGTAAATTTTTGTTTAGTTTGAGATTGATGTGCTGTGAGAATAAGCACTTCTGATATTGCTGCTAGAATAAATAGCTGATGTGTTTGGTAAACTGGTTTTTAAATATTGTGTGAACCAAAAGTAATTTCTGTGTATTTGGTAAGTTATAAGTAAAAAACTGCTTTGGTTTGGTAGAATTACCAAAATGGGCATATATGATAAAAGATGCTACTAAAATACATAACTTTGTTTTCTGATTATGTAACTATACCAAATTAAGATATTTCTCATGTATTGTCCTTGTACACGAGTTCAAATTATCAATGCATCACTTTTATTTCAATATGTATATTAATTCTATAAATTATATAAGCAATTTTAGTTTTTTGTAATTTGTTTGGTTATATATTGCTATGACCAAATAAAAGATTACATTAAACCCTTAAATATTATACAAATGAGTTGATAATATTACACAAAACATTCCCCCACTATGGTCAACGGGAAACATTACACAAAATGTATGAAAGTCAATACAAATTTGCAACTAAATGCTAAGTAAATGTATTCATTAGACTTTATGCAATTGTATCTCTTAACACTTCTATTTCTTGTTTTCCGGACCATCTTCTTCATGTGCATTGTCTTCCATCTCTTCATTAATCTTTTCACTTGAGTAATTTTCACTTTCAAAAGCTTAAATAAACCCAAAAGCTCTTTTAACAATCATTATACTGAAACCAAAACCCAAAACCGTTCAATTGAAACAGAGCATAAACAACCTAGTACCATTATAATATAACTGATAAGCATCGTACAAAGAGCACCCAAACTAAAAATCAACAACCTCAATAAGTTCACGTAACATCAAACACCCAATATAACCCTTTACCAAAACCAAACTCTCACATTCCATGTTAACAGTAGCAAGGCAGTGGATATAATGAAAATAAAACATAGAAGTCACTCACAATAAGGCAAGGCAAACAAAGACAGTAAACAAGCCAACACAAAGCCCTCCACTTCAGAAACTCTCTCTCCTTTTGCCTTTCTACAAATATGATCACAAGCAGAAACTAAACTCTCAAATGTTCACCTTTGCTTCTGAAAATAAAATAAAATAAAATCTATACATATTATACCAACAATTGTCTGCAAAGAAACAACTATCAATCGACAAGTACAATAAGGAATTCTAGTTTCAGTTCAAAACTCATGAAGATTAAAGGAAAATAAACAATTCGAACAAGAAAAGAAACAGATCGTAACAAAACAATCAAAGACAACAAAAATAGCACAACCAAAATGCTTAAAAAATCTTTACTACCAATTACACCGATAGTAGCAGGTGTATAAGCCTCTCACACTAGTAAGAAATGTAAAGTAATGCTGACAAAAGTCTTGACTCAAGCCACTACCAAAACACGAAAATTGAAATACAATAGCAACAATTGTCCAAGGACTATTGCTCCGAAACAAGTTAGATATTGAAATCTGGAACTTGATCATATTTGGTATCAAAATCTAGTTTGGAAGAGCTTGAGGCATTCTTTCTCTATTATTAATCGTTTCTTTCTTCTGAGTAGTGGTTAGTACGAACCAACCAACATCAAATGAAACAAACACATATATAATTCAAAACATGCATCAAGAGATCGAAGAATAATGGTTATTTTCAATAAATCAGAGCATAAGCCCAAAATCTAGCTAACAGATCTATGAAAAAAAATCTCAAATCTAAAATCAGACAAAGCTGATTCTGTAAAAGAGTTGGTATGAGGTTTTAACTTTTAGAGTTGGGGAATGACGCTGCACTACCGAGTTTTTGACGAAGACCAGAAGAATGCTTGAACAATTGACCGTAGAGAAGGAAGAATGGGAAGACAATTAGAAATAAAAGCTCCTCTCATATTTCTGATGATGCTTCTCAGAGACGGATGGAGGAGAAATAGAGGGCCTCTCTCCCTATTTGTGTTGATGAGGATTAGGGTTTAGGGATTTGACGGCAAACAAAGGAGCAAGAGAACGATAGAAATCGATGTATCTGCAATGAAGAGAAGAGACAAGGGCTATTGGGTTCAATGTGATTTTTAGGAAAGAACAAGGACAAAATAGATAGTTTAGTATAGTTTCATTAAAATCTCGGTGTTTTTTTCAGAGAGATCTGCATAAGCAATTGGCAAAGCAGCAATTTGCTGCTTCTCAGAAACCAGATTTTTGGAGAATTCACTTCTCCCAAAATTAACTTTAGGACATATATGGTATTCGGTAAATGTGGCCCAAACACACTTTTAGGCTCAAAAGCAAGTTGGGAATCATTTTGGGCCAAAGATTGTTTGATTTGGTTTTGTATGTCCAAAAATTGAAATTTGATTTATTACAAAACTAAACCGATTTGGAACCGATCAGTTTGATTGACAATTTTCTCAAACCGATGTTGGCTAAACTAAATATTATACATACATTGAAAAAAAAATTAATTTACAATTTCTCCTAAGGTCTAAATCTTTTTTATTCTAATAAAAAAGGTTATCCCATTAATGAATTTCAGCAAGCAATACAGAAACGACACACGACTAAGGGTCCTCATAAAGATTATTTACAGCATACACCACATGAATATATTCTAAAGTAGAACAAGCTACCCAAAACACCCCCATTATATACCCACCTTTTAAAGTTTAGCCCTTGAACAAAGAAACCTAGAGCCCTGAAACAGATTAAAAAAAAAACAGAGCAATCTAGTTACTTTGCAACCTAACCAGCTCAAAAAAAAAAAAAAACATACTCTCCTTCATTAAAGAATGAAGGATGGCCAAAATTAAACTATGAAGTAAAATAAATTAAAAAAAAAACTTTTAATGGTATTTTAGACCCAAACAAGCCAAATGAAATATTCATTAGGGATGCTCAAAACTCACATGAAGGCCTTAAAGGGCGTAGCTAGGCAAAAGCATCTGACATGACCCACCTCCGATTTCAGGGTGAAATCTGAGGCGGGTCATGTCAGCAGCCACTGTGTTTTGTTAAGCTCTAGTAGGGAAGCACCGTCAAAGGACTAGTTGTCTCTGTATCCACTATCGACGGCGTCCTCAACCCACACACCCATAGCCGGCAATCCCAAAGGCAGCACACCAACCCTGTCACTAACATCTCGAAACCAGCATATATCCATCTTACCAGAACCAACTATCAGATTTTCCTCCACCACGTCCGCCGTCAAGAGGGGAACCCATGTCATCACCACCATAGCCATCTTCATCCTTGTACTTCAAAACATAAAGACGAAAGCATAAAGATCCGGTTGAAACCCATTGGTGCACCACACCAACTCACTAGGAAACAACCACTAGTCCTTTGCAAAAAATTTTGGCCTCAAACCTAAACCCAACTTCAAAATCCGAGTCCTACCATAAGCCAGATCCTCAACGAATCCAAAAGCATAATTGTCAACCGCCATTTCGTCACCAAAACGAGTAGAAAATACTAAAAGAAGAGTATGGGGAACAAGTTGGCAGAGAACTACATCATCATTGCCCTCAATCCAACCAGAAGAACGAAGAACCTCACCCTTCTAATCATAGCTTCATGTCACATCCTATCTCGGAAATCTACATTTTTTTTCCCAGGTAAGGGTGTGAATTAGCTCTTAGTTATCAAACATAAGAAATACTCTGGCAAGAAAAAACTAATAGAAATGAGAGATGACTTAGTATGGAACATTTTTTTACATAAATCTGTTATTACGGAAAAAGAATAAAGCAAGCTTATGAAATGAGCTTTATTGTACAAATAGAAGATAAAAACAGCAAGCTAAAATGTTAATTCTTCTTCTTCTAGTTCTAGATCCAGACTTTCAGAATTAAGTTTCTAACCCTTAAGAGTACCAACTGCAAAATTTCATGAAAAGGTGAGCTTAAAGCTCAGTATAGCAAACATCATATAATTGCATTTCAATGATTGTATATTAAAAACTAAATTACTTCTTATTCTCCAGTTTCTTAGTACTCTTTTGCTGGTCTAGGTCACCAGTGTCATCTATCAAACATAAGATCAGTTTATCAACAATAGTGGAAGGGGACTTCTCTCCCCAAGTGTATATACAATAGGCTGATAAACCTGGTCTTTTATGAGTATTAGACTCAAACACACAACTTTCTCATTCTTTCTTTCTCAACTTCTTAGAACTCAGACTATGATAAGATAAAAAATGCATTGATGAACTAAACATCTATGCCACATAACAGAATGATCAGTTTATCAACAATAGTGGAAGGGACTTCTCTCCCCAATTGTATATACAATATGCTGATAAACCTGGTCCTTTATGAGTATTCGACTCAAACACACAACTTTCTCATTCTTTCTTTCTCAACTTCTTAGAACTCAGACTATGATAAGATAAAAAATGCATTGATGAACTAAACATCTATGCCACATAATAGAATGATTCATAGCAGCATATGTCAATCAAAACATATAAATAAATATATAAAACCATAATTGAGGTTCCTTAAAACTTCCTCTACCTTAAGTTTAGTTAAGACCCCCCCCCCAATCCACCCACTTCTTTTATGCTAGAAACTAATCATTAACACCTATAAGTAGACTAACCACCTCATGTTACTATAGCTTAGTTTAGTTAATTAAATAAACACACATTGCAAATATCTTACTACTAGCTTATGCTTAAAAAATCACCTGAGAATTATCTCAAACTATCACCTCATGTTTTAAACTTGCAGCTTAAGTTTTAACATGCTCAGAGAGTAGCCACTTGCAACACACAACTAGATTTTTATTTTATAGTAGATCACCACCTCTTTGGTCCTAGATTTTTATTTTATAGTTGGTCCTAGATTTTTATTTTATAGTAGATCACCACCTCTTTGGTCCTCTTCTAATGATTCCCTTTGTTTGCTGTTGTGCATTTGCTATACCATTATATATATTTTATATTATGTTGTTTTCTAATCCTTATTGAGTTTTCATTCATGATAGGATATTTTTCTTCCTATTTTTCTACATGTATTGCCTTCAATACACATCCCCAACAATTATTTGAAGCATCAGTTTCTAGGATGAGTTTATCTCCAACTTTTGGAAAATAAACCTATGGGATTTGATTCAAATCTCGTTTGATCTGCTGTAATAATTTTTTGTCCTTTTCTGTTTAAGTGAATCCTTGATTTTTCTTCAGTTTTTCTAGAAGTGGAATTTCTTTTTGAGATAAATTTCTTCCATAGTTCAAAATTTCTGACATGCTTTGTAACTTTTTTTATCAGCTATGTCATTGAGAAAGTCTTTTACTTTCGAGATGATATGTTCTTGGAGCTTTATTCCAGAATGATTTAGAGGTATTCCAAGAAAATCTATAGATTCTTGTTCTATATCTACTTTCTTGGGTGATAGAATAATTTCATGTTTTTGGAACTTGTCACAAAGAATTTTAAGATGTTTTTAATGAGCTTCTCTACTCTTGGAGAAAATCAATATATCATCAATATAGACACCACATAAGTCCTTAAGGTCTTTAAAGGTACTGTTCATCTATCTTTGAAATATATGTGGGACTGTGTAAAATCCAAAAGGTATAACATTCCAGTGATAATCTCCACATGGAGTACTTAAAGCAGTCAATCATTTTGACTCTTCTATTAGCTTTAGTTACCGAAATCCTGATTTAGAATCAAATTTACTAATGATTTTAGCACATTCGGTTTGATTAATTAAAACAACTTTTCGAGGGATAAACTTTCAATCGAATTCTAATTGTTCATTGAATATTTTATAGTTGATCATGTGGGCTTTTCCCCTTTTAATCTCTGCATGGATTCTTACCATAAATGCATGATTTAAATGTGGACTCATAGTTTCTTTTATAAGATGTACGTTTTCCTTTAACTGTTTTATTTGAATATCAAATTCATTGATATCCTGTCTACTGTAGACCATGGGTTTGACCCTTATTATTACATCACGGTTTATGAGTTTAAGAACACAATACCTTGGGCTTTTTTACCAAAGTTTTAATGGATATTCACTAAAATTTTCTTCAAGAATTTTATGTGTTTTTCACTAAGTACTTGAAAATTTGTCTTGGTTAATTATTTCCTGGTCACATGCTAGTTTGGCAAGAAATGTTTATGACACTTGTACTTATGTTGTGATAAGAATGGAATTTCATGGATTCCATTGTTAACATCGAAAGATATGTACAATGTATCTATGAGAATGGAATAGTAGGAGAATATAAAGCTATTCCCTAACATTATATCTCTATTCATTTCTGGTAAAGCAAATCTTATCTATTTCATCTCGAGTCATTCTTAAGTATTCCTCAAAAACTTCCGGACTACAAACTCGAGAAGGGATTATTTGACTTTCATTTTCAGTCAAAGTGTTCATTTCATTTCCATCTTCATTAGATTTTGAGGATGTTATTTCACAATCAAATAACATATTGACATCATAATTAAAATAAAAAAGAAAATCTTGGTATTCCAAACAAGGTGTTCTTATTTGGTGTAAGATATGATTTATTTCTTCAATTGTAGATTGAAGATATTTATAGATACTGTTCTTATAGTTTAAAATTTTGACTATGTTGTTGTATTCATCTTTATACGGTTCTTTCTCTTGAAGAACCATTATATATATATACTCTGTTCCATAGAACAATCTGGGGAGTTTGTTATCTTCAGGATAATTCATTACATCTTGTTGCAAAATCAAAGCATCTACTTTGTTTAATAGTTCTTGAATGTTATTCGTAGTCTCTGATTTAAGATCCATGTCAATAATTTGTCCAAGAGATTGAATCTTTTGTTCAATTTGCTTATTGTTGTTTAACATATTTAACATATCATAGATTGCATTTATAATACTACTAAGAACAGATATATCTTTATTATAAATTTTAGGAATATGTAAAATATGATCATTATTTTGTTCATCATATAAGCATTCTAAAGATTTTGTTATCAAAAATTTTGTCATTTATATTTTATAGATGGTGCATAAAATCGATTCCCAAAAAACTTGACAACCACCACTTGATTTAAATGGCTACAAAGGGATATGAATTTCGAGAGAGAGTAAAATTCACAATCAAGAATAGATAATCCAAGACATGGTACTACAACATTCAGAATCTCTAAATGTCAAAGATAATGGTATCCCTAAACTTAGTTTCCTCATAAATCATGAGGCATGAGATCTCGCTACCATTGAATGGGGAATACCTAACCAAGTTATTTTCCAAAGTTTAGAATATATTACTATAAAAAATTTTCATTAATTCATTAAAACAATGGTATATCATGTAGCCAAAAGCTATAGACTCTCCAAGTATCTCACCTGCAGCATTGCGAGCACTATTGGCTGGAGAGAAAGAGAAAAATTCCAACGATATCAAATATGGTCGTTGGCTGAAACTGAAGACCATCAAGTTAATCAAGCTATGGTCCCATATGAAGAAGCTAACAAGGAGATCAACGGCCTCAACATTGAGCAATATGGTGTCAAAATTGGAGTTCAGCTAAAAAAGGTAGCTGAAGAAATTAGGCAAAAAAATTTGCTTAAGATGACAGATGAACAAATAATATTCGTCACAAATATGGAAGCAACTATTAGCCTACTGCCAACCGATAAAAGAAGGCAGATGAATTATTAGCTACAGTAGCCAAAGATGTTACTCAGTTACATATTCCAATTTTGATGGCACAAGATATTGAAGAAATGTCATACTTAGAGTGTGTTTGGTATGGCTGTGTTTTTAAGAAAAGCTGGTTTTTGCTTATTTATGAGAATAAATGACTGAAAAGCAAAGCAGCTAAGTGTTCGGTAAACCAAGTTTTTATAAGTGCTGTCAGTGGCAAAGTGTTTGGTAAACTCAAAACTAGCTTGTTCTTTTTGTTGGTGGAATGATCAATTTGGACATGAAAGATTATTTTGCCTGGGTTGTTTGGTAATACAATATAGTTCAAATGCTCTTATTATTATTATTATTATTTTAATCTTTATTATGTCCTTATAAGTTTTTTTTTTTTAACTTTCAATTTTTATAAAACATGGTGATCATATGATTAATAGTGGACAATTTTGGAAATAACTTATACAAATATATTAGTAACATTAATAACAATTGGTTTCTAATTAGCATCAAGTAACCACAAAAAATATCATAATATATTTAAATGCCCACGTTATTACGCGCACTCATCAAACTTTGAGTAATGCTATTTTTTATTGTTTCCATTTCTTGTGCACCATGACCATGATATTCTTCTTCTTCTACATTATCATTCATCTCTATTCCACCACTTGACCTGTCACTCAAATGCTCTTCAATGCGGACAAAATGTCTATCATGATTTGCATGTCTTTGTATATAATTATAAAGTGTCATGGTGGCAATGACAATCGTCACTATTGCTTCTCAAATTAATAACCTTGCATGTCCCTTAAAACCTTCCACTTTTTTTTTTCAAAACTCCGAACGTGCATTCTATAACACATCTAACAGAAGAGTGTGGTTGGTTAAATACTTCTTTTTCATTTATTGGTTCTTACCTACGGTATTCTTGAAATTTTATCTTTGACTTTTATAATGTCCCAAAAACTCATTCATTTGAGGGTATCCCGAATCTACGACATAATATTTTCCTGTCAAATAAACAAATATTAAAATTTGATAAAACTTCATTCAAAGCATCAAAAAGTTTACAAAAAATAGCATATGTTAAATATATTACCCTGTGGAGGTTTAGGAAAATTCATATCGGGATTTCGAAGAACTGATAGAAACACTCTTGTATCATAAGCAGACCCTTCCCAACCCGCATATGCAAAGATAAATTGCATATCAAAATTACATACCGCCATAACATTTTGTGTTGGTATTCCTTTTGTACCAATAAACGGTATTTGATTTTGAGTAGATATTGAAGCAAGAATACTCACTCCATCGATAACTCAAATACAATCCTGTAAATAATGATGTCATTTTTCAATTTATATAAGTAATTAAATTAATTGATAATTTATAAATAAGTAACTGTAATACCCCGAAAATTCGTTATTAATTTCTAAATGCTTCAGGTGTTCGTTAGTACGATTTCGTGGTTCGAGATAGAGCGAAATGGTTTCGGACGATTAATTATTCGAAATACATGTTTTTATGGGGGTATGAAGTTTAACTTTTTATACATTAAGATTTTGTGAAAACTTCATTCACGAAAGTTATAGTGCTCGTTGATATGAGTTCGTGGACATGTAGAACACAAAAGTCGGAGTTTGTATGAAGAAGTTATGGCCTTTAGAAAAAGTTTCCATTTTGGGATATATAGGAAAAATCCGAAAATAATTTTAGAAAATCAAAATTTCCGGAAATAGAAATCTGAGCGCTCTTCTCTCTCTTCCGATCAGAAATCGCCTATTTCCTTCCGAAGTGGTCATGCGGGGCCTACCTTAGAAAAAATTCTACTAAAAATTTGGCGGAACTTCTCCTAAAAATGAACTACCCAAAAACCTGAAAAAGATAATTACACTTCTAAAAATACATCCTTATTTTCTGGAGCCATCCTGCTCCCCAATTCTCAACAACTCCACCACAACATAGGTCTCAACTTAAGAACATTTAGCTACTAGGTGATCAGAGCAATCTAATATACAAGAAAGTAAAATAGAAAGATAAGGATCGATAAGTCCTACAATGCGGAACCAATGACGACTATGCCTCGACTCTATGTACGCCCAACCTCAACTAATCTAGCCTGTAAGCTGGGCATTAGAAACCGAAGGGCCCAGGGGAAAAACATTTAAAAACGTTAGAGTGAGTGGACAAAAAATAATTAATCTCGAAGGAAAACAAATATAAGATTTAATGCTTTCCCAATTTTGGACTCTTAAAATCCGGCACGCAGTATAATTCGATAAAATACTTGTCATCTCGAAAACCTTCTTAGCAACTCACTAAAATGCTTATAAGAAAAACAACTTAAAATCATTCATTCAAAATCTCCAGAATAACTTGATAACTCAAATAATATTTTAGGTCTTTTCTTAAAACTCTTGAAATCTCAAACAAGTTTGGTAAAGCGTTTCGAAAACTCTTTAAAATGCTCATCTCTTAAAATAGGCGATGACTAGAGGGAATTGTCGTCTAGTCCTCTCATGTCACCTGGAGAGAACTGCCGACCAGTGACGTATTAAAGGGGACTGTCGATCAAACAAGAAGGTGATGGTTAGAGGGGACTGCTAACTAACTATCTCATGTCATCTGGAGGGGACTGCCGACCAGGTAATACATGCATGCGCTGACTTATTTACCTCCTCAATGAATTGGAATCAATCTTTTTAAAATAATTGCTTTAGGAAAGAAACTCGATATTAATTCAATAAATTATCAATAATTCACCGAAAGTATAATTTAAGAATATCTCACTAACTCGAAGGCTCATAATACTCAATATCTCAATATAACTTCGAAGCTGATAAGTGTGGAGCTCAAAACTCAAGAAATCTCAATAATTCAATCATGCTCAAATATTTGATAAATCATTCGTACTCGTATATCATCATATAAATCGATATTCCAAAACAACTTAATCAATCACTTCTCAAAAATCACTTCTTAACTCAATAGCTCATAAATAAATAGCTTGAAATCTACGAAAAGCCCTCGAGAAGGAAATCCATTAATAATCCCGTAATTCATAGAGCATAAATAAATCTCATGAAATCAAGCTCATAAAATCATAAAATCTAAATAATTCAAATCATAAATTAAATCTCAATAGAAAAATAATAGTAATATATTGCATGCACAATTAATTTAAAATGAATGTACACTCACAGATTTACGTTACGACTTTCGTCCAACAATTTTCTCCTCAAGCTGAATCTACACGTCGTCCTGAACAATTTGATATTATAAATAATTGTTTCTCAAGAATCGAAACGAACTTTACGATAAGAATTTCAAAACCCTAAAACCAATAAATCATTGGATGCTCGAAATCAATAAAGAACAAGCCTAAACTTCATACATTATATCCACTCAATAATTATAACAACACATCGGAAAATAGGATCGATCCAACAGTCGGATCTTCCTAAATCAAAATCCGAAACTTCCAAAACTTCAAAAATTCCAATTAATACCCAAGCCTCCTCCGATTTCAACCAAACTTATATCTATATAACCGAAACAACATGTACTACCCAACAGACCAAAAGAAGCTGCCAGAAACGGCCGAACGAGCCCTCACGCTCCTCCACAAGTGGCACCGATTCCAACTCCGATTCCGGTCACAAAATTTTAAGAGCGTGATCATCTCAAGATTTTAAACATCTTTCATAACGGTGACAAAACTTAATTTCAAGTCTAAGTACTCGAATTCACCTCAAATCCGAAATCTCCAAAATTTTCTCAAAACTTCGATTCCCTTCCTCCGGCTAATTGAAGTAAGAAAGTTGGTCGGTTAGGACCATGGAGGAAGGGGAAACAAAGCCCAGACGGTCCTAAAATGGCCGGGAAATCACGAATTGGTCGGAAAACAAAAAAGAGCTCGCCGGAAAATCGTGCTTGTTGTGCTGTCTCCGCCATTATCATTGTGCAACTCTGCCACAGAGAGGAAGAGTAAGACGAGACAGTTCCATAGCCACCTGCGACATCCAAATCCGTCACCGGACGGAGGAGAAACCGCAGGCCATAGCCAACGGGGTCGGGGAGAGAGAAAACGCGGGGAGGAGAGAGAGAGAGAGCTACCTAGGTAGGTTCTGACATACCACAGTGACTTTTCAAATTTACAGAATTTACCTCCAAATAGTAACTTTAGTATTTTGCTTATAACTTTCACATACGAACTCCGATTTTTACGAACCACATATGCACGCATTAGGTTTAATGTCTCCTACGACTTTCGTGAAGAAAATTTTCATAAAGTTTGACCTGAACAAAAAGTTATATTTTAGGGCCCCCTAAAAGTTCGAGACTGAATCGAAAGTTAAAAAAACAAAATATCGTTTACCTTCCGGAAGACTAATGAACCGATAACTTGAGATCCGGGGCGTAACAAAAACTTACACAAATGATAAAAAAACAAAGAGTCAAAGACATGGATAATCATTAATTCCTTATATTCATTAACGGGTATGAAGACATTTGTTTTTACCTGGTATTCTGGGAAGCTAAGTAGCAGACTAGCAGAGGGTTTTGCAACTTTTGCTTGTCGTTGGAATAGGCAAAGAGGTCATAAACGTGAGGGGACTCAAGCGTGGCCGTGTGGAGAGGTGGAGGTGGATCAGTGGAGGACTGGAGGGACTAAGCGGCTGAAGGAATCACGACTAAAAGGGAATGAATGAGTCGCGGTTCGAAGACTGGAAGTGGTTGCGGGAGAATTTGAAAGTGTGTCGACATACAACATTAGTATAATTTTTTTTATATTTGGGTTATATCTCTACTTGACAGCTTTTGGCCCAAAATTTTCCTTGGGCTACAGCTTAAGTAGCCCTAGGCATAACTACGCCCCCGAACAAAATCTGCATCAGAGTCACGGTTTAACATTTAAGTTCTATAGATTTTGTTTTTGCACTCAATAGAGTAGTCATCACTCCATAAAGTCTTGACATTCATATGTCATATTATGTACAATGTCATTGTCACTCAAAGACATAAGTGTTACTGTCATTCATATTATATATAGTGTAACTATGGTTCGCACATATAGTGTGTAAGTACGAAAACTGTTGGCATTCCAACAACCTCAAAACTCTACTCCCTGCGATGTCCAAAATATTATTTAATCATAATGGTAAAATATGATTAATTGTTTATATATGGGTTGATGTGAAGTTGCTGACAAGACCAAGCATGGCAAGCATGCTATCTTTAAAAATATGGTTTTTATTTGTCTAAGCATGCTTGAAAAGAAAACAGCATATGAAGAAAAGTCATTTTCATGTGCGCTCTTTCTCTTTACACATCCTCACGGTCAAAAACGAAATGAAGAACATGACAGCTAAACTTTCCACCCTCACAACCTTGTTGTTAACGAACAAAGAAGGAAGCAATTGCATCTGTTGTCACGCCCCGAATTTTAGAATCAAAATTCCCAAATCCGAAACATGAATTACCACAACTCAAAAATAATCATCCTGAAAATTTCTTTTTCTTAACAACCATACCACATGAATTTAATTCCAAATCCCGAATTTTAGTCTTGGTTTTTTTATTACAACTCACTCACAAATTAAATTGTAAAGCTCCAAATGAGCAAAACAAACCTCACAACTTAAATGAAATCAAAAAACTGCTGCAACTCTTAAATAGCACGGTCGCCTCCCTGGTTATCCTGACATGCAGGAATATCTGCTACACCATTTGAATAGTGTACCGGGATTGCAAAAACACAAAACCCGGTAAGCTTTTGAAAGCTCATATGAGTAAAAAGAAATAACGGTTGTTTAATTATGTCATATTTATTTTCACCCAAGTCAATACCCAACAATTTTCACGTCCACAATAAAACAACAATCTCACAATCAATCACCAAATCAACAATTCAACACAAAATCTACTCTCACATCTTTCTTCTTAAACCCCCGAAATCGTATTTATAAAAATACGGTGTCTGACAGACTAGAGCTCTAACTAAATTGTAGCCCGTCACCTGACCTAGGTTATGGCATCCTATATATTTATTGTTATCGTATTTCATCAATATATATACATATATACATATTTAGAACGTCTGGTACTCGTACTTAATCTTGTCCCATTACCCAATAAGGGTTGTGGCAACCAACTCTCTCAACCAATCATAACCCATCATCCACCTAGGATTAGAGTGTCGATTCCCCCATACCAGTCATTACGTCGACCCTAAATCCATAAACGAGCACAACAATATGTTTTCACACAATGAAATTAACCCATCCATGATACACAATATGATAATGAAATTTAAGCATTTGAAATATAATCAAATCATCATTCCAAATCAATCATATCATCACTCAACAACACACCACCCAATATATATATTCTACATAAATATATATATATATATATATATATATACACGTAATCATCCACTCAGGGATGACCACTAATACCATCTATAGTTCACACAAGAAAATCGTGAAATCAATTTGTATAATTAAAATTCATTTTACTTACCTATGGGCTGTAGTTGATCAATTCCATGTGATTTTAAAAACAAATATTTAATCCATATATATTTTTCACACAATTACTACAAAATAAATAAACTATAAGCACTCAGTTCTTAATATGAACCACGTGAGTTTTACTCACCTCAAAAATCCCGCTACGTCTTCAATTTAAACACAAATCACACCTAACCAGCTCGCTCAAGTGCAAACGGTCAATTACCTAATCAAATGTGACTTGAAATTAGCCAATAATTCCAAAACATACTTAAACTACCATCATACGGTCAAATTCTAAATTATACGAAAATCCGACGGATGGATTCTCACAAATTGCCTCCCTAATCTCTGTTTTGCAATTATACGAAGATCCATCTGTCGGATCTTTGCCCATGACCACACAAAGCCACTGGAACAGTCATATGATCAACATATCAAAACTACAAGTCCATTGGACGGTCCTAACTTCACAGATTACAAATCTAACGATCGAAATCGATCGAAATCTAAAAATTCATAACTAAATCATACGATATCCAAAAAATGCGTATAATATGTTGAAATGATCATATTGAAATGTAGAATCTAAAAATGTACAGAAACTATTTTTTTGACCCATGGAGGTGGCCAGAAAATGTCGTCGGAGTTAATGGCAGAGCCGCCGCCGACCACCACCAATGGTGTAGGGGCCAGACTGCTCATCTTCATCTCATCATGCTTATCAAAAAACTCTAAAGGCATGATATGAAAGAACATCAGGAAGGGATCGAAATCTACCTTAGAAGCTACGGTGGCCGGAAAAATTTCAGAATCCGACAGGTGCTCCGATCAACGTAAAAACTCTAACAACTGGCTTTAATTCCTTCTAGAGATTTATTCAGCAACTCAAGGCAAGCTCACAAGTTCAAGAATCACATGAAACGATGGTTCACTACTCTAGATATCGGAATCGATAGCTCGGTTTTGATTTAGATTGGGGCTGGCTTCCAGCCGCCACCACGAGCAGTGTCGCCGTGCATGGACACTTCTGGAAGCATCAGGAGGTTGAGGTGAGCTCGTGGATGAAGTTTGGTGAGTTTTGGTGGCCGGTGGCTCGAGTTATCTCGATTAAAACTAAATAGGGGTCAAACCGGGCAGAGCTTCCTGCCGCCGCTGCTGGCGGTGTCGCGGCGCAAGGCTACCCCTGGCAGCTGCATAAGACCAAGACGAAGACAATGGAGGTCGTCCGATGTCGTTTGATGGCCGGTGGAGGGAGAAAGAGGCCGGTGAGCCTTTGCTCTGTTTTCCGTTTCGGTCGGGCGAGAAAGAGAAAGAAGGAGGAACAGTGGTTTCCCAAAAATGGAAGGCCGGTGAAAATGGAAAGTTTCCAAAAAAAAAAAGGGTTTTTTCTTCATATACCCAATTTGGAAATTTCTTCTAAATGCAATAACTAATTCATAAAAAATCCGATCTTTGTGTTCCGCATATGCATGGACTCGTATCGAGCTCTACGACTTTTATGAAGGAAGTTTTCCTAAATTTCGCACGTATAAAAAGTCGATTTCTTGAATCAAAATTTTTGAGCTTTTTGTTAAAACAAAATGTTTCAGAACTTTGATAATTCTAAAAATTGAAATATTTCAAGTAACATTCGTGTAAATGCACAATATTCGTTCCACACAATTACATGAAATTAAAATAGGAATTGCTGTTATTACATCTGTCTTCCATATCGTCTTGTTGTCGAAGAAGCAAGGAGGAAGCACCATGGCAGCTAGGTTCTTCACCTTTGTCTCATAGAAAGCTTGCTGTCAAAGAAGAAAGGAGGAAGCAACGTTATCGGCTTTCCATCTTACCTTGTTGTCCAATCATGAACATGGAAGTGGGAAGCAATTGTTTTCTTTGCTTTCAACTAGATGCAGTCATGAAGAGTTGTTTATGTGGAATATTGTGGCTTTGCTTTTTAAGCATGAACTCGAAAAGCAAGAAGAGTTATTTAATTATAATGGTGTTGGTCTTGCTGTCAAAGATTAAGTCTGAAGAATAATTAAACTCAATTGAGGAGGCCTTGTTCATCTTCTTGGAAATCTTGTTGTCGAAGATCAAAGTGGGGGACAATTGCAGCTGGGTTTCCCATTTTAGTTAGTTGTCTTGCAGAAACACAAGGCCCTACCCCAACCAAGCTTTGAGCAACTTTGACAGAATGGAATTCCTTCTTCTTCCTATATATACATGGCTACTCTATTTCTTCTAGGTATTGAGAATAGTTTGATTTTCAATCCTTTGGTTGTAAAAGAGTTAGTCTTTTTGTTGCTCTATTTTGTTCCATGTTGAAAACAGATTGTAAAACAACTAAGTGAATCTGTCCAGTAAAGATTGCAGCAGTCATTGCAATCCCAGAGTTAATGTGTAATCTGAATTGATTAGTGAATCATTGGGTTCTCAAGAGTTAGAACCCCATAGTTGTTTTGATCTCGATTGAGGTTTTCACTGCGTGACCAATGTTGTTGTGTTATGCGTATTCTCTGTTCGTGATTATGTTGAGTTTGTAATCTGTCTTTTATTCTGGAGCTCATACATCCTTGTATTTACATAGTGTCATATATGTCATGCGTACTTATGCATGACATCGCATGATAATCATTTATCATTGTTATTTTAATAGACTAAGCTTCATCAGTATAGTTCATATGTATCCATATTAAGTAAGAATATATACAAAATGAGATCAGCATAAAAAGTTTTCAATTGGATTTGAAACACACTCTGAGTACTTCTAACATCTGAATAAGCTTTTATAGCTACTTTACAACATTATTAGAATAATACAGCTGTAAAAAAATTTGATTCTTTAAGAGACTTGAGAAAATTTGAGAAGATATGAGCTGTGAAACTTTAGTCTTTTGTATTGAAATACGTAGAACTTGACAAACTTAATGGAACATCTTTGCTCATCTTCGTTTGAATTTGGAACTTGGCATGATCATTATGAGGACTTCTTTTTGCTGGTTCTTGACTATTGATATGACCCTAGTGGAGGGCTACAATTGTTCATATGTTATTTTAATTATAGTCGGGACACCTGTAACATTAGAAATTTGTCTGGTTGAAGATTTTTTGAGAGAACATTACACTGGGAGACAGCTGTGCGACTTAAAAATCATCGACACAAGCTGCTAGTCAAAATGAACTACAAGCTAGCTAGGTTGTGTGCGATCTAGTACGCCAAAACCACCACTTGTTTGGGATCAAGACTTCATAGTCATCACTCTATAAAAGCCTTGACATTCATATTTCATATTATGTACAATGTCACATTGTCACTGTCACTCAAAATCACTAGTATTAGTGTAATTCATATGTAATTCATATTATATATAGTAGAACTATGATTCACACATATAATGTCATATATGTCATGTGTACTTATGCATGACATCGCATGATAATCATTTATCAATTTGATATATTTCATTGTTATTTTAAGGGGAAATTACTGATCACTCACTGTACTTTTCTCTAAAAAACAGTTCAGTCCATCGCCTTTTAAATTAAACAATTTAGTCCTTATTCTCTCTAATTTTCACACAATAGGTCTAAAATGACTATTTTGCCCTTCTTTTTTTTTTCATTTTCCCTTCTCTCTTTTTTTAATTCCACCCCCTCTCTCTACCTTTTACACACACACACACACACACCCCTCACTCTCTCTCTCGCTCTCACAAAACATCTCGGCCGCCTCCTCCGTCTTCCACCAAGTATCTAGTGAGAGTGTGTGTGTGTGTGTGTATATATATATATATATAAAAGATGAAGTGAGGAGTAAATATATATAATATATAAATATATAAATATAAATATATAAATATATAAATATAAATATAATATATATATATAGGATGAAGTGAGGGGTGTGTGTGTGTATATATATATATATATATATATAACAAGAAGTGAGGGGTAAAATAGTCATTTTGAACCACATTGTGTGAAATTGAATGTTTGAGGAGTAACTTGTTAAAATTAGGAGAGCAAGGACTGAACTGTTGACGTCCTAAAAGTACAGGGAGTGACCAGTAATTTCCCTTTATTTTAATTAGACTAAACTTCATTAGTATAGTTCATATATATCTATATTAATTAACAATATGTACAAAATGAGATCAGCATAAAAAAGTTTTCAATTGAATTTGTATTTTGATTGTGAAACTAGACCAAACTCACCAAAAGTAAGTAAACTTGCAATATTATACTCCTCAAGTTCCTATAATTTGTTTTGATTTGAGCATTATCATTTGGCACAACAAAATGACAAGCGAGAAAAAAAAATTCTCATGAGTTGTACACTATTTGTGTGATTCATGCAAGCTTTATGGCTTCAATCTCTTTTAGAGTGTCCTACATACATAAGAACTTTTTAAATGAAAGTTAGCTTGACTAATCATGCTCACATGTTTTAGGGCTAGTTTGGGATTGCTGTGACTTTTAAAAAAATAATTGCTTCTACTGTCAGTTACTCATATTTTTCAATTGAAGATGCTTTTTTTTAGTTTACCAAACATCTTAAAACCTAAAACTATAGAAAAAGGCTGATTTTTTCCATTTGTTTTTGAATTTTCTTTCTTTCTATTCTCCTTTTGTAATTTTGGACCATTTTAACTTTTGTACAATCATCATTCTTCTATTAGTAATAATAACGGGCGTGGGTCTGAGCCACCCAGTTAGGCTGGGTTCCAAACCCTTTAAAAAAAATTAAATTATAGACTTTTACAGTTCAATAATAATAAAAAAAATTAGGTATTTGTTGTAGAGAAACTGAAATTGAGAGGAATTTGATGTGTAATCTCATTGATAATGGGGGCTTATTTATATAGAGGACTACAATGCATAGAATCTGAATATATAAGGAAAGTAATTCTACATTGAATAGGATTCTAAATCCTTCTATTATAACCCTATTACCACTAGGTGAAGTAACCTAGAGTTTGAGCCAAACACAAAATAGAGATTTCCTTAAACATTCCCCCTTGTGTTGCCCAAACGCGATGCTTCTCTCGTTGCCTTGCTAAAAACTTTGCCGAGTAACAAAAACCTAGTGGGACAAAAATAACCTCGGTCGAAGGGGAAAAAGAGCACAACATACCCTTCGTATTTCGAGACCATACATATAGACATCTCCCCCTGATGACTACGATCATGGGAGTTCAGATAACTTTCGCAAACGATGCTACTAACATGTTTCTCGAAAGTGGAATTTAGGCAATAACTTAGTGAGCAAGTCTGCCATACTGTCCCCAGATTGAACCTAGTTTACTTTGATCTTGGGGAAAGTCTGTTGTTGCTGATTACCCTTGGTGTTGTCGCTTTTAGTGTAGCCTTGCTTTATTTGTTCAAAACAAGCAGCATTATCCTAAATTCTTATAGGCTCATCTATGGTAGACTTCAAACCACAATTGTTTGAACATGCTTAACCATGGATCCAATCCATATACATTCACAAACCACTTGTGAGGATAAATAATCTTTGTATTGTTCGAAGATATAGCCACTAGGGTCTATCCTGTAGACCTCCAAGATATCACGGTCTTACCCATGGTGAATACTTAATCATTTTGGGAAGACTTTTGTGTGGGTTAGAGAGATACCCAACATCAGCAAAGCTTTCCAAAGCACATGTTGTTTTGGGTTGGGGATAGAAAACGCAGGCCAGCGTTGGCAGCGTTTATGGTGTGTGATGGGTCTGAATCGTACATCTCAAGTACCGAAAGATATGTTTTACATCAATCTAATGGCATCACGTTGGTGCAGAGCTATGCCTTAGCTAACAAGTTCATAACATATGAGATGTCCTATCTTGTGCATGAAGCTAAGTACAATAATGCGCCCATTGTACTTATGTAGGGCACTTCCGCCTCTAGCACATCTTGGCTATCATCCTTCGGACGAAGATGATCATTTTCAGGATCAAGACTACGGACGATCATTGGGGTTCTTGAAGGCTTGACCTTGTCAAAACATTTAACTATCTCTCAACACGATGCTCAAGTTCCAAACTGAGACATAATCTTGTTCTCCCAAAAAACCCTTCATCTCAAAATCGAATTTCAAGTGTTCAACGGTTTCCCTCAACTCTTGAGGGGCTCCCAATAAAGATCACGTCTAATATAAACCGTGATAGAATCCGAAACTTGTTATGGAAACGCACATGCATATCCCTTCCCAATCAAGTAGTCACTTTAGTGAGCGTTTCAACCTTATTGCAAAAGCGTTCCGTGGTCTAGAGCCATTTGACTTGGGTAAATAAAGTTCACCATAAATCTTTTTGTATATTCCGTATCTAGATCCCTATAGAGATACGTGGTGACCACATTTGTAAGCTGCATGTTCAGTTATTTGGAAACTACCAAATTGATAAGGTAGTGGAATGCAATGACATCCATTACGAGAGAATATATCTCATCGTAGTCAATTCCAGGGCGTTTTGTGAGAAGCCTTGTGCCATAAGGCGGGATTACCATCTCTTTTTCTCATCACGCTTCTAATGAAGACCCATTAGTCAATAGGTTTTATGTCAAGAGGTATAGGCATTACGGCACAAAAACCTTCCTCTTCGTTAGAGAATCCATCTTAACCTGGATCGCATCTTTCCATTTAGGCTAAATTTCTCTACATTGGTATTCATTCATCAACAGAGCGTGGTTCGATATCATCAGACTTAATAAACTCATGCGCAACAAAATGTGTGACTACATCATCAATTATGATGGAGTTTCTATCCCCCGTCTCATGTACATTAGTGTAATTTTCATAGAGCTCTATATTCTCAGGAATAGGTTATGTCATTGAGGCATCCCCAACAATAACCATAATCCGAAAGATACTCATGAGACGGATTTTGAGTGTCAATGATCCAAGGATTGGTTTGTGCCAAAGTATCCTTCGAATCCATGAGCCTCCCACGCATCCTAGCTGGGGCCATGACTTGTAACGCCAGAGTACCATTCTCTTTATGGTGTTGGCACCCTGCCTACCTCCGTGTAGTTTAGCCTACGTCCTCTCGTAGGGATGTACTTCCTTGTAGGCATATTTGCAGCACATATGTGATCTCGTCACTTTAGTAGGGATCGAGATGAGACATAGTGGGGACACACGATAATTCCTGTCGTTCCCGTTGAACATTCGTGTTCTCATCTCCCCTAACGATGGGAAGACTATCTCATCAAAGTGACATCCGTGAATCTAGCGGTAAGGAGATCGCCTTGCAAGGGTATTAAGTGTGGGACGATTGGTGGAATCTCAAATCCAACTGAGTTGCTCACTCGTCTGTAAGGACTTATCATAGTGCACTGTCACGGCGCAATTGGCACAGAAATGGCTCACTCACATGTGCATAAGTACAATATATTTGTACCCAGTCACTAGCTGTAATGCAAAGAGACATTGAGTGGCGATAAGTCGTAGACAAATTAGTATAGCTGCATGCGATATTGCATCACCTCAAGCGGATATAAGGAGATTGGTGCGCATTACCAATGACAGGACAACCATCGTAGTAGTTTCCGCGAGACCATTTGGATGTGTATATAAGAATGTGATGTCTAACATAAATCCCATTATAATAACCATCGAAAGTCTTCGATGTAAACTCTCTAGCATAGTCAAATCTAATTGACTGAATATGATGATCCGGAAAGTGAGCCTGTTGTCATATGATATGTGCTAGGAGTGTAGTAGAAGCAGTATTTACATGTGGACAATGGCACCACATGTGACCAGCGTGTTTGCATGTCAACCAACATCATGAGATATTTAAACATCCGTAAGTTAGTTGAATCAATCCACAGAGTCCCCACGGATTCGATGGAAGAACAGAATGAGTATTTTCATATCCTTTACATAGGACGGTCCCAGTCTAAGTTCTAACTTCCCTTAAGGAACAAGCTTTGTAAAATGAGCGAGAGGCCTTAGAATCAACTAATGAGCATTTTGGTTGGGCTTGAGCATCTGTAGCGCTATTAGAATCAAAATGTGTGACTACATCTCCCATCATGGAGTTGGAGCCATGGAAATTAGCATACATGGCGACATTTCCACTAGGAGGAATAACCATGGCGTCATGCTCATGGTTGGCGCCATTTATGGTGTCATCACATGGGACGTGGATGGCCTTTCGGCGGCCCAAGACAGCAGCAGCGCCAGAGGCTGCAGTTGTTGCGGTCTTGCTACGTCCGGGAATCAATTTTCAATACTTGCTTGGTTCGCTCAAAATGATAGATGTCTGTGTGAAGTCTTTAGTAGACGGATCATCGTATCATGACTAGGATGATCTATCCTGTCGTGACAAAGCCAATATGTGTCTAAATTCAAAAGATCTTCTCTCAAGACATTATTGGATTTAATAGCTCGAATAGTGACATAAAGTCCACTAAAGAGACACATAAACTTCTATAAGATGCACATTTGTTCGCAATCGTTAGATGTATTACAAAGAAACACAATTCCGTTCTCTAGATGCGTTTTCGCATGGAATCTGTTGGCTATTCCTAGGTGCGATTTGCCCTAGGAGCATAGAGAGTTTCTGTGACAGTAATCAAGGTGCCATTTGGCAAGGAAACTTGGGCTATTCCATGTCTTTGAATTAATACTGATGGCCCAGCCATCGTAGTCACAAAGTCATATGCTCAGAATCAAAATGGAGTCATAATAAAAAGAAATCGAAATTTTATTCATAAGCCAACAGAGTTACATCATTGTCTCTTTGACCAAAGAAAATCTAATCCAAAATGCTAGCTAATGTAGGGTTCATCATTTAGCCCGTGGGCCTCGCGGGCCGATGGAGGTATGTTGGCCCTATATATATATATATATGTTGGCCTCTATATAGATATATATATGTACGTGTGTGTGTGTGTGTTTATAGAAATATATATATATATATATATATATATATGCATACATACACATGAATGTGTGTGTAGGTATGTATGTCAGTGAGTGTTTATATAAATATATATATATATATATATATATGCATACATACACGTGTGTGTCTATATATGTGTGTATATATATATCTATATATATATGTGTGTGTGTTTATATATATAGATACAATATACATATATATATATACACATACATATATATACACATTGTGTTTATATATGTGTGTGTGTATGCATGTGTATACAAGGAACGTGTCAACAAATGGTGACTTTTTTATGGTGACGCCATAATTGTTTCTTTTCTTACTGGAATTTTTATTTCTTCTATGGGTGGTCTCTTAGCTTCTAGAGTTTTCTTGTCTGCTAGAGTCCAAGTTTTTGTGACTTTGTTGGTTATGTTAATCTTCTTGTCAAAATCATGTTCTTTTTTGGACAAGTCAAAGTACCAATCAAAGAAATAAATATTTAATTTATGTTTGTTTAAAAAAGCATAGTACTCTTCTTGGATTTCATCTCTCTCATGTTTGTCAAACATGATGAAGAAGGCTTTACGATTGAAATCATTTTTGTTGGAGTAAAAGTCCTCTCTTAGGTATGTCTTGTCAATTTCAAAGGGTTTTAATATTGTAAAGATTTGAGGGTCTCTTATCTCTTTTGCAGCCATTGAAGACTGAGTTGGAGAGGCATGTCTAGTTTCTTATTCTTCTACTGTATAAAAAGGCCTTGGTATTGTAGAAGATTCATCTAGGTTTCTGAGATTAAGATTTCTAAGATTTCGTTCAGTTTCATGTGGAGTTGGGATTGAACGGGTAGATCAATTTGAGCTTGAAAATTGTCTACAGAGTAAATTGTTTCCTGCACTACTCGATGCAAAGTGTATTTTTACACTTCCATCTGTTTTTTGGGAAATATAATCTAATTGATGATTTTCAATGGGTTTTGGAGGAACTGCCTCATCAAGTTTCCATTCAGAGGGAAGCTCGATGTCAGTCCATTTTATCATTTTGGGTATAACAACATTTGATTTTCTCATGTCTGTTTCTAATAAAAGAGTTTGACCTTTGGGATCTGTAGATTTTGCCTTTACACTTAACAGAGTATTCATTACTGATATGCTAAAAGTAAGCATATAATTTAACCCTATAAGATATCATCATTAGTATACGGTAAATAGGGATCGTTCTAATCCGGGGATTAAGGGTACACCTGTCAATGCAGGACAATTAAATAATTAATAAAAACACAAAGTATAATATTTACAAAAATAAAATAAAATATAAACATATTTACGAAATAAATGGGGGATTAGGTTTTTGGTTTTCAAAAATTAAAAGAAATAAAACAAAGAAAATGTATAAACAAAGTACAAGAATGAAACATAAGAAACAAAGATCAACACTAATTCCATAATCAAATTCGATTCAACTCTACAATTGTTCTTCCAAGTCATGAGAAAGAATTGATCATGTGAAACATTTGAAGCAAACGATTTCCTATTTTTTACTTTCCATCACTAATTAACCTACGTGAAGCACAAAGATTAATCCTATCAAACATACAATCAAATTCTAGAAAGCTAGATCATCAACACATGTTTAACGCATGAAGAACATAAGAAAGGTTATCAATTCAAGTGTACAACTTAGTATGAAAAAGTTCATCTAATTGCAATCATTTTCAATTAAAATCGGTTTTTGTCGAAAACCTTTACTACTTTTGATTCAAGTTTACAAAACAATTAGGTGAATCATGTTCTTAAATCTAGCAACAATTATGCATAAACCCTATATGTTTCGAACAACACAAGATAAACACATAAAAGATATCAATCACACAATTTTAATTGAACAATCTCACAAAAGCAACCAAGAATCACAATTATAAGAATATGAAATTTATTCAATCATAGAATTTGAAATTAAAATCTTGTTTCAAATATTATGTTAACTAGAACAGAATCATACAAATTCAAACAAGGAAAACCGAAAGAGGTTACAAGGTTGAAGGTCGAATTACACCGTGAATGGAGATGGTGATGAAGGACTCGAATTGATGAACTCTGAATCTTGAAAGCAATCTTCAAAGCTCACGGCTTCAAGGTGGATTATGGAGGGGATGCTCACGGCTTCTTCTTCCTTCTTCCTCCCTTGCTTAAAATTACAGAAACTGAACTAGAGAATGGAGGAGGAGAGGACGTTATGGAGAGTGTATTTCTAAAAATTCTAAAATGTAGAAGGTATGGAGGACGTCAAGAATGAGGAGTATATATAGGGGACGGCAAGGTGTTGCCCTAGCTTCTTGATTCTTCTTTTATTTTCCAGAGAATTAAATTAATAATTCCACATAGCTTCCACCAATGAGAATTCGCCAAGTAAGCTTTAGTGTGTCTTCCAACCAATCACAAAACTCCCAAATAAGTCTAAATTCCATAAATATATATCCTTGCCGAAATTATATAAGGATTCTCTGATTTTCTTCATGAATTTCGGCTAAAATTCCTTTAGGGAATTTAGGGATGCACCTAGACTTGTTTTGGACGTTTTTCTTCATGCGCACACTTCTTCTTTCCTTAAACTTCTCCTTATTTCTTCTCCCAACGTTTTTCTCTTGATATTTTCTGATTTTCACGTTTCTCTCTCTCTTTTCATGGCAATCACACACAAAATTAACTTCCCAAGAATATTTCATTCCTTAAAAATTTCCTTAGAAAATCTCTTGGTGTAATCTTTTATTCTTCTCTTTATTTTCACGCCATCTTTCTCTCTTCTTCTCTTTATTTTCACGACATCTTTCTCTCTTTTCTTGGACCCGTAATTTTCTTGGCCCTTACCAACCTCTCTTCTTATGAAACCGTAAGAGCAGAGGATACAATCACTGGTAAGGTCTCCTTGTCTCCTAAGTAGACATACTTCAAATGGTCTGGAAGAATTTTAAGCTCAAGTTCTGGGGCCTGGACCACTGAAGGTAGAGTCTTGTTAGAAGATAACTTAATGGACAAGGCAGAAGTAGACTTACCTATGAAGGGTGATGCCTCAAGGAAGGACACGTTTTCAAAGATTTTGTCCTCACAAGTATCCCTAAGCATGTCCTCTTGAATGGTGGTGCCATTTTTAGTGTACCCTACTCCTTGTTCGAGTGTAGTGACTAAGGTATCCTCATTCATGATATCAAACATTTTCTACGCAAGATCATCCAAGATGTCAATAGAAAAGCAATCATGAACGTCAAGAGGATACCTCATGGCTTCCAAGATGTTGAAGCCAATAATATCACCATCAAATTCCATGGTGAGAGATCCTTTGTACACATCAATATTTGTTCTAGCCGTCCTTAGGAAAGGGCGACCCAAAAGTAATGGTGTAGAACTCACAGGAGAGTCCTCCATTTCCAGGGCATAGAAGTCAGCTGGGAAGATAAGATGATTAACCTGCACAAGCACATCTTCCAACAAACCTCAGGGTATGCATTGGACATGTCAGCTAACTGAATGATAACATTATCATATTTAAGTTCTCCTAGACCTAGGGTTTCATAAACAGAGTAGGGCATAACATTAACGGACGCCCCTAGGTCTAAAAAAGCATTCTAAAATCTAGAATTACCAATAGTACATGGAACAGTGAAACTTCCAGGATCCTTACATTTGGGAGGAATTTTCCTCTGAATCAAGGCAGAGACATTCTCACTTACCTTTACCACCTCCTTTTCTCCGTTTTTCCTCCTAGTGGTGCAAAGCTCTTTTAGGAACTTGGCATACTTGGGGACTTGCTTGATGGCCTCTAGGAGGGATAGGTTCACTTGTACCTTCTTGAAAGTTTCCAAGATGGCTTGGTCACTTTCGTCCTTCTTGGATTGGGCAAACCTGCGTGGGAAGGGCATACAAGAAGAAGAAGGGTTAGCAATAACCGAATTTGATAAGTTAGAATGGTTACCTTTATTTTCCGGATTCTCCTTTAATGGGGAGGACGTCCTTACTTCTACCCTGGACGTTTCAGGGTCCTTTTCAAGTCTCAACTTGGTGGGTTCATTCTCTTCTACAGCTTCAATATCGACTTGAGTGTCCTTTGATCTTTTAGGATGATCCATAAACACTCTTCCACTCCTAGTAGTCACAATAGATGCGTTCTCTACATCACCTTTTGGATTGGGTATTATGTTACTAGGAAGCTTCTCAGTCTCATGAATCCTTCCCATGAAATCTGCAACTTGACCCATTTTCTTCTTGAGATCCGCAATGTCTTTTGTATGGGTCTGTTGTCCTTGGATCAAAGCTTGTGTGGAATTTGTTAAGGCCATAAACATCTTATCATAATTAGAGTTTGAACTTCGGAGGCCTAAGGATGAGGTGCATAGGGTCTTTGAAAGGATGGCCCTTGAGGGCGTTGAAAACTTCCACCTAGAGGATTCTGAACATTATCATTGTTGGTCCACTTGAAGTTGGGGTGATCCCTCCACCCAGGGTTGTAGGTATTCGAATAAGGATCATACCTTGGACGTGGGGGACCCCCTTGATATCCACCTATAGCATTTAGAGACTCTCATCCTCCATTATCTATCAGTTGGGGGCATTGGTCAGTCATATGCCCTTGCATAGAACATACCCCACAAGCTTGCATTAGTCCCTTGGCGCTCACAACTTGGTTCATGAGAATGGTCAGTTTGTTCAGCTTTTCCTCAATGGCGGAATTGGTACTTATCTCATGCACCCTTCGAATTGTGAGTCCTACACCCTCATATTGTTGGGAGTTTTGAGCACGATTAGCAATGAGTTCCTTTCCAGCAGCTGGTGACTTATCCACAAAAGCTCCTCCAGCTGAAGCATCAAGCATTTGCCTTTGCAAGGGCAAGAGTCCTTCATAGAAGCATGTGAGCAGATTCTCATCCTTCATCTGATGTTGAGGACATTGGGCAATTAAGGACTTAAACCTCTCATAATATGCTACGTAGGATTCATCTGGGGCTTGCACAATTCCACTAATCTGCTTTCTAAGTGCGATGATCTTACATGTTGGGAAGTATTTCTCTAAGAAGGCCTTCATCATGGTGTCCCAAGATGTGATGTGTCCAGCAGGAAGCTCATATAGCCAATCTTTGACTCTGTCAGCTAAAGAAAAAGGGAATGCCTTCAACTTTAGGATATTCTCATCAGCTGCTTGTGGTTGCATGGTGGTACACACAGTCTAGAGCTCTCGGAGATGCTTGCTAGTGTCCTCTACACTAAGGCCATGGAACATTGGTAACCTATGCAACAATCCACTCTTAAGCTCAAAGTCTGCAGTTCTTCCTTCAACAGCTGCAGGGTACACAATGCTCGAAGGGAGTCCTCCTTCGACCACTGATGAGGAAAGTTCCCTAATAGACTGATTTGCGTTTCCACCCATGTCCTCTTCCTCTTTTTCTTCTTCTTCAGGGGTGGTGAAGGTGAAAGAGGTGGTATGATCTGAGGTGAATTTGATGAAACTAAAGGTGAGGGTGTACATGAGGGTGGTGATGGAGATGGTGTAGGTGATGTTGACTCTTCAGAAGGAAAGATCCTCTTCCCTTGCTCGTTAAATGTATAGGCCTTGAATTTCAAAGGAGAGGGCCGTCTGTATTCAAGTTGTGGAGGATTCTGTAAACGAGTAAGTCTTTCTTCAATCTCTCGTGCACTAGGGATTTTAGAAGGCTCGGTCATTCATGGAAATCCTGAACACATTAAAAATTAAAGAAGTTAGTAAACTACACACGAAAACATATAAAACATCACTATTCACCATTTTTTTTTTTTTTTACAAGAATAATTAGACAAAATACACACAAAATTTTCACACAAAACTACAAGCAACAAACGTCAAATCTTTACAAGTAAGGGTGAGTCTCATTGTTACCAAAAGCTTGAATCTCATTATGAACCTTTAACCAAAGTTTAGACGTGCGGCCCAAGGGCTCTACCCTTAAAACTAGTCGTACGACTAACGTTAAAGACAAAGTCCTTCACCTATTCTGTTTATGGTTAAAAACTCATAATAAAATCCTCACTCTTACCAACCACTAATTTTTCACAGAATATGTACAATTATTTCTTTCTTTTCTTTTATTTACAATTATTTTCAACACTTAGGTACCGGAACATGGAATCTCGGTGTGCAATGGGGCTGAAACAGCTACCCTTTTCCAAGATTATGTTTAATCCAATATACCTTAGTGCGTCGCAATATTTTATTTTGTTATAAATATCATTGATATCAAATATAATTCCAAGCGGTAAATCAAGTGGACGTGCGGCCCAAGTATAGTTGCCTAGACACAAATTCCCTTGAGCATCATTTGGGCAACCTTACTGAAATGGCCAGGTGGGGGAGGGCGACCACGAGAGGCAGAATCCATTTTGGCATGAGCTACTCCCACATAGTGGTTTAGGCCCATTTGTAAGCACTTCTGGATTCAAGAACCTGTCATGAACGTTGTCCCCTTCCTAGACACCATTTCACATAGGCTATACTTACTAAGATGAAAAATGTCATAAGTGTGAAGACAGTTCAACAAGTGTTAATAAAGGCCGCCCTCAACCTTAAGGGACCTGAGCTAGGTGCCAATAAGGGGTTTAGGCCAATATTAACAAACGCGACTTCACCTATTTCTTTCAATTTACAACCTACAATTAAAATTCGTGTTAAATAATATAAATAACATCCTAAGTAATTAATCTAAGTAAATGTTTTGAACAAAATCTACATAACAAATATTTACAATTTAACAAGTGATTTTTCAATCCCCGGCAACGGCGTCAAAAATTGATATGCTAAAAGTAAGCATATAATTTAACCCTATAAGATATCATCGTTAGTATACGGTAAATAGGGATCGTTCTAATCCGGGGATTGAGGGTACACCTGTCAATGCAGGACAATTAAACAATTAATAAAAACACAAAGTATAATATCTACAAAAATAAAATAAAATATAAACATATTTACGAAATAAAGGGGGATTAGGTTTTTGGTTTTCAAAAATTAAAAGAAATAAAACAAAGAAAATGTATAAACACAAGTACAAGAATGAAACATAAGAAACAAAGATCAACACTAATTCCATAATCAAATTCGATTCAACTCTACAATTGTTCTTCCAAGTCATGAGAAAGAATTGATCATGTGAAATATTTGAAGCAAACGATTTCCCATTTTTTACTTTCCATCACTAATTAACCTACGTGAAAGCACAAAGATTAATCCTATCAAACATACAATCAAATTCTAGAAAGCTAGATTATCAACACATGTTTAACGCATGAAGAACATAAGAAAGGTTATCAATTCAAGTGTACAATTTAGTATGAAAAAGTTCATCTAATTGCAATACTTTTCAATTAAAATCGGTTTTTGTCCAAAACCTTTACTACTTTAGATTCAAGTTCACAAAACAATTAGATGAATCATGTTCTTAAATCTAGCAACAATTATGCATAAACCCTATATATCAATCACACAATTTTAATTGAACAATCTCACAAAGTCAACCAAGAATCACAATTATAAGAATATGAAATTTATTCAATCATAGAATTTGAAATTAAAATCTTGTTTCAAATGTGATGTTAACTAGAACAGAATCATACAAATTCAAACAAGGAAAACCGAAAGAGGTTACAAGGTTGAAGGTCGAATTACACCGTGAATGGAGATGGTGATGAAGGACTCGAATTGATGAACTCTGAATCTTGAAAGCAATCTTCAAAGCTCACGGCTTCAAGGTGGATTATGGAGGGGATGCTCACGGCTTCTTCTTCCTTCTTCCTCCCTTGCTTAAAATTGCAGAAACTGAACTAGAGAATGGAGGAGGAGAGGACGTTATGGAGAGAGTATTTCTAAAAATTCTAAAATGTAGAAGGTATGGAGGACGTCAAGAATGAGGAGTATATATAGGGGATGGCAAGGTGTTGCCCTAGCTTCTTGATTCTTCTTTTATTTTCCAGAGAATTAAATTAATAATTCCACATAGCTTCCACCAATGAGAATTCGCCAAGTAAGATTTAGGGTGTCTTCCAACCAATCACAAAACTCCAAAATAAGTCTAAATTCCTTAAATATATATTTTTGCCGAAATTATATAAGGATTCTCTGATTTTCTTCATGAATTTCGGCTAAAATTCCTTTAGGGAATTTAGGGATGCACCTAGACTTGTTTTGGACGTTTTTCTTCATGCGCACACTTCTTCTTTCCTTAAACTTCTCCCTATTTCTTCTCCCAACGTTTTTCTCTTGATATTTTCTGATTTTCACGTTTCTCTCTCTCTTTTCATGGCAATCACACACAAAATTAACTTCCCCAAGAATATTTCCTTCCTTAAAAATCTCCCTAGAAAATCTCTTGGTGTAATATTTTATTCTTCTCTTTATTTTCACGCCATCTTTCTCTCTTCTTCTTAGGATTTCACGGCAATAACTCTTAAGCGTCCAAAAATATCTCTTGGCATCACAAAACCCTAGCTCATTTGGGCTTTTTATCCATCTCTGCTGAAATCCAATGTCTCTTGAGAATTCTTGGGCCTTCTTGCGTCACCTCCTTACCATGTCATCTTCTAAGGTTTTCAAGAAGTTTCTCTTATGCATGTCATCTTCTAAGGTTTTCAAGAAGTTTCTCTTATGCCATGGCACTTTATTATTTCGATCACACTTCTTGGACGGCCTAGGAGCCATTTCCGTTCTTGGACAGGATTTCCTGGTTGAAACAGGAAAACGTCTTTTCTTCATTTCTGCTCATTTGTGCAGCCCTTTGTATCTCATCTTGCCTCCCTCCAACGTTGACTAGCTCCTCTTTCCATTTATGAGCTCATTTCAGCTCATTTATTCCCAAGTCCTGAAAATAGAAACTGTTACAAAAAATAGAAACTTTCCTAAAACAAGAAATGACAACTTTCCTAAACTAAAAGGGGAAAACTTTCTAAAAATGAAAAATAGAAACTTTCTACAAATAAAACAAGAAACTTCCTAAAAATAGAAAATAGAAACTTTCCTAAAGGAATAACTAAGTAAATATAAGGAAATAACACTTAAAACGTCGCATTAAAATGCTCCTATCAATTACTTTGTAGTGAATTCGGTATACGACAGCCAAGGGTTGTTCTCCTGGGGACATGTCATAACCATGAGTTTTGACATTTAAGGTTAAAGTTTTTAAATGTCCTGGATCATTAAGTGACACAGGAAAGTTTGGAAAACATTCAAAGTGAATAGAGCCATGACAGAGACTTGACTATACGAACCCTAAAATTGAGTCTTCAAAGTTTCTGTGTCTACAATCACGTAGAGCAACAAAAACTGAGGCTCTAAGACCATTTCTGGTCAGAGGTTGAATTCCTACTTGTACTGCACTTATATGCAGACCTTCATCAGTCGTTACAAACGGATGGATTCAACTGATAAAAGGGGTTCCTAGAGTAACTTATCAAAAATGGAAAATAATAATAACCCTTACAATTTCAGACTCCTAACCCTGATGATTGGGACATGTGTGAATAGTGCAATTTCCGCAAAAGTCACCCTTTGTTGACACGTTCCTAGCTAGGAATTCAACCTCTAACCAGAAATGGTCTTAGAGCCTCAGTTTTTGTTGCTCTACGTGATTGTAGACACAGAAACTTTGAAGACTCTTGTTCTTCTACTATATAAAAAGGCCTTAGTATTGTAGAAGATTCATCTAGGTTTCTGAAATTAAGATTTCTAAGATTTCTTTCAGTTTCATGTGGAGTTGGGATTGAACGGGTAGATCTATTTGAGCTTGAAAATTGTCTACAGAGTAAATTGTTTCTTGCACTCCCTACAAAATACTGTGAAAAATCAAAAGAAAAACTCATTGGAGCAGAAGGATCAAAATTAAAAATACGTTACAAATTACCAGAAGTCCATGTATGTGTAGATAATATTTGCATACAAACATTTCTCACAGTTGTCAATAACCTTGACACTGAATTGATTCTAGGAACCCCTTTTATCAGTTTAATCCATTCATTTTTAACAACTGATGAAGGTCTAGAAACAACAATCTTAGGTCAAACAGTTCGTTTTTCTTTCATTGAAAAGGCAAAAACTAGGAACTTAAACCTAATTCGGAATGCTGCAATTACTAAAAAAGTCAATTTAATCCAAAACAAACAAAATCACATGAATTATCTCAAACAAGACTTGCACATCACAAGACTTGCACATCAAAAGAATTGAACATCAACTTCAGCAGCCTTACATACAAAACAGGATCAACGAATTTAAAGAAAAATTAGAAAAATAAGTAAGTTCAAACATCCCAAATGCTTTTTGGAATAGAAAAACCATATGGTTGGATTACCATATGAGAAGGATTTTGACGAAAGAAAAATACCTACTAAGGCAAGACCAATTCAAATGAACAATGAATTATTAGAATATTGCAAGAAAGAAATTCAAGACCTCTTAGACAAAAGGTTGATAAGGCCTAGAAAATCTCCATGGAGTTGCTCAGCTTTTTATGTTCAGAAAGCTTCTGAATTAGAAAGAGGAGCTCCAAGTCTTGTAATTAACTACAAACCTTTAAATAAAGTCCTTCAATGGATCAGATACCCAATTCCAAACAAAAGAGATCTATTAAAAAGACTAGTTCAAGCAAATGATTTTTCAAAATTTGATAGCTAGTTTTTGGCAAATTCAGATTACCGAAAAGGGAGATCTCTTTTACCAAACCCTTTGATACAGTTTTTACTTTTTATGCTTCCCAAAATATTGCATGGATCCTCTCATGTGATATAATTGTATCTCCACCGACAATTGGAATCAACACCCAATACTCTAAAAAGATTTTCTCAAAACTTTGTTCCCTAATATTATACTTACTGGGATTATGTGGATGCCTGGACAAAAGTTTTTTAACTTCAAAATAAAAGCAGGCAACATTTCTGGTTCGTTTTCTTTTGCAGAAATTGCCGCTTTGCTGGAGTCATTGCATATGACTCTTTTGATGTTGGTTGTGTTTTTTCACTCATCTTCCCTGTAAAAACTCTACAATATTAAAACCATTTGAAATTGACAAGACATACATAAGAGACGACTTTTACTCCAACAAAAATGATTTCAATCTTAAAGCCTTCTTCATCAACTATCTTAAAAGATTTTGGGTCTGGTAGTCCTAAACATAGAAGGGTTTTGACATAGGTTTTGACTTCTCTAACAACTTGAGTATGAGCATCTGTCCATGCTGGAGGAGTTTTCTTCAGTCTTTGGTATAGGGGTTTGCACACGACTGTTAGTTTCTCATAGAAGTCCGAAATATAATTAAGACATCCTAAAAATCTTTGCAATTGGGTTTTATCTTTAATTTCGTCAGGAAATTTATCAGCAAATTCTATTGCTCTAGAAATTGGGACTATAGTTCCTTGTTTGATATTATGTCCTAAAAATCTAACTTCAGTTTGAAATAATTTGATTTTTGGTGCAGATAACACTAATCCATTGGTTTTGATAATTTGGAAAAATTTGTAAAGATGTTTCCAATGTTGGTCAACATTTTCTGAAAAGATTAAAACATCATCTATGTAAACAATTGAAAAGTTTGAATAAAGATTAAATATATCATTCATCATATTTTGAAATTCTGAAGGGGCATTTTTGAGTCCAAAAGGCATAACATTCCATTTGTAGTGTCCGAAGGGATCATTAAAGGCTGTTTTGTATTTGTCTTTTTCGGCAATCTGGATTTGTCAAAAGCCAGATTTCTTAAATAATTGGCGGAACTGCCTCATCAAGTTTCCATTCGGAGGGAAGCTCGATGTCAGTCCATTTTATCATTTTGGGTATAACACCATTTGACTTTCTCATATCTGTTTCTAATAAAAGAGTTTGACCTTTGGGATCTATAGATTTTGCCTTTGCACTTAAGAAGTATTGCTTGCCATCTTGCAAAAATCTGTTTAGAGGCAAGGCTTTGAATATCTTTTTCTAAAACTGATTTTACTGCTTTGCAATCAATGCGAAGTAAAAACCTTTTGTTTAAAAGATCATCTTGAAATTTTGTGATACATAGGACTATAGCTAAAATCTCTTTTTTGATAATACTATAATTTTGCTGGGCTTGGTTCCATAATCCTGAGGTAAATCTCACTAATTGTTCTGGTTGGTCTTTTGCTAACTGTTGTTTTAGAATTCCACCATACCCAATGTCAGACGCATCTGTTTCAACTATCTTAAAAGATTCTGGGTCTGGTAGTCCTAAACATGGAAGGGTTTTGACATAAGTTTTGACTTCTCTAACAACTTGAGTATGAGCATTTGTCCATGCTGGAGGAGTTTTCTTCAGTCTTTGGTATAGGGGTTTTCACACGACTGTTAGTTTCTCATAGAAGTTAGAAATATAATTAAGACATCCTAAGAATCTTTGCAATTGGATTTTGTCTTTAATTTCATCAGCAAATTCTATTGCTCTAGAAATTGGGACTATAGTTCCTTGTTTGATATTATCTCCTAAAAATCTAATTTCAATTTGAAATAATTTGATTTTTGGTGCAGATAAAACTAATCAATTGGTTTTGATAATTTGGAAGAATTTGTAAAGATGTTTCCAATGTTGGTCAACATTTTCTGAAAAGATTAAAACATCATCTATGTAAACAATTGAAAAGTTTGAATAAGGATTAAATATATCATTCATCATATTTTGAAATTCTAAGGGGCATTTTTGAGTCCAAAGGGCATAACATTCCATTCGTAGTGTCCGAAGGGAACATTAAAGGCTGTTTTGTATTTGTCTTTTTCGGAAATCTGAATTTGCCAAAAGCCAGATTTCATATCAAATTTTAAGAAAACATTTGCTTGAACTAGTCTTTTTAATAAATCTCTTTTGTTTGGAATCGGGTATCTGACCCATTGAAGGACTTTATTTTTTTGTTGTAATTCTAATCTTCGTAGATAAAATTGATATTCAGCAATTTTACTTCTCAAATGCAATAGTAAAAACATGATATAATAAAGATACCTTGAAATAGTTGAAACTTTGATTGATAAGGCTCAGGGTCATAATTTCTGGGTCAATAACAAGAATGGTTTGATAAAATACGGCCTTTTAAAAGGTTTTTGCTGGTTTGAAAACTTTGTTTGACTTGAAGACGGTAAAACAGATGATTTTGGCTGAGTAAACTTTTTGGCAAAAGTTTGAGTTTGCTCCGCTAAGGAGTGAAACAATTCCTGACAGGAACTAATTGACCTGTAAAATTCATAGTATTTGGACTGGAAACCAGTCTGCTTTGCAGGGGCTTTGCTGGAGTCATTGCATATGACTCTTTTGATGTTGGTTGTATTTTTTCACTCATCTTCCTTGTAAAAATTGTTCCAAATTATCAAAACCAATGGATTAGTTTTATCTGCACCAAAAATCAAATTATTTCAAACTGAAATTAGATTTTTAGGACATAATATCAAACAAGGAACTATAGTCCCAATTTCTAGAGCAATAGAATTTGCTGATAAATTTCCTGACGAAATTAAAGATAAAACCCAATTACAAAGATTCTTAAGATGTCTTAATTATATTTCTGACTTTTATGAAAAACTAACAGTCGTGTGCAAATCCCTATACCAAAGGCTGAAGAAAATCCTCCAGCATGGACAGATGTTCATACTCAAGTTGTTAGAGAAGTCAAAACCTATGTCAAAACCCTTCCATGTTTAGGACTACCGGACCCAGAATCTTTTAAGATAGTTGAAACAGATGCGTCTGACATTGGGTATGGTGGAATTCTAAAACAACAGTTAGCAAAAGACCAACCAAAACAATTAGTGAGATTTACCTCAGGATTATGGAATCAAGCCCAGCAAAATTATAGTATTATTAAAAAAGAGATTTTAGCTATAGTACTATGTATCACAAAATTTCAAGATGATCTTTTAAGCAAAAGGTTTTTACTTCATATTAATTGCAAAGCAGTAAAATCAGTTTTAGAAAAAGATGTTCAAAACCTTGCCTCTAAACAGATTTTTGCAAGATGGCAAGCAATACTTTCAGTTTTTGATTTTGACATTGCATTCATCAAAGGAGAGAGCAATTCCCTTCCGGATTATGACAGTTCTGATTCGGAAGAAGCTTTACAAATAGATGAAATTGACTTCTCAGAAACTTCGAATTCTGACGAAGAAGAAACAGAGTGTAAACTCTCAAAAGAAGGTATAAAAATTTACAATTGCAAAAACAAATTAAAAATTCAAATGATTTCCCGAAAAACAAAAAATGAGTTTTTAGAAATCGCTTCAAAATTAGAAGACATAGAACTTCAAGCTCAATTTCTTACTATCTTCAAAGATTTAATTAAAGGAGATATGGAAAAAGATAGTCAGCCAAATGATGTTTATAATATAAAAGACATTTTTCAAAGGTTCGACAAAAAACAAAAACAACCAGAAATAACAATTCAAGATCTACAGCAAGAAATAAATCAAGTTAAAAAAGAAATAATTCGTTTAAAAACAGAAATTGCAGAACTCAAGTATAAATCCACAGAAGAGGAACCACCCTAAGTACAAGAAAAAGGAGAAAATAGTCAAAATACTCAAAATATTCAAGAAAATATGGATAGAGAACAATTCATTGGATTTATTACTCGAGTAACTTATCAAAAATGAAAAACAATAATAACTCTTGTAATTTCAGACTCTTAGACTATTCAAATAGTCACCTTGGTCATGTCACTTTTATTTGCATGTTTGAAAAGGAAATCTTGGTTTGAAATTTTTGCTCCTGAGTGTTCCTTGCAAGGAACGTGTCAACAAAGGATGACTTTTGAGGGAGGTTGCACTATTCACACATGTCCCAATCATCAGGGTTAGGACACCTCTAAAAATTGGGTCATGTCCGATTGTATATCTGATTTGGTTTTTGTCTGATTTGAGATCTTTTGAGAGATTCTTACTATTTTGAGAGACAGCTGTGCGATTAAAAACGGAATTTCTAGAGTAACAGAATTTGCTGATAAATTTCCTGACGAATTTAAAGATAAAACCCAATTGCAAAGATATACATACATATATATACACACTGTGTTTATATGTGTGTGTGTGTCTATATATATATATATATATATATATAGATATATATATATATATATACACATGTGTGTGTGTTTATATATATAGATACTGTATACATATATATATATACATTATATATATATAAATGTGTGTGTGTTTATAAATTCATATAGATATATATAAAATAAATATTTATCTTATGTCCATGCATATCCGTCGATGAAATACTTATAAACATGATGTAAAAAAATAAGCAAGTTTTGCTGTCATCACGTCATCGGTCAATCAAAAAAACATACAAGCGACTACGGTTGACCAATCCGATCAGGTTCGAATCTATGGAGATATTGACTAAATTTTTAACCACACTCATAACTTATTGTAATAATCATATCAAACAGCCGGTTTTCTAATTTTCTTTGAATTGATAGAGGTTGCTCTTTAGAGTGTGATATATAAATATAGGTTTATAAGAGTAACTATGTTTGACCTAGTTGATCGAATTCTAAACGAGAACCAAATTGGCTGGATTTTTTACAACCACCATAAAATATTACAACCTTTCCATCATACGGTTGGTTTTTTCAAATTTATTTTCCACTTCATGGTGCTTTAGAATGAACCTCAACAATTTAAATGTAATGTATAAGTCATACAACTTTGAAGAGACAAATTGGTATAGGCCAATGTATTTGTAATTAAAATTGAAATTTTTATCTTATGTCCATGTACATCCATCAATGAAATATTTACAAACGTGATGTAAAAAAAAAGCAAGTTTTGTGATCATTACGCCATCGATCAATCAAAAACATACAAGCAACTACAGTTGACCAATCCGATCGAGTTCGAAACTATGGGGAAATTGACTAAATTTTTAATCACTCAAAATTTATTGTAATAATCACATCCAATGACCGGTTTTCAAATTTTCCTTGAATTGATAGAGGTTACTTTTTGGAGTGTGTGATATAAATATAGGTTTATAAGAGTAACTAGGTTTGACCTAGTTGATCGAATTTGAAACGAGAACCAAATTGGCTGGATTTTTTACAATCACCATAAAATATTACAACCTCTCCATCAAACGGTTGATTTTTTCAAATTCATTTTCCACTTCATAGTTGTTTTAGAATGAACCTCAACAATTTAAATGTAATGTATAAGTCATACAACTTCGAAGAGGCAAATTGGCATAGGCCAATGTATTTGTAATTAAAATTGAAATTTTTATCTTATGTCCACGCACATCCATCGATGAAATATTTACAAACGTGATGTAAAAAAAAAACAGCAAGTTTTGCAGTTATCACGCCATCGGTCAATCAAAACAACATACAAGAGACTACGGTTGATCAATCCGATCGGGTTCAAAACTATAGTGAAGTTGGCTAATTTTTTAACCACACTCATAATTTATTGTAATAATCACATCCAACTGCCGGTTTTTCCATTTTCTTGGAATTGATAGAGGTTGCTCTTTGGAGTGTGTGATATATAAATATAGATTTATAAAAAAATTAGTGTCTTTAAAAATTTATTTATAAATGAAATAGTGTCTATATATAAATATAGATTTTTGTTTTTGGTACAATATATATTTGTTCCATTTGGTTGTATTTGATCATTATACAAAGAATTTTCAAAGCTTGATTAAAAAAAATATATTAGTGCCTTTAAATATTTATTTATAAATTAAGCCCGCAAGGCCCGGCTCGAAAAAGTCCGCAAGGCCCGCTTTATATGGACGGGCTTGGATCTTTCGATTTATAATAAAACTCGGCCCGGCACGTCATTATTTTAAAAAATAGCGAGGCCCGGCCCGGCCCAAGCCCGCTATAAATGGGTCGAGTTAGGCCCGGCCCGGCCCGTTGATGACCCCTAAGCTAATGTAAAACAATGGTAGTCATCTAACTTCTTTCGGTAATTCCAATATAAATGTGACCAGGTAAGTAGAGAGATGTCGGTGGAACAAGGCTTGCTTAAGTACCACTACTCTCATAACCTTTGTAGACATCACACTTAATTTAGGTGAGCCTACTTTCTTGGAAAAATAAAGACTTAAACAGAATTGGCAATCTAATGATCCCAGCCTGATTTGTAGTCATTAACCCTCCACTCTAGATCATCTTCTTGATCTTCTTGTTCCACATAGTGAGCTTCTCTTGCTTTACAAGCTTGGAATGAGCACGAACCCCCACAGTTCGGCTATTGGTCTCCTCTATGAAGGAGAAAGGGGGGTAGAAGAGGGGAGGTTGCAAGTCCCCGAGAAAAAAAAGAGAAATTGAATAAAAACTCATAAATGGGAACTTTTAGTAAAAAATACCTAGACATAAGTCGTCGGAAATTTTTGGCTGGTTCGGGGACTAAGTGGTCAGTCCTTGGCGAAATTGTTCTGGTTCCATCATTTTGGGATCAAGAATCTGCTCCTATAAAAAATTGGTCGCAATTGGATGTCTGGAATGTCACGCCCCGAATTTCGAATAATAAATTCAAATCCGAAACATGAATTACAACTAAACAAATCACGTCCTAAATTTTTTTTCTCAAAACCAATATCTCATAAACCATAACACAAACCTCGTAGCAAACTATCTCTCGAGTCAATTATTACAATACTGACATAAATAAAATGTTCTGCTCACAAGAGTCTACAAAAACACACCAAAATAGACCAAGTGCTGGTCTCAACCCTGCTGCCCTATGCAGCTCGCTCACCACCCTGATTATCCTGATCCGCAGGATTATCCGCTACACCATTTGAATAGTGTACCGGGATTGCAACAACACAAAATCCGGTAAGCTTTCTGAAAGCTCGTGTGAGTAAATAAGAATGAACGGTTGATTTATTAGACCACAACTCATTTATCTCAAGTAAACATCCAACAATCTCAACAACCACAAGCAACATCAATCCAACACACATGAAACAACATGGAACACATTTCCACAATCACCAAATCACAACTCTCGCCACTTTGGCACCTAATCATAACTATTGCCACTTTGGCACCCACGTTAGAGCTCTAACTGCCTCGTTACCTCTGACACCTTGGCCCAGGGTCAAGTAACGGCACCTCCAGGTTACTCAGTAACCCGGGAACTTTGGACCATTTCATGTCCTCAGAACAATATATCCCCGTTATTATTTAACGGTCGAACTTTGGACCTCCCTGTCCTCAGAACACATATACTCCGGTTATCATTAACCAAAGATCCTTGGACCATTCGATCCTCGGAATCCTACGTTTCTCTACCTTCTATTCAACTCACAAAATCAACATTCTTATCACCAACATTTATCAAATATTAACAACATAACTAAAATCATATTATCAACATTATCAACAACATATTATCACAATTCCACACCTCAATGTCACACCATTCAATATATAATCACGTAAATATATATATACGTAACCATCCACACAGGAATGATCACTAATACCAACTATAGTTCACATGATACAAAATCAAGAAATTCATTTTTAATATACTTTAAAACACATTTCTTAAAAACCATTTTCTCACACTTAACAATAAATTGAGCAATTAAGGAAATTCGGTTCGTAAATGAACCAAGTGAGATTTACTCACCTCTAAACTCCCGCTGCGTCTTCTTACAGCCCAAAATACGATTCACAATCGTCCGCTAACAAATCCGTCAAATACCTAATCAAAACGATAATTAACTTAGCGTATAATTTCAAAAACACACTTATATGAAGATCCCACTGTCGGATCTTCACCCGTGACCACACAAGGTCACCGGGACAGTCCTACAATCATTATATCAAAACTAGAATTCTATCGGACGATCCAAACTTCATAAATCACAAATTGAGCGATCGAAATCAATCGAAATCGTAAAATTCATAACTAATTCATACGACATCCAAAATTCGCATGCTATATATCAAAATGATCGTATCGACATGTAGAATCTAAAAATGAGCAGAAAATTCTCATGATACCCCCGGAGGTGGCCGGAAAGGGCCGCCGGAGTTTAGGGCAGAGCCGCCGCCGACCACCACCAATGGTGTCGGGGCCGAGCATATCCCCTTTGTTTCATCATTTTGAGCAACTTTCATAACTAACACGAAGTGAGAAAATGAGTGAAAATGGCCGAAACTTACCAAAAACAGTCCGGTTTACCGGAAAACCTAAATTTTCCGATAGTTGCTCCGTTCGACGTCAAAAGCTTCACTTCTGGTCTGGGTCTTTTTGCTGCGTGTTCTACTCCTTAATACGAGTTCAACGAGATAAAGAACTCAAGTTTTCGTTGCCGGAGCTAGGAGAAATCACGGTTGGTTCGTTTTAGTGCTCGGATAGTGTTTTGAGTTCCACCGCCGTGTAGCCGCCACGAGAGGGGAAACCGTGACCACCAGTCGACTCACAGGAAGGAGTAGAGTCGATCTGGGCTTCGTTTCACCTCAAACGGTGGGCGGAGCTGTGAGAAAGAGGCCGGCGAAAATTTGTTCTGTTTTGGGCCGACGGAAGAAGAGAGAGAGAGAAGATGAACAGTAACCCGTGGTTTCCTTTTTTGGATATTATGCTATTTTTTGATATTTCCGGAAATAGTTGCCTATATATACCCGAAATGGAAACTTTTCCAAACGCGATAACTTTCTCATACGAACTCCGATTCTTGCGTTCCGCATATGCACGAACTCGTATCGACGAGCTCTACGACTTGCATGAAGGAAGTTTCCTCAAATTCCTTACGTAAAAATAAGTCAATTTTAATAACCCTAAATAACGTTATTTCGAAACTAAAATCATTCGAAACTAAATTTATCAAATAACGACATTCGGATCACACTCACAACTCATAATTCATATAATTTGAGAAATATTGAATTACGAAATATTTAACTGAAATTTCGGGTCTTCACATGGAAGATTTTGAACCGGTGGAATATTTGCTGCGGATGGTTTGGAATATTTGCCGGTTCTGGACTCCTGGGATCGAGTACTTCAAGGTGTGAGGTGGAGATAGAAAAGGCTTCAAGGTTTTGTATTCGAATTCAAGGTTTTTAGCTTCTTGAATCAAGGTTTGGCCATTTGTTTTAGGGTTAGGGTTTCGTGCTGATAACTTGTTGTAGAGAAACTAAAATTGAGAGGAATTTGTTGTGTATTATCATTGATAATAGAGGTCTCTTTATATAGAAGATTACAATGCATAGAATCTGAATATACAAGGAAAGTAATTCTACATTGAATAGGATTCTAAATTCTTTTATTTTAACTCTATTACCACTAGGTCAATTAACCTAGAGTTTGGGCCAAACACAAAATAGAGATTTCCTTAAACAGTATTTTAATTTTTTTTTTACCTCAAGGGTTGTTTGCTTAATTAATAGACCCACGGTTTTAAATTCTCTGAAACTGTCAAAATTTCAGTAAATTTGAAATACGAAATGAAATTCATATGCTATATCATTTCTGTCATGAGTTTCCCGAAATTTACCAAAATTTTCCATACAATTCCGTGAAATTTTTATTTTCCAAAATATCTACCCACAAAATATATTTAAAAATTCATACCAAAATTTTGTCCGAAATTTCTCTGAACTTTCTGTGAAATTCAAATGTCACCTACAAAATATGAAATTCTGATTTTTTTTTCAATCAAGTTGAAATTGAATACAACAAAACCTTCTTTGCTTTTATCTGCTACCAAAGTACTCATGCTCCAAGTCTCCAACCACATCATGATTCTATTTGCAATCATGGCTGGATACATAAAAAAACCCATCAAATCACACTATGCCAAAAAGTTAATCATATGACAGATCATCTCTGTCGTCTGATGGCATGGTTTTCTGTCGTCTGAGGCGCTGCCGTCTCTTGTTCAATCAGACGACAATCTATGTCGTGTGATTGCATTCAGACGACAGACATTTTTTGGTCTTCTATTGTCTGATTGAATCCTCACATGTGTTATGAAGATTTCAGACGACAGATATATGTTACCTTATATATAAACAGACATCAACAATCTTTATCTTCTATTGTTTAATAGCCATTTCAAAGACAGTATTCATGATATTTCTGTGGTATGAATGAATTGAATATTAAGTGTTGACAACTTATTTGTTGTCTGTAATGGTTATCAACTACAGATAATTGTGGTATAAAGTACGTTTCAATTACATGTAAGTGCAGTATGAAAATATAAGAAACATCAGTTACTTGTTGTTGTAGCTGCATTTATGATTCGCTTTTATGTTGTCTGAATAAGTATCAAACAATAAATAATACAACTATTCTGTTGTTTATGTCTATTAAGAACAAAAGATACTTGAAGCCGTTATTCAGTTAAGATTACATTTGTCTGTTGTATTAAGATTACAATCGAAATCGTAAAATTCATAACTAATTCATACGATATCCACAATTCGCATGCTATATATCAAAATGATCGTATCGACATGTAGAATCTAAAAATGAGCAGAAACTGCTCATGATACCCCCGGAGGTGGCCGGAAAGGGCCGCCGGAGTTTAGGGCAGAGCCGCCACCGACCACCACCAATGGTGTCGGGGCCGAGCTTATCCCCTTCGTTTCATCATTTTGAGCAACTTTCATAACTAACACGAAGTGAGAAAATGAGTGGAAGTGGCCGAAACTTACCAAAAACAGTCCGATTTGCCGGAAAACCGAAATTTTCAGATAGTTGCTCCGTTCGACGTCAAAAGCTTCACTTCTGGTCTGGGTCTTTTTGCTGCATGTTCTACTCCTTAATACGAGTTCAACGAGATAAAGAACTCAAGTTTTCGTTGCCGGAGCTAGGAGAAATCACGGCTGGTTCGTTTTAAGGCTCGGATGGTGTTTTGAGTTCCACCGCCTTGTAGCCGCCACGAGAGGGGAAACCGTGACCACCAGTTGACTCACAGGAAGGAGTAGAGTCGATCTGGGCTTCGTTTCACCTCAAACGGTGGCCGGAGCTGTGAGAAAGAGGCCGGCGAAAATTTGTTCTGTTTTGGGCCGACGGAAGAAGAGAGAGAGAGAAGATGAACAGTAACCCGTGGTTTCCTTTTTTGGATATTATGCTATTTTTGGATATTTCCGGAAATAGTAGCCTATATATACCCGAAATGGAAACTTTTCCAAATGCGATAACTTTCTCATACGAACTCCGATTCTTGCGTTCCGCATATGCACGAACTCGTATCGACGAGCTCTACGACTTTCATGAATGAAGTTTCCTCAAATTCCTTACGTACAAATAAGTCAATTTTAATAACCCTAAATAACGTTAAATTTCGAAACTAAAATCATTCGAAACTAAATTTCTCAAATAACGACATTCGGATCACACTCACAACTCATAATTCGTATAATTTGAGAAATATTGAATTACGAAATATTTAACTGAAATTTCGGGTCTTCACTGTCTACCCTCCTTAAAGGAATTTCGTCCCGAAATTCAAGCAAACTCATCAACAAACAGTAGTGGGTACTTAGCCCTTATGTCAGACTCTAGCTCCCATGACGCATCACCCTCATCATGATGACTCCATAACACCTTAACCAACTCAACTTCCTTCCTACGAAGCCTCTTCGTGGACCTATCCAAGATACGAACAGGTTCAACAACGAATGTCACATCCGGACTCACCTCGATCGTACCGTGATCAATCACATGAGACTCATCACGAATGTACCTCCTAAGCATGGACACATGGAAAACATTGTGTACACCGGCCATGCTAATAGGTAAAGCAAGCCGATACGCCAATTCTCCGACCCTTTCCAAAATCTCAAAGGGTCCAACGTATCTCGGTGCCAATTTCCCCTTCCTGCCAAATCTCACCACACCTTTCATAGGTGAGACTTTCAAGAATACATAATCACCCACCTTAAAGTCCAACGGTCTCCTTCTAAGGTCGGCATAACTCTTCTGTCTATTCTGTACGGTACGGATCCTATCTCGGATGGTAGTAACCTTCTCTGTAGTCTCCCGAACAAGCGCAGGACCCAAGAGCTGTTTCTTTCCAACATCCGCCCAACAGATAGGAGTCCTACATGGCCTACCATAAAGTGCCTCATATGGGGCCATGCTGATACTAGAGTGATAGCTGTTATTGTAGGCAAACTCTACCAACGACAGATGATCCGCCCAACTTCCCTTGAAGTCCAAAACACATGCTCTAAGCATATCCTCCATCACCTGGTTCACCCTCTCTGTCTGCCCATCAGTCTGTGGATGAAATGCAGTGCTCATAGCCAAAGATTTGCCGAAACCCTTATGGAATCTACGCCAAAATTCCGTAGTGAAACGAGCGTCCCGATCAGAGACGATCGATACAGGCACACCATGAAGCCTCACAATCTCATTAAGATACAACTTACACAAAGCATCACCTGAGTAAGTCTTTGCCACAGGAAGAAAGTGTGCTGACTTTGTCAATCGATCAACAATCACCCAAATAGAATCATAACTTTGTTTGGACCTAGGCAATCCAGTCACAAAGTCCATGAAGATCTCTTCCCATTTCCATACTGGAATCGGCAAAGGTTTCAACATTCCTGCAGGCCTCTGATGCTCTGCCTTCACTTGCTGACATGTAAGGCACCTGGATACATACTCATCCACATCCCTCTTCATCCCTATCCACCAAAACTGTCTTCGTAGGTCCATATACATCTTGGTACTCCCTGGGTGTACCGTATATCGAGATCGATGTGCTTCCCGCAGTACCTCCTCCTTAAGGTTATCACCGCCCGGGACATACAATTTCAATCGAAATCTCAATCCAGCATCAGTTCCAACTGTCCACTCTGATGGACCTTCCTCATTGGCATCAAGGATAATCTCCGAAATCACCATTTGAGCGAACTCATCATGTGTCTGACTCTGAATGATCCTGGAAATCAAGGTCGGCTGTAAAGTGATACTACCGAGAAAGATTCCCTGTCCTTCTCCTGTGGGTATAAGGTCAAACTCAGATACAGTCTCTAACATACGCCACTCCTGAACCATAAGTGACGCTATGATCCCTCGGGGTTTCCTGCTCAAAGCATCCGCCACTACATTGGCCTTTTCCTGGATGATACTCCAAGGTGAAATCATAATCTTTGATGAGCTCCATCCATCTTCTCTGCCTCATGTTCAACTCCTTCTGGGAGAATAGATACTTCAAACTCTTATGATCAGAAAAGAGTTCGAACTTCTCACCATAAAGATAATGCCTCCAAATCTTCAAGGCAAACACCATTGTAGCCAGCTCTAGATCATGAGTGGGGTAGTTCCGCTCATGCACCTTCAACTGTCTAGAACCATTTGCTACTACACCCCCATTCTGCATCAACACACAACCCAAACCCTGATGAGATGCATCACTGTAGATAACTAACCCACCGCCACTAGATGGGACAGTCAACACTGGAGCTGTAGTCAATCTAGTCTTCAGCTCACTAAAGGCCTTCTCACATTCATCTGTCCACACAAACTGAGTATCCTTCCTTGTTAACTTAGTCAAAGCCGAAGCTATACTAGAAAACCCCTTAATGAATCGCCTGTAGTATCCTGCCAAACCAAGGAAACTACGGATCTCTGTAACTGTAGTGGGGCAACTCCAACCCATCACCGCTTCAACCTTCGAAGGATCCACAGAAACTCCATCCTTCGAAACTACATGACCAAGGAACTTGATCTCCTTTTGCCAAAACTCGCACTTCTCAAACTTTGCATATAACTTTTCTCTTCTCAAAATTTGCAGCACAATCCTCAAATGCTTCACGTGCTCGTCAGATGACTTTGAATATATCAAGATGTCATCAACGAACACCACCACACACTTATCTAAGTAAAGACTGAATGTGCGGTTCATCAAGTCCATGAATGCTGCAGGTGCATTAGTTAGACCAAAAGGCATGACAAGAAATTCATAATGCCCATACCTGGTCCTAAATGCCGTCTTAGAAATATCTTCATCCTTCACCCTCAACTGGTGATATCCAGATCTCAAATCAATTTTGGAGAACACCGTAGCCTCCCTAAGCTGATCGAACAAGTCATCAATCCTAGGTAAGGGGTACCTATTCTTGATGGTCACCTTGTTCAGCTGTCGATAATCAACACATAACCGAAGTGAATTATCCTTCTTCTTCACGAATAATACTGGTGCGCCCCAAGGAGATACACTAGCTTGTATGAACCCTTGTGCAAGTAATCCTTCAATTTGAACCTTCAACTCCTGAAGTTCAGCTGGAGCCATCCGATAAGGTGCTCTCGACACCGGTGCAGTACGTGGTATCACATCAATGGAGAAATCCATTACCCTTTTCGGAGGAAATCCTGGTATCTCCTGGAACACATCAGCATACTCTGCCACTACCGGAATCCCTGCAATTTCTGAAGTGCTATTCACTGATTCTATGTGTGCCAAGATCCCTGCCCTCATGGCAACGTCAGATCTCAGGCATCGATAATGATCACTGGTTGCCCAGGGGCATGAAAAGACACAATCATTCTAAAACAATCAATCACTGCATAGTTCGGACTCAACCAATCCAAACCTAAAATCACATCATACGTGTGATCCGGAATCACAATCAAAGATGCAGTGAACTTTCTACCACTAATTGCAATAGGGCAATCATCACAAAACATGCTAAGCTCAAGAGATACGCAAAGAGGCGATATAACACATAAAGGTCTAGTAAGCGGTATAGCAGTCAAACCCAAAACATCTACGATAGAACTAGATATGAACGAGTGGGAAGCACCCGTATCAAACAGTACTCTAGCAAGATAGTTATAAACGGATAAGGTACATTCCACCCCGGTGCCTCTCTGGCCGATGGCAAATACTCTGGCTGGTGCTGGAGGTAAGGTTCTCTGCTGGTTACCCTGTCCTACAATCTGAGGTTGAGTACAGTCCCTGGCAATATGTCCAGTCTGTCCTCATCGAAAACATGCTCTAGGCCTGAGTATAGGGCAAGTCCTAGCAAGATGACCCAACTCATTACAACTATAACACCTCATAGGGGCTGCTGGTGCTGCTTGCCTGATAGGTGGTGCCTGAATAGGGACAAGTGCTGCTGCTATCCTGGTTGGAGCCTGATGATGAATATAAGGTCGCTGTCTCTTCCAGAGCCCACCTCTATAATCTCTGGACCCACTACTCCCTGCAACCGCCTTCCCTTTTCCCTGAGAATCTCTCTCAACTGTCTGCTTCTCCTTGTGGATCAGATTCTGCTGCTCAATGATCAGGGCTTTAGCTAAAATCTACTCCTTTGTCTTCAGCTCCATAATAGCCACATCGCGCTCAATAGAGCCATTCAACCCCCGCTGAAACTTCTTAGCCAAGTCTTCAGCATCTAATGGTTTCACAAACCGATATAGCCTGGAGAACTCTGCCTCATATTCTCTCACATTCATCTTCCCTTGAGTAAGCGAGAGAAATTGCCTCTCCAGCTGTTCCTTCACCGATGCTGGGAAGCATTTCTCCCTAAAGATCCTCACAAATCCATCCCAAGTCATGGTAGAAACATCAATAGTCCTCTGAGTGCAATTCCACCACACCCTAGCCTCATCTTTGAGCATGAAAGTGGCTAGCTTCCTCTTCTCGATCTCATCACAGATAATCAACTCAAAATAGGTCTGTAAATCCTCGATCCATTGATCAGCCACCATATAATCTGTGCCTCCCGCAAATTTAGTTGCTCCCAACCGATTAATGTCCCTCGCCAACACTAACAGACGAGCGGGATCATTAATCACAACCTCAGGTGGAACAGGTTGCTCCACAAACGGTGCCTCCACCTCTTCCTCATGTACTCCCACATGTGAAATCTCACCCCTACCTCGGCCTCTACCACTACCTCTGGGTCTACCTCGACCCCTACCTCTGCCTCCCACAATATCCATTACCTAAGGAGCATAGCATACCTGGTTAATACATGTATCCACTTAAATCAAAGCATAAGTAAATACAAGTCCATATTAACCAAGCTACTAACACAGAGGTTAATTCAACTCCTATTACGTCCTAACGTTCTAGACAACTCCCAACACTCCCACATACCCAATGACATTGTTAATACCGAAGAGCACCCGATGGGGATCCGCTGCAGACGGGCCATCACTCGGAAGGTATTAACTTATCACTAAATATGTACCTTACGCTCTGATACCAAACTATCACGCCCTGAATTTCGAATAATAAATTCAAATCCGAAACATGAATTACAACTAAACAAATCACGTCCTAATTTTTTTTTCTCAAAACCAATATCTCATAAACCATAACACAAACCTCGTAGCAAACTATCTCTCGAGTCAATTATTACAATACTGACATAAATAAAATGTTCTGCTCACAAGAGTCTACAAAAACACACCAAAATAGACCAAGTGCTGGTCTCAACCCTGCTACCCTACGCAGCTCGCTCACCACCCTGATTATCCTGACCTGCAGGATTATCCGCTACACCATTTGAATAGTGTACCGGGATTGCAACAACACAAAATCCGGTAAGCTTTCTGAAAGCTCGTGTGAGTAAATAAGAATGAACGGTTGATTTATTAGACCACAACTCATTTATCTCAAGTAAACATCCAACAATCTCAACAACCACAAGCAACATCAATCCAACACACATGAAACAACATGGAACACATTTCCACAATCACCAAATCACAACTCTCGCCACTTTGGCACCCACGTTAGAGCTCTAACTGCCTCGTTACCTCTGACACCTTGGCCCAGGGTCAAGTAACGGCACCTCCAGGTTACTCAGTAACCCGCGAACTTTGAACCATTTCATGTCCTCAGAACAATATATCCCCGTTATTATTTAACGGTCGAACTTTGGACCTCCCTGTCCTCAGAACACATACACTCCGGTTATCATTAACCAAAGTTCCTTCGACCATTCGATCCTCGGAATCCTACGTTTCTCTACCTTCTATTCAACTCACAAAATCAACATGCTTATCACCAACATTTATCAAATATTAACAACATAACTAAAATCATATTATCAACATTATCAACAACATATTATCACAATTCCACACCTCAATGTCACACCATTCAATATATAATCACGTAAATATATGTATACGTAACCATCCACACAGGAATGATTACTAATACCAACTATAGTTCACATGATACAAAATCAAGAAATTCATTTTTAATATACTTTAAAACACATTTCTTAAAAACCATTTTCTCACACTTAACAATAAATTGAGCAATTAAGGAAATTCGGTTCGTAAATGAACCAAGTGAGATTTACTCACCTCTAAACTCCCGCTGCGTCTTCTTACAGCCCAAAATACGATTCACAATCGTCCGCTAACAAATCCGTCAAATACCTAATCAAAACGATAATTAACTTAGCGTATAATTTCAAAAACACACTTATATGAAGATCCCACTGTCGGATCTTCACCCGTGACCACACAAGGTCACCGGGACAGTCCTACAATCATTATATCAAAACTAGAATTCTATCGGACGATCCAAACTTCATAAATCACAAATTGAGCGATCGAAATCAATCGAAATCGTAAAATTCATAACTAATTCATACGACATCCAAAATTCGCATGCTATATATCAAAATGATCGTATCGACATGTAGAATCTAAAAATGAGCAGAAAATTCTCATGATACCCCCGGAGGTGGCCGGAAAGGGCCGCCGGAGTTTAGGGCAGAGCCGCCGCCGACCACCACCAATGGTGTCGGGGCCGAGCATATCCCCTTTGTTTCATCATTTTGAGCAACTTTCATAACTAACACGAAGTGAGAAAATGAGTGAAAATGGCCGAAACTTACCAAAAACAGTCCGGTTTACCGGAAAACCTAAATTTTCCGATAGTTGCTCCGTTCGACGTCAAAAGCTTCACTTCTGGTCTGGGTCTTTTTGCTGCGTGTTCTACTCCTTAATACGAGTTCAACGAGATAAAGAACTCAAGTTTTCGTTGCCGGAGCTAGGAGAAATCACGGTTGGTTCGTTTTAGTGCTCGGATAGTGTTTTGAGTTCCACCGCCGTGTAGCCGCCACGAGAGGGGAAACCGTGACCACCAGTCGACTCACAGGAAGGAGTAGAGTCGATCTGGGCTTCGTTTCACCTCAAACGGTGGGCGGAGCTGTGAGAAAGAGGCCGGCGAAAATTTGTTCTGTTTTGGGCCGACGGAAGAAGAGAGAGAGAGAAGATGAACAGTAACCCGTGGTTTCCTTTTTTGGATATTATGCTATTTTTTGATATTTCCGGAAATAGTTGCCTATATATACCCGAAATGGAAACTTTTCCAAACGCGATAACTTTCTCATACGAACTCCGATTCTTGCGTTCCGCATATGCACGAACTCGTATCGACGAGCTCTACGACTTGCATGAAGGAAGTTTCCTCAAATTCCTTACGTAAAAATAAGTCAATTTTAATAACCCTAAATAACGTTATTTCGAAACTAAAATCATTCGAAACTAAATTTATCAAATAACGACATTCGGATCACACTCACAACTCATAATTCATATAATTTGAGAAATATTGAATTACGAAATATTTAACTGAAATTTCGGGTCTTCACATGGAAGATTTTGAACCGGTGGAATATTTGCTGCGGATGGTTTGGAATATTTGCCGGTTCTGGACTCCTGGGATCGAGTACTTCAAGGTGTGAGGTGGAGATAGAAAAGGCTTCAAGGTTTTGTATTCGAATTCAAGGTTTTTAGCTTCTTGAATCAAGGTTTGGCCATTTGTTTTAGGGTTAGGGTTTCGTGCTGATAACTTGTTGTAGAGAAACTAAAATTGAGAGGAATTTGTTGTGTATTATCATTGATAATAGAGGTCTCTTTATATAGAGGATTACAATGCATAGAATCTGAATATACAAGGAAAGTAATTCTACATTGAATAGGATTCTAAATTCTTTTATTTTAACTCTATTACCACTAGGTCAATTAACCTAGAGTTTGGGCCAAACACAAAATAGAGATTTCCTTAAACAGTATTTTAATTTTTTTTTTACCTCAAGGGTTGTTTGCTTAATTAATAGACCCACGGTTTTAAATTCTCTGAAACTGTCAAAATTTCAGTAAATTTGAAATACGAAATGAAATTCATATGCTATATCATTTCTGTCATGAGTTTCCCGAAATTTACCAAAATTTTCCATACAATTCCGTGAAATTTTTATTTTCCAAAATATCTACCCACAAAATATATTTAAAAATTCATACCAAAATTTTGTCCGAAATTTCTCTGAACTTTCTGTGAAATTCAAATGTCACCTACAAAATATGAAATTCTGATTTTTTTTTCAATCAAGTTGAAATTGAATACAACAAAACCTTCTTTGCTTTTATCTGCTACCAAAGTACTCATGCTCCAAGTCTCCAACCACATCATGATTCTATTTGCAATCATGGCTGGATACATAAAAAAACCCATCAAATCACACTATGCCAAAAAGTTAATCATATGACAGATCATCTCTGTCGTCTGATGGCATGGTTTTCTGTCGTCTGAGGCGCTGCCGTCTCTTGTTCAATCAGACGACAATCTATGTCGTGTGATTGCATTCAGACGACAGACATTTTTTGGTCTTCTATTGTCTGATTGAATCCTCACATGTGTTATGAAGATTTCAGACGACAGATATATGTTACCTTATATATAAACAGACATCAACAATCTTTATCTTCTATTGTTTAATAGCCATTTCAAAGACAGTATTCATGATATTTCTGTGGTATGAATGAATTGAATATTAAGTGTTGACAACTTATTTGTTGTCTGTAATGGTTATCAACTACAGATAATTGTGGTATAAAGTACGTTTCAATTACATGTAAGTGCAGTATGAAAATATAAGAAACATCAGTTACTTGTTGTTGTAGCTGCATTTATGATTCGCTTTTATGTTGTCTGAATAAGTATCAAACAATAAATAATACAACTATTCTGTTGTTTATGTCTATTAAAAACAAAAGATACTTGAAGCCGTTATTCAGTTAAGATTACATTTGTCTGTTGTATTAACATTATAAGTACATAGTCAGTTGTGGTTCGATGTTTATTTGAATGACAATTATGTGTTGTGTGATATTAATTACAACCATATTATTTGTTGTTGTATGTATCTTTGAACGACAAGTATTTGTCGTGTGATATCACTGAGATCAATTCAGTACCATATTATTTGTGGTTGTATGTACCTTTGAACGACAATGATTTGTCGTGTGATATCAATTAGAACCATATGATTGTGTTGATATTAGGTGACTAAGATCACAGAAATTGTGCTAGTTTTGTTGTTGTTTAATTGAATAGACAATATAATTTCTCATATATCTGTCTACATGGTGATATAGAAACTACAACTTTCTGTCGTCTAAGTTGGTAAACAACAATAGAAGTTTCTCCTTTCTATTGTTTTTCGTTTGATCCAACAACACACTTCTAGCTTTGAGTGAGTTGTTGGATGATAGTTGAGACGACACATTACTGTTCATTTGGTAATTTGGAAAGTACTGAAATGAATCAAATCAAATCTGAAAAACCATTCCATATTGTTCATTAGGTAATCTAGAAATCCAGAAAATGTAATTTTATCAAACTTGCAAATCATTCAATATATTACATGACCTGCTATGCATTATTTCAATACAACCCATCCATGAAACCAAAGACATGATCGATAAAGGTAACCCAACAAGTATCACAATTTCAAGCATGTAAAGCAAAAAACTAGTACCTATAGCTTTCTAAACTGGGTTATAGATGCATGTCCAAAAGCAGATATATATATATATATATGAGTTAGGCACCAGCTTTCTTGAAATTGGGCAACATATTGTGCCCACTCAGCCCGAACCTCATCAATATCATCTTGTGTGTACATGTTGCTTCCTTTTCTGTCCCACTGCACGATAGAAAATGTGAAAGTTAATATTAGTTAGAATGTAAGCCATTTTGAAGAACTGAAATACATTGACATATATCACCTTAGCACTCCACTCTTGGTTCTTGTCCTCCACTATGTCCTTCATGTAATGCATAATCCAAAACCTATAGGTTTTATCACCTTGCTGCTCGGAATGCCCTACAACATTTAAAAATGTCAATTACCCAGCTAAAAAATTGTGGAATGACCACTAAGCAATTTCTAAGTTAAATAGAATTGCATATGCATTTAGTAAAATTCAGAACATACCGCACAATTTTTCCATGTAACTATTTTTCTCCCTTTCTTAGTTTTTTTGCGCATTGTATATCTTGATTGAGCTGCAAATTCATGATGATAACAATAAAGTTTCAGAAAATAGAGGAAGTTAAAAAAGCACTTGACATTTCCAGTAAACATGTTAGTAAAAGAACGATTTTAGACCTTTTATTAATATTACTTACTTGTCCACTATAGTTTTCCATTCACCAGTGATGAGGCGTCTCTTCAATGCATCCATGAAATGCACAACTTCTTCAGCGGGGTTGATAACCGTTAACATCCAATGACAACTAACATCAAACTAATATACTTAGCACCAAAACAAACTACTGTAGGCAACATATATCCTGAGTTATAGGCAACATATATATATATATAGGGCACCTGTATATATATAAACATAAAGGCACAACATGAAGATTTCATACCCTGAGTTATAGGGCACCAAAAAAATCTGACCCGACTTACCTTTTGCATAACAAGATGATAGAGAACGAGCCCTTTCTATTGGATTCCCACACCCAAGCGAGCCTGTCTGAGCAGGGTCTATGAAGGCAATCATGTGCAGCATCTTAAATTTCTACAACTTTTGGTAAAGGCAGCTACAAAAAGATAAGACAAAAATATTCAAATCATTTACAAGATTGAATATGAAGGTATATAACCTCATAATATTAACATATTCAATTTAGTTACAAACCTCATATACATCACAATCATGCTGTTAGATACCTCCTTCATATGAGCCATGGCATACACATCTTTTCTAAAGATAGCTACATTTCTTTGGCGGCCGGAAATTTCCTCACCCAAATTGGTATGGATGGTGACCCCATTCTTCAAGAATGTATTCACCCATTGGCACAGCTTCTTTAGTGGTAATGGCAGTTTGGGGGGCAGGATGTCAAGGTCATCATGATCAAAATCATCATCGTACATATTCTTCTTTTTCTTTTTCACAATTTTACGATTTTCTTACTCCTAGTTTTGTAAACAATAACATGGCATGTTGTGAAGGTCATCATGATCAACTTTAAAACACTTTAAATTATTGTAAATAATAAGCAAAAGATATTACCTTCTCAACAACTTCAGGGGGTATAACCAAGCTTCTAAGCCAAGCAACACATGTACCAATCGCATCGGTAACCCTCACAATCTCATCTTTGATAGGAAATGGCAGCAAAGCATTAGCAACAACCACTTTGGTGACTGAAACGCGTACATTTTCCTCTCCCAATCGTACACCATGGATAGTCTGCTGTGTGGCCTCGACATCAACTTCAACAATTGTTCCAAAAGCAACTATGTTGTCCACAGAACCTACTGCGAGTTTAAACTCTGACTTGACATTTGTTGACTATTCCTAATTCACCAAAAACCATTTTTAATCAATCACATTTCATGTTGAGACTTCATTAATATATAGGAATGACTCAAAGGTAAGTGTAACAACATCATCAAGTAAAGTAGGGTACAATAAGCTGTTTACCAGAATTATTTCCCAATATTGACAATCATTGATGGAAGGTCGTACAGTCCTAACCTTCTCCTGAATAATTGATGTCAGTTTCTTGCTCGCATTGCTGTCGATAATAGTACTGTATTTAGATAGCTTTTCTGCCTCTTCAGCCAAATCCAACTTCTTCTTCACAATTTTAGTGGCCTCAGTTTCAGAAACCCTCAATGCCTGCTCCATTTGTCGGGAACAGCTGCCAGTTGCAGAACCAAGTTCATTTACTGCTGTCACTGGTTTGAGTGATTCAACGAGCACCTCTTTCCCGTTAACCTTTGATTCTAACTTCACCTCTCCTCCCACATGGCTCTTTCCCTCTCAATTTGTTGTTCCCTCTCAATTTCCCACTTAGTTTTCTCCTCCACAATGATACTTTGTCTCTCCTCTGCCAATATCTTCTTAACACTTATCCTCACAGACTCTTCTACACTTTGCTTTCGGCATTTTGGTAGATTGAAGTATGAATATGGCTTGACAAAGCCACCAACACCTCGTACCCTGCCAAGATACTCAAGGCTCCCTAAAGCCAAAGTAAGAACATCATCTGATCCAGAAGTTGTAATCTCACCATCAAACACTCTTTTCTTGAAGATTTCCTGATATAGACATAGATATACAGCATTGGATACAAGATTGTTATTTGAAAATTTAGTAAAATTTAAATCAAATATTCAAATTCAATGGTAGGACTTACAATTTTTTCTACTGCTTTCTCTATCACTGGCCCATTGAAACTGCCGGTCTTGTCTTGTCGTGTCTTTATCCACATTGTAGCACGATCAAGTTCTTCAATAGGTGTGTTTTTGGACTAATATGAAAAAAAAAATCATTGTTACTTTTGCTAAAACCAATGCTTTTGAATATATGGGACATTATTAATTCATAGAAATACTAACCAGTTCTTCCTGTAAATTAGCATACCCTTTTCTAGCCATGCGATGAGGGTACTTATTCTCCTTCCTCTTTAATATTTGGGCATGGCGAAGTTCCTACAAAGCATATGCAGCTTATGTATTTTAGAAAAAGAACCAAAATTGCTTCTTAACATTATCAACTTAATTTGAATAAGCTAGCTATGAGAATTTCATTTACCTGAAATGCATGTGAAATCCTATCAGCAACAAAGATATCCCACTCTTCCTGGTTAATGGATCGATTGTCATCTGGAGGGAACTACAAGAGTTCAGGGGTTTCCAAATATGGTATGATGTACATCTTCGTTAATTTGCTTTTGAACTCTCTCCATTTATTTGCAGCTGATGTAATAACCAGTTTCTTCCCAAATGCATCCTACATAAATGCTAACATGTTTAATACTTCCTAAATAACACACATTTAAAATAGCTGCAAAAAGAAAGCTAAAACTCATATCTTTTACCTGAATACTTTCCCAAATCTTGTCTTTCTCATCAACATCAACCTCTCTCCAATCTGAGATAGATATTGGGATCTTTGTCCTTGCCAACACACCAATGTAGGATTGCATCTCTTTAGCTGCCTTCCCGATAGGTTCCCCTTGAGCGTTAAACTCCACTTTCATCATTCTTCCACAAATAAGTCACTTGGTAATGCGATTCATCGTCACCATACCCCTTTTAAGCAACTTCATCCCACCGGTTACGTTCTCGTCATCATCACCAGGCTTTTTGCTCCTTCCATGCTTGCTACTGGAGGCTGACTTAAAGTTTACCACAACCTTCTTAGACTTAGACCCTACACTTCTGTTAGAAACAGATTGGTTAGAGTTAGATCTATCCTTGGTATTTGTCGATATTGCTGCACCTTTCTTGGGGCTTGCAGCTTTACTAGGTGACTTCATAACCTTTGTTTTGGCCAAAATTGGCTTCTTGGACTTGGCAGGTTGTTTTGGTGTAGTGTCTTCACCAACTGGTTTCGACACTCTACTACATCTCTTCATTTGCACTGCCTTCATTCTCAATGCTATAGCTTTAGCTTTCGCCACAGTTTTAGATGGAGCCATCAGCTGAAAAAAGGAAAAAAAGATTAAAAAAGCACAAGAAGACAGTTAGCAAGATGATTGAAGATATTTATAACTTAAACCACACATTGTAGCAGCAATTGCACAAGTATAGAAAATAATGACAAATATTTAAGGAAAAATGTAAGAAAAGTGCAATGCAAGTCAAAGATTCATATATTTTCATCAAACAAACAGTACAAAGACACAAAACTCAAACAAACAAACTAGTCTTAACCCAAATAGCTTTAGCCGATTTCCTTAAGCCTATCAGCCATGTGAACTATTTTCCTTCTCAATCCATATTCCTTCATCTCCGGGTCGCATATAACTGCTAGGTTCATCACCAACAATATTATCAAAAGTCTCAAAAGATGGCATTGTGGCATTAAATGGCTGCTGCTCCATTTCAATATCCTCTAACTCCTCATCTTCATCAGCCGCTTGGTAGTCTCTATCTGGGCACCGTATGACTACTGACCATTAAGCATCAAGAGGGTCTTGTATGTAAAAAATTTGCTTTACATGTGTACTCAAGACAAAAGCATCGTTCAAGTGCCCTTTTCTATTTAGATTTACCAAAGTAAACCCAAGTTCGTCTACTTTGATGCCCCTAACATTCTCAACCCAATCACATTTGAATATTGGAACCCTAAACTTATAGTAGTCCAACTCCCAGATTTGTCTAATCACACCATAAAAGTCCATATCATTAGTTCTGGGGTTTTTATCCCTTGCACTAGAAACTTGCATTGCATCAGCTTGCAAAACCACTCCACTATTTTGAACTGAACGAACATTATCCCGCTCCTTGGTGTTGAAATCAACTCCTTTAACCTGGTATCCACTAAATGTCGGCACTTCATTCTTTGGTCCACCTGATAGCCACCTCACCTTATTGTTTGTGAACATGAGTTCATTTGATACCTAAAAAACAAAATAAGCAGTTACACATTATGCTTATGTAAAACCATATATATATATATATATATATTGGACAACTCCAAAAACATCAATAGTCCATAACTTACCCTCTCCTTTAACCACTCAGCAAATGTTTGGTTCCGTTTATCCTTAAGCCACTTTTGGTTTTTCGAGAACTTAGGAAACAACAACTTCAATAATTCCAAGTGTTCACTAAAACAAGGGAAATTCAAAATAGTAAGCAAGATTAAAAACAAATAATGAAGGAAATGTTCACAATAATAAAATAAAATAAAAGATATACTGAAATATGAAATGACGTACTTACATGAAATAGGGCATCGCATCCTCCGTATTTTGCAAGACACAAAGATGTGCTTGATGCAGCTCCTTTCCATAAATAGATATCATGGTAGCGCCTGATAATGGGGTAGTCGCATTACGGACTCCTGCTTTGCAACTTTCTGGAATTCCAGCAATAGTAGCATCATCAAGCATACGTTCAGCACAAAACTCAACAGCCTCTTCTACAATGTAACACTCTGCTATGCACCCCTCAGGATGCCTGCGACATCTCACCCATCATTTAAACACTTTCATGTATCTCTCAAATGGGTACATCCATCAAAAAAATATTGGACCACATAGCTTAACTTCTCTCGTAAGATGGATAGTTAAATGAATCATGATGTCAAAAAAAGGTGGGAAGTACTTCTCAAGCAAGCAAACTGTAACAACCAGGTCAGCTTGCATTTTTTCTAGCTTTGAAACATCGATCACTTTAGAACATATAGCCTTGAAGAATAGGCAGAAAAGAAAGATTGTATACCTAAACGGCTTCTCTAGAACAGAGCGTAAAGCAACAGGGAGAAGAATTTGCATGACGGTGTGACAATCATGCGATTTAAGACCAACAAGTCTTAAATCATCCATAGAGACAAGACTTCTAACATTTGATGAAAATCGGACAGGCACCGTCATATCAAAAAAAGAGCTGCAAACAATTTTCTTTTCATGTAGCAGCAAGTTCCAACTAGCCAAAGGTAACTTGTCCCTTTTGGCACCAGTTTTAGGGCTCAAATAAGTCCTAATGCCCATTTCAACCATGTTTAAACGAGCAGCAACCTCATCCTTTGTTTTACCTGGAATGTTCAACAACGTACCAATGAGGGCATCACAACAGTTCTTCTCAATGTGCATGACATCAAGATTATGACGTACAATAATATATTTCCAGTACTCTAGTTCAAAGAACACAAACTGCTTTTTCCAACATGGTCTGCTTTGGTCTTCAACACCCTTAGCATGAGGAGGACGAGACATTTTGCCAAATTCACAATTCAGACTCTCTACTCTTGCTAACACCTCGTCTCCGGTTAATGGTACAGGAGCAAGGTCCTCTTCTATTGTGTTGTCGAAAGCAGCATACTGTTTTCGATAAGGATGATGTCGAGGTAGATAGCGGCGATGCCTCATGAATGATATTTTATTACCATTCTTCAACCTATGTGGTCGGGTCTGATCAATGCATATTGGACAAGCATTGTAACCTTTTACAATGCTACCTGACAAGTTCCCATAACCAGGATAATCGTTAATAGTCCAGAGGAGTACCGCTTTCAGTTTGAAGTAGTCCCCTCTTAATGCATCATATACTCCCTCAACTCCATCCCACAACAATTTCAAGTCATCTATTAAGGGCTGCAAATAGATGTCAATATCATTACCAGGTTTTTTTGGTCCAAATATTAACAATGTCAGCATCATATACTTCCTCTTCATACATAGCCAAGAAGGAAGATTATATGTGACAAGTATAACAGGCCAACAAGAGTAACTGCTACTTAACGAACTATGAGGGTTAAAGCCATCAGATGAGAGGGCTAGTCTGAGGTTTCTAGGCTTGTTTCCAAATTCTGGCCATCTTTTATCAATTAAATCCCAAGTTGGGGAATCAGCTGGATGTCGCATCATCCCATCTTTTTTTCTGCCATGGTCGTGCCAAGTCAGATTCTTAGATGTGTTTGCTGATTGGTACAATCATTTCAACCTCGGGATTAATGGAAAGTACCATAATACCTTGGCAGGAATCCCTTCTTTCTCTGTTTTATCCTTGCCCTATTTCTATCGTGAAACACCACAAGTGGGGCATATAATAGCATCTACATGCTGCTGTCTATATAAGATGCAGTCATTAGGTCATGCATGGATCTTTTCGTACTCCATCCTAATTGACTAAGTGTTTTTTTTTGCCTCATATAATGAGGCTGGAACCTCATTCCCTTCAGGAAGCAAACCCCCAATCATTATTAGCATGTCGGAATAGCAAGCATCAGTCATTCCATGCTTTGCTTTCAGATTGAATGTCTGAATCAAACCATTCAACTTGGTTGTCTTGATACAACCAGGGTATAAGGGCTTATCACCATCCTCCACATACTTCAGAAACTCATTTGAGTCTTCAGATATCTCTTCATCCTCACTCTCTCCTATATCTACATCATTCTGCCCCACCCCACTAGCAGGTTCCCAATCTATAGTTTCAGATTCGCCTCCCATTCTACTATTTATGTAAGACACAGAGGGCTCTCCATGCCACCTCCAATTCTTATAACTCTCATCAATACCATTCCAGAATATATGGTCTTTAATAACTCCAATGAAAAATCCATCGGTGTTGCAGCATTTTAAACAAAGACAATGTATCTTCCTTTCGTTGCTAGCATTCCTAGAGGCAAACTTTATAAATTCTGCTAGTCCTACCTCAAACTTCCGTGATCTTCTATCGGTGTGCATCCACGACTTATCCATATACTATAGCCTACACATATAATATATATCCTAATTAAACATAACGTACAAATGCTAATCCTGCTAACACATGTGGTCAGATATACATACAAATTCCCAACTAACAAATATAATTACATGGTTAGTCTACTGTTTTGTGCATCACATACCTTCATACGTTCATTTTAACATATACACAAAAGATAAAAAAACAGCTCCGAGAAATATCATAGCATAAACCAGATCTTCCCAGAAACAAAATCATATATGCATGCAACCAACATTGACAAGAACCAAAATAAGGCAACCAGACTTCCTAGCTCTTCATAACTTCAGTAGTTGACAAGTTTTCAATTAAAAAATGCAATCAAAGCAGAGAAAGGCATTCAACTTAAATGAAAAAAGATTGTACAAATAATCAAGCCCATCTTAATAACTCATATAAAGAGTGAGAAACTATACCTGTGAACTTTGAACTTTGGATTTGACTTTGGACAAGGCTGCGAGTCTTTGATCACCTCAATCTGTAGTCACAATAGACACAAATGAGTATAACATAAACAAAAACTTTTTAATTGGTCTTCATATTCTTAACATAAGCTAACAGCAACAAATCAACTATAATGAAATGAACACAAAAGTGATTGTTAAACACTAAAAGCATGTAAAAAAAATTAAGAAAACAAATGATTCTCATTCCTTCTTCCTAGTCATATAACGAACATAACAAAAATCTCATCTTTAGAGAAAATAAAAATCAAAACTTTGAATATTTACATAAACCATACAACAATGCAGTGCCTTTGTATGAGTTTAAAATGAATATAAAAATAAGAGTTCTTTCTTTACTTTTATGTTTTCTCTTTACGTGTTCTTCACCTCTCATTTCTCATATACCTCTCTCATTCCATACCTTTCTATTATATTTAGGAAGAAAACAGAAAACACAAACACAAGAACAGTACATAAGGAGCCCTTAATTATAAGAAACCACAAGACTAGTGGAACTCGTGGCAAACAATTAATGAATCTACAACATTATGATTTATGAGAGTGGATAAGGAGGCTAACATGTCCAGGTGCATATGCCCACCAAAAGAAGAGGTCAACAGCCATAACAAATATATGAAGACAAGGAGCTTACATAGTGGTTCTGAGAGACCATTTACATACCCATGCCATGTCATTTATAATGTTATATGCAGGTGGTAATAGTTGCAGAAACACAAAGGAAGACAGATAAAGAAATCCACTCAAGAACTCAAAACTAGCTTCAGTCTCTAATTTACTAAAACCCCAGACATGGAACACTCTGGTTTCTCATCAAAGCCATTTCTTCTTCAACATTTTATACAAAATAAAAATCAAAACTTTGAATATTTACATAAACCATACAACAATGCAGTACCATATAGCTACAAAACAACACCATAGAATTTATAAAACTCACTTTTGTCTCACATCTGGATAAGTAAAACCAAAAACCCAGAAAAGCATTCCCAATATAAAAGAAAACATAATCAAATTTTCAAAACCTACCAAACAACAAAGCATAGATCCAATTAATACTCCCAAAACACAATCACACACCTCAACACCACACTATTTATAGTCAAAGACGAATCTTGAATTCACAAACAAAACAAGTTGAAACAACAAAGCAGGGAAAGCCCAAAATAAGTCCAAACCTTTTAATTTGAAATGGGTAGCAGAGAAAACAGAATAGAATCATCCTTTGAACTAAGTGAACAGTTTGAAAACACTAGCTAAAATTAAAATTGCAGAAACTAATAACTAAGTCACTAAGCTAAGCAGGCTTCCAAACAAGGATGAACATACGAGACATGAATGAAAATTGAAAAACCCAATTAGGCAATCAGAGAATACGGAGTGACAGATAAAAGAGTACTTACGGTCAACTTCGATTACAACTTCAAGCCCTAATTCGGAAACTCAGCCCCAATTTCTTCTTCTTCTTCTTCTTCTTCAAATCAATCCCCCAAATTTTAGATCTAGGATCTATTGGACCTTCCTCTAGATCAACTCGTACCTCTACTTCCTTCAACGGGTCCATCTCAGACGATTGTTAGATGGCCTATCATGGTTTTCTTCAAATGCACCGCCGCTGCTGAAATTAGTATTTTCTTGAAATGCACCTCTGCTGCTAAAGCTGAGATTTGGGTTCTGGTATGGCCTCGTAGGTAATCGGTTGTAGGTGCTGTGTGGTCGCGATTTCGCTAGAGACTTGAGATCGAGATGCCTAGTTTACAATCGTTGAGCTGAGAGACTTGAGAGACAAAAGGCAAAAGGCATAGAGTTTTAGACAGAATGAATGAAGTCGGGCTAAGCCTAGCACAAAAAGCAATTTTGCCTTAGACAAAAAAAAACCAATATTAAATGAGTTGACCCTCTCATATCATCAAACTACGCAATTAAGTTGTCTGATGGTTACCACTTTATGACTCAACTAGTGTTTTGACCAATTTTTAGAGGGAAAGGTCTTAATCGATTGGGAGGGAAATTTCTAAAATTTCAACCAACTCACTCAGACAATAGAATTTTCTTATAACTATTGTTTGAATAAATCAAGGTTTTATGCTTCAGAAGAACGAAATTCACTATCTTGAGCCAACAACATAAAAATGTTGTTTCAATAAGAGCCTTCAGAGAAATGAAATTATATGTACATCTCTATCTTCAGGTAACAACATTAAAATGTTGTCTGACTGTCACCCATTTACTCAAAATGAAAAAACTATCTTTCGTTGGGTACTTAAACAACAGAGTTAGGTTTGTCTGTTGTCTGAAAATTTGGGACGACAGAAAATTGGCTTTCTTTCGTCTGATGTCTATTGTATGATTAACTTATTGGCATAGTGTCATGTCTGTTCACATTTCACAATAATTCTAAATCTACCTATATCTATCACTCTCTACTATAACTTCTGATAACTAGATTCACAAAGCAAGCCAAAAAAAATATAGAGAAAGCAAACACAGTGAAGAATTGAAAGAGATGCGAGCTGGAGCAGAGAAAAACTGTTTGAGACTCAATACAATAACAAGCTTGGTTGATTTTCAGCTTTACAAGGTATGTTAAAATTTATATATATTGGTGGTTGCATAATTTATATACACGAAAAGGTAATTGTATTTTAAATTGTGCCTTTGTTATGCGATTTATTATTTATGAAAATGTCTAGTAATCATGTTTTCGTTATTTATGAAACTATTTAGTATCACTCAGCAGATAAATTATTATAGTATGTACTCAGTAAATAATTTAACGGATTGTCAAGATGTGATCTTTAACTAGTTTCAATAGGTAACTGCAATATGAATACAAGTGTAAGATAAACTTTTAAACATAATGAGAACACTTTAGTATAAATAATTTGTTCATAAATTTTAGTATGTTTTTTGTAGTTGTCTAGTTTTCTACATAATGGCAAGTTCTAACCCTAATTTGGGGAGAAAAAAAGACCAAACTTGGAATTATGCTTTTCCATATCAAGGTCAAACTAAAGGTACTGTATGCAAGTTTAATAATACGGTCATAAACAGTGGTTGTATCACTCGATTTAAGTTCCACTTTGTTGGATTAGATCCCGCCAAGAATATACGAGTATGATAATTAAGGTGCTACCAGAAGTTCAAAAATGAGTAAAAGAATGGATGAGGAGAAAATCTACTGCAAAATATAAAAAAGAATCAGTAATCTGTGATACCTATGATTATAAAGCTGCTATGAGAGCATCAAGACAATCAGAATTGGAAAGGGAGCAAGGTATAAGTAGAGGTGTTTCAGGGCCTGGCGGGACAAGTCGAAGCCAACTAAAATTTGATAGATCAAAAAGTGTACGTCAAGAGCATGGAGACCAACCTCAAGCTTCATTCCCACAGTCACTCTATAAATCAAACGTTGCAAAACAAAAGAGCTTCATCAACTCCATGTCAATGAGAAGACTCACAGAGAAGCTTGATCGATTATGTGGGAAATTTTTCATATATGACAATGTCCTTGGGTACAAATCAGAATCTTATGAGTACAAAAACATGATAACTGGAGCACAAGAGTGTCCAAATGTTCCTCTACCAAGTTCGTTTCAGGTAATGAACAAGTATTTGGCCATGGAACATAAAGAAATTACTAAATATATAAATAGCCAAAGAAAAATGTGGAAAACATATGGCTGCACCATAATGGCTTATGGGTGGTCCAGTCCAACAAGAATGCAAGTTATCAACTTCATGGTTTACTGTAAGGGTAAGACTGTGTTTTTGAAGTCTGTCGATGCGTCAATTAATATAAGGAAGCACAAATACCTTGCCAAGCTGTTTAAAGATGTCATTAATGAAGTGGGGCAGGAGAATGTGGTTCAAATATGTACCGATAATGGCTCGGCATTTGTGAAGGCTGGTAAAACATTACTGGAACGTTATAACTTCTATTGGACTCCATGTGCTGCACACTGCATCGACTTAATGTTTGAAGATATTGGTAAAAAGACAAAGGTAAGTCAGGTGATTCTATTGCTAAACTCGTGACTGTATATATCTACAATCACGAATGGGTGCTTGCTCTTATGAGAAAAATATGTAAAGGTGATTTGATTCGGCTAGGACTAACAAGGTTTGCCACTAATTACAATTCTCTTCGAAGTCTTTTCCAAAAGAAGGCAGGACTTAAATAATTGTTTATTTGTAATGAATGTGTTACTAGTAAATATTGTCGAAGCAAGGAGGGAAGACGTATAGAGGAACTTGTTTTTGAAAACCTGTTTTGGGACAATGTGCAAGCAGTGAAATCATTTACGAGCCATTATACGGTGCTCTTCGAATAGTTGACACAGAGGTTAACCTGACAATGTCAATGCTGTATGATTTTTTTTTTTAGAAGGTGAGAACAAAGCTGGAAGAAGTCAGGAATCAGAAAAATCATCGACAATATATGGTTGGAGCAATTGTGTCATCTATTGCATGCAGCAGCTTATTATTTGAATCTAATGTTCCAGTATAGTGAAGGAATTGGTGATGATCCAGAGCTACTAGATGCCCTTCACTAAGTTTTTGCAAAGTTAGACCCAAACTTCTTAGGCATTGCACAATTCGAAAATGAGGTAAATTTTCTATATTTGATTAATTGTTATTTTCATTTATGAACATTTATAATTCTTTCTCATGCAGATCATAAGCTTTAAAGACTCATTATACTGATTTGGAAGACCAGCTGCCATTGCTGTGAGAAAATCAATGACTACATATGAGTGATGGAACATGTATGGGGGTGATACACCAACACTTCGTAAATTGGCAATGAAGATCCTCTCTAGCTCAAACCACATCATCTTCTGCTCGCGAGCGAAATTGGAGCACATTTGCTCTTATCCATACGAAGCAAAGAAATCGTTTGGCACATAACAAACTCGAGCAAATTGTGTATTGTTATTACAACATGAAGTTACAATTGCGAGATGCAAAAGCCGCTCCAGATAGAGTTGTACAGACAAGTTATTTGGACCTATTCAATATAGCTGCAAATATAGGTGCGAAGGAAACTGTTGATATCATATACCATTAGGTTCGACCTTTACATTTAGATTGTTATGACCCGAACCTAAATTTATAGACTTACAGGTCTTTTGGACGATAAACGAGAGTTATTTTAATTTTCAACTCCGTTTTGACAGTTTAGGGGGCCCTAAAACATGAATTTTTGTTAGGGTCCGAATTCAAGAAAGCATTCTTCATGAAAGTCGTAGAGGACGTTAAACGAAGCGCGTGCATACTTGGCTCGTAAAAATCGAAGTTCGTATGGGAAAGTTATAAGCAAAATACAAAAGTTACTGTTCATGATAGAAAATATATATTTGAATTTGGGCTAAATACTAGTTACTACCATATGGTTTAGGTCCAAAATCAATTCAGTCCGTGAACTTCTAATTTCAACAAAAACACCCCTGCACTTTCAATTTTGATATAATAGGTCCAATTCGTTAATATTCTGTTATGAGTTCAAGTTATAGTTGGATTATTTATTGAAAAATTATTTATTTTTAATTGTAGAATCACTCTTAAATTGACTAGAGGTGACCTGCAGACACCACATTATAAAACATAGGCCATATATAAGCTATGTGAACAAGTTAAATAACTCAATTGTCGGAAAACTAACAAATTGGACCTATTAGATCAAAATTGAAAGTGCAAGGGTATTTTGGATGAAATTAGAAGTTCAGGGATTGAATTAATTTTAGACCCAAACTACAGGGTAATAATCTGTATTTAACCCTTTGAATTTTTACAATTTGGTTGGGTAACTTTTCTTTCTCCTTTTCTCTCCTCTCCCCTATGCTCTCTCTCTTCCTTCCTCTCATCCGCTTCGGCCTCCATTCTTCTTTCTTGGATTTCTTCGCCATCCGGCAACCAATCGACGCAAAACCGACTGGGCTAGGACTGCCTCCTCCTCCTCTACACGGCTGTGGCTGTGGGTCACGACGATTTGGCCGGAAAACCATCAATTTTGGCCAAACTGTACTGTAGCAGTTTGGTCTCCGCTGAAATTCTCCATTTTTCGACCACTTCCGGTGGTGAAGTCAGGTCCATTAGGAGTGCATTGAGATGAAGAGCATCGACCCCAAAGCTTTTGCTGAGAATTGAAGCGTGGAGGAAGAATCGACGGTTTGAAGTTTGAGGTCACTATTCACAAATCGTGTTCAAACTTCTTCTTAATTGTTGAGTTACTTCTACTCATTTTCTGATTTTGTCACAGTTGAGAAAGTTGTTGGAAATATTGAGATGATGTTGGTCGTCAAATGAACAGTGTCACCGAGTAGTAAGGTGTATGAACAGTGATTTAAATGTTGTTTTTAGTTAGTTAAATCACATAATTATTGTAGAGCTTATATATTGTAATACCCGCAAATTTCATTTTAATTCGAGTAATTGTATCGAATGATTATTATGCGATTTCACGATTTATGTTCGATAATAATTCATTTTTACATTTATCGAAGTTTCGAAACGTTTATTTTTAACGAAAAGCTCGAAATACTCGGTTTGAGAAATCGACTTTTTCTACGTACGAAATTTGGAGAAACTTCCTTCATGAAAGTTGTAGAGCTCGTCGATACGAGTCCGTACACGTGCGGAACGCAAAGATCGGATTTTTTTTTATTTAGTTATCGAATTATGAAGTTTTCCGAAAACTTGTATATATAGAAAATTTTCGGGAAAACCCTAATTTTCCACCGGCCTCCTTCTCTTTCTTTTTCTGGAAATTTCACCGTTCATCATCTCTCTCACCCGTCTCTCTCTCGACCGAAAAGGGCAGAAACTTCTCCTTAATTATTCTCCCTCCATAGACCACCTCTTGACCTCAAACCAAGTCCCAAGCGTTCGTCTCGAGCTACTCTAGCTCCCCGAGGCAGTTTCACAAGGCGGCGCAGCCTGTGGCGGCGGCGGCACAGCCCGAACCGAAAACGGCCATTTTCGGTTCGATCTCGATATCTCGAGCTACACTCCACTATTTCACTTAATTCTTGTCTCATTGAGCTTGCCTCAACTTCCTCTACAAGCACCAAGAAGGACCGGAACTGGGTCGAACGTTTTCACGTTCGTCGGAGCTCGACCCTAACGGATCGAAATACCGAAACTTTCGATCAAGATATCTCGAGCTATACACGATCGTTTCTTGTGATTCTTGGCTTGTTGAGTTCGTAAGGAAGTTCTGAACAAGTTTCCAGAATGGATCGGGGCCGGAGGTTGTAGTTTTCACGTCGGTTTTCAAGCTCACCGGTTTCTGCATATTTTCCGGCCGCTGACTGTAAATCGGTAATTTCGATGCCTTCCCGTCATTTTTAGGTCTTGTGCTAGTTATGAAAGTTGCTCAGAATGATGAAACGAAGGGGACAAGCTCAGCCGCGACACCATTGGCGGTGGTCGGTGGCGGCTATGTCCCTAACTCCGGCGGCCTTTTCCGGCCACCTCTGGAGGTCTAAAATTTGGTTTCTGTCCATTTTATGATTCTATGTTTCGATACGATCATTTCGGCGTATTATACGTATTTTTCGTATTTCGTATGAATTAGTTATGAATTTTGTGATTTCGATCGTTAGATTTGTGATCTGTGAAATTATGACCGTCGGATGAATTTGTAAATTTGTTATGATGATCATATGACTGTCCCAGAGGCTTTGTGTGGTCATGGGTGAAGATCCGACCGTTGGATCTTCATATATGTGAAAAACGGTAATTAGGGGAGCGATTCGTGAGAAACCGCTCGTCGGATTTTAATGTAAATTAGAATCTGGCCGTTAATTAGTAGTTAATTTATGTGTTGAAATTGTTGGCTAAATTCGAATCACATTTGATTAGGTGATTGACGGATTTTATTTGAGTGGGCTATTCGGCGTAATTATAATTATAATTATATTGAAGACGCAGCGGGAGTTTCGAGGTGAGTAAAACTCACGTGGTTCATATTACGAACCGAGCATTTTAATTTATTTATTTTTGATAATTGTGTGAAAATATATTTGCGGATTAAATATTTGTTTTTAAAATTTCATGGACTTGAATCACCACGGTCCATAGGTAAGTAAAATGAATTTTTACTATACAAATGAATTTCATAATTTTCTTGTGTGAACTATAGATGGTATTAGTGGTCATCCCTGAGTGGATGATTACGTATATATATATTTACGTGGAAAATATATATTGATGAGTGGATTGTTGGATGATGATATGATTGAGTTGAAGTGATGAGTTGATTATATTACAATTGTGTAATTCCATAATAATATGATGTATCTTGGTTGGGTTGATTTCAGTATGTGACATTATATGTTGTGTTCATTTATGGGTTTAGGGTCAACGTAATGACCGGTGTGGGTAATCGGACGCTCTAATCCTAGTGTGGATGATGGGATACGATTGGTTGAGTATGAGGAATTATTGGACGTTCTAAATATGTATATAGGTATACATATTGATGAAATACAATAATTAATAAATATGTCGGATGCCATAACCTAGGCTAGGTGACGGGCTACGATTCAGTTAGAGCTCTAGTATGTCAAGTACCGTATTTTTATAAATACGATGATGAGAGTTGTGGGGAAAGTTGTGAGTTGGGTTGTCTTGATATATTGAATTGGTGTTTGATTGAGATTGTTATTATTTGCATATGTGAAAATTATTGAGTGTTGCTGTGTGTGGGAATAAATGAGATTAAATTAAGTGACAGTTCATTCTTTTGCTCATACAAGCTTTCATAAGCTTACTGGGTTTTGTGTTGTTGCAATCCCAGTACACTATTCAATGGTGTAGCGGATATTCCTGCAGGTCAGGATAACCAGGGAGGTGACCGAGCTGCTTAGGTGTTTCAGCAGTTTTGTTATTAATTAGTTGTGAGGTGTGTGTATGCTCATTTAGAGCTTTACATTACATTTTGGATTTGAGTTGTAATAATTAACCGAGACTAAATTCGGTTTGATTTTATTTCGTGTGGTGAGTATGTTAAGAAAATGAAATTTTCAGGATGATGATTTTGAGTAGTAGTATTTTCATGTTTCGGATTTTGAATTATTATTCTAAAATTCGGGGCGTGACATATATGAAGTTTGGTGAAGATTGGTGTTAAAGTGTTGAATTTATTATGAATTTCAAAAAATTAAGAATTTCGATTATCGATTTATGAGAATCCGACCGTCGGATTTCTTTCAAATTAGTCTTAGAATTTGTGAACCGACGAATGGAATTTGTTGGTGAAGTTTGGATTAAATCCGAGGATAATTGAAGGAGTAGAGATTAAATAAGACAATTAAAAATTCGTTTAATTATCGCAAAGTTAATTTCCGTCTTGTAATTATTTTGTTTACACGCGATTATATTGGTACAAGACGTGAGGAACCTCCATTTGAGGAAGTTCAAATAAACGGCAAGCTTAGCCGTATACTGTGAGTGGACTTTGATTTTAAATAATGATGCATGCAATTATTTTTCCGAAATGATTGATTTATTTAATTATTTATCGTTTTATCTATCGAGCATAATATTTTACTTTGGATTATACTTTGGGCATTGATTTATTTTTCATACGAATTCCGGATATGAATATTGCTATGCTCGAATTTGAATTTTATGATTTGCTTTCGAGAATATGATTTAATTTTCAGAGATTTATTATGTTTTATCTCGTTATAATTTGAGAAATGAGATTTTTGACAAGATACTATTCATATATATATTCTCGCTTCTTATGAATAGTTTTGACCTTGAGATTATCTTGGCATGTGGGGCACGTCATTGGAAATTCATTTGCGAGATTTGGGGAAACTTTATGGATTTATTGGTTTTAAGATTTGTTATGCCATACGTTGGGTGATTATTTATCATGCCAGCATTGAGTCCGCCTTTGTTGCGAGGTGATTGGATCACCGAAGCCTGTCCGCCTTTGTGGCGCTAGTTATTGTCTTTGTGACAGTAATGCTGAAGCTCAGTATCCTGATCGTTACACTTAGTGGAGTAAGAGTATATAACGGGAGTATGGGAGTACTTTAACCTGGAGGGCTATCACCTGAACCTGAGGGGCTCACCTATATAGCAAATTATCTTCCCCATATTATATTTTTGATATTTTTTAGTCTGATTATTTATTGGTTAGCAAGGCTGACATGTTTTGCTGGAGTTCCGAGCTTTACTAAATAAATTGCAAAAGCGTTGTATAAATTAGCTCGAACGATTATTTTATAAAAATTGCATTGCATAAGACTTTAAAAGAAATACTTGAGGGAAAAATATAATTTATTTTTACTTCAAATATTTGTGAAACATTTATTTTTGTCCACTCACTCTAACGTGCTTTCTAAATTATATTTCCCCTAGGCCCTTTGGTTTCAAATGCCCAATTTGTAGGCAAGATTTGTAAAGGTCGGGCGTACATGGAGTTGAGGCATAGCTAGCACTACTTCCGCATTGTAGGATCTGTCGATCATTTATCCTATTTTTGTCTGTTTTAGAATTGCTCTGATAACCTATGAATTTTTGCTTAATGTGAAAATGAAGTTATTGGTATTTGGGGAGCAGGATGACTCCAGGAATATAAGGATGGTTGCTTAGATGTGTGGTTCTAATTCTTTTCAGGTTAGGGTTGTCTATTTTTAGGAAAAATTCTATTGAACTTTCTAAAAAAGTGGACCCCGCAGGGCCACTGGAATTTTAGGGTGAAATTTTGGGTCGTGTCCTGTCATAGATGATGCAGCAGCAAATCCAAATCCAAATATAGCAATTCATGCTCGTGGAATAGGAATTGATGTGGATATAATAATGAAGAAAGAAGCAAGAGATCATTCCGATGAAAGTGATGGAAGTGGTTATAAATTATCAAGAGGCACTAGTGAAAAATCAATTGATAATGATGATGGTGGTGGTGGTGGTGGTAGCAAATATCGTGGCTATGGTGGTAGCAAACATGATAACTCGTTGACAGTAGTAGTTATGACTATACTAATTGTGAGGCGAATTATAGAAATGACAGGGGCAGTGACAAATCATGGCACTACAACCAATAGTAGTGATGATCATATTACTTATCCTGGTGCAAATCATGAATACAATTCTAGGGCTAGGGATACACAAAGAAGGCGTGATAACCATTTGTCTCTAAATGAGTTTGAATCACTTTCTTCAAGTCTTGGCACAATGGACATATGAACTCAATATAGTGATAACCCTAACCCATTCAATTCTCATTATCTCATTATGAAATGAGTTCAACCTCATAAAGTACTTACGGAATTGGATCAAGCTCATAAGGTGGATGTCTGGAAGCACATATGGCCTTTTTGATCATCTTCGTCCCAAATGTCGTGTGCTTCATACAATGAAACACCATATTGGGTAATTCCACAATATCCGATATATGGATTGCATGTGGGAAGAGATCAACACACATACAATACCCATGTAATGAAGTACCAAAATAATTTCCAAAATTCATGTACTTGAGAGCAGTATTGTATGATACTAAATGGAAGCAGTTCAACCACATGGATCGAAACACATCGTAGTAGCCCTTATTATTAATACTTTATATTGCTTTAGTTATACTTGTTCATTTTCATTTACGGGGTTTTGGTATTACATCCCCCCCTCTGGTTGTGTTTCTCTAATTATTAGTGAAAAAGACGTGATGGCTAAGTCTCCCACTGGATTCCAGTCATAAAAAAAAAAAATCACATTCACATTATCAATATACAGAACCTTTACAATTTACATATAGATAAAAACACTAGTTTAGCAACTTACTACTATTTTAGTTAATTACTCGTCCATATTAAATATCACAATTCTATTATTTATGTATAAGTTTAGAGAGGTTACATTAAAAATAGATTTATTATAGGTTAGTTTAGTATATGTAAAAGTTTCCTTCAAAAATATCATTTTATAAATGCACTTAATGTGATTTTTTTTATTTTTAACTGAATTTCCACTGAATTCGAAACTTTCTCTGAAATTTCCTTAAATTTATAGTACCGAAATTGAAATCGAAACCGAAAATTTGAATTTTTTTTTAATCAATCCATCAATGATTGTATTACTAAAAGCTCAAGCCAGAATGACCATTACATACCCCTCTACTACCATTCAAAGATAGACAAGAGGTTGTGGAGGTGACACATGGTACATAATGTTAGACCATTCATTAGACATTCAGTGCTCACTTATTAAAGCAAGCATATTAACTACGATAATCTAGGACATAGTAATAGGCTGAGCAAAACAATATTCATTAGCGCTAAATTAAATAGAAATGGCCCAAAGGGCAGCCCAAAAGAAAGCTCCAAACTTAAGCCCAGCAAGTTGGAGCATCCCAAACCCAAGCCTCCTCCTTCGCGCACCAGTAGCACCCACAGGCGGCCTTCTCGCCTAAGATGCAGTAACTTTTACATTTTTGACCATAACTTTCGCATATGAACTCTAATTTGAGTGTACTACAAGTCCACCAACTCGGTTTGATGTCCTCTACAACTTATGTGAAGAAAATTTTCTCAACCTTTTAGTCCCCCTAAAAGTACTGAAACGAAGTAAAGAGATAACCCACCCTCGATCATTACTGTGACCCTCGGTATGTAGACCAAAACATTTAAAAAGTCACCAAAGACTCAAAAATATTATACAACCTCAAACACTCTTCCAAACAATATAATTGATAGCAACAAAATATTGATTTTTGTGTCTCGACTCCAATCTCCAAAAACAATATAGGATTCAATTTCAAAATATTGTTTTCACCCTTAAATCACCAACATAAATTGACACGTAAAACTCTTAATTAAGAAAAGTCAATAATATAATTATTTCCATCCCAACTCATTTACTTCCTTAGAAAATCAAATTACAACACATACTAATTCCACCTCATTTCACAACTGCACCAATATACATATATATATATATATATATATAGATATTTCACGTAAATATATATACGTAGTCATCTGCTCAGGACTGCTACTAATACCAATTATAGTTCACCAATACAAAACCAATGAAAAATCATTTTTATAATAAAACCTTATTTTTTACTGACCCATGAACCATAGATGATTAAGTTTATATAATTTAAAAAAAATATTTATTTCCAAAAACGATTTCACAATTTAACAATTAATTCTGAAAATAAAGTAACTCTGTTCATAAATGAACCTCGTGAGATTTACTCACCTCTAACTCCTGCTGCGTTTTCTCTTACAGCTAAGATAGAGTACATAACACTCTCTATCAATCACCTAAGTAAAATAGGTCTCAACTTAATACATGATTAAAACGAAAGCGGTTACAGTTCGAATCGAAAACTTGAACAAAAAGAAGATTTCGTCAATTGAGACAAAATTTCCTCCGAGACCTCCCAAGGTCTTCGGAACACTTCTAGGATCAATTTATCAAAATTATATGACGATCTAACGGTCGAATCCTCACGGATCGCAAATTGAGAAAACCGAAACTACGTTAAATTTAGCATGCTTCAAATGATCACAACATGACCCCATAACATATTGACATGGTCGTATCGACGAGTAGAAGACAACTATGGAAACAGAACCCCAAAAACTGGTCGGACGTGTCGTTGACAACCCCTAAATTGGGTCATGAGACCTATGCCAAAATGTTCACCTCAACAAACACAATAATAGTCTCCGCAAAAAGTCAGAATCTAAGCCATTTGGCCGGAATCTACCTCGAAAAGTCAATAAATCGGAGAAACCCTAAAATCCCAATCTGTTCGATTCTCCTTCCTCGCTGCAAATTGGTTTAAGAAACTTGAGGAGAAATGATCAGCATCTCATAGGTTTCAAAATCCCTCAAGAAATGGCACCCGAGGTGGCCGAAAACTGAAGAATCGAGATAGCTCCGAAATTGCACCGCCATCATAGTTTCTGGCTTGCTGCGTCGTCCTGGCGGCAAGTTGCCATGTACCACCACCAGAGAACGAAGGAGAAGGAAGAACCAGTTGGAATGGGACTGGTGGCGCGACGAGCGGTGGTCGGATGGAGGAGAATTGGCAGGGTCGGAGCTGGGAGAGGGAGAAAAGTCAGGGGTTTCCGAAAATAGAAACCTAGGTTTTTCTAAAAATTTTCTGATTTTTTCTTTCTTTCTATTTATCCAAAATTGGAAACTTTTTTCGTTGGTCATAACTTTTTCGTACGAACTCCGATTTTCATGTTACGCATGTCTCCGAACTCGTATAAAAGGTCAATCCTTAAATCAAAGCGTTTTAAGCGAGTAATTGTCCGAAATAATTTCTATTTCTCAATTAACTTTATAATTTCACGAAAAATACAAGAAATGAATACGAAAGTCCAGGTCATTACAAAGACATAAACAACAAACTCTAGAATGGTACTTTAGGGTATGATTTGATGTTGAGCTCACTTGCTTGGCTGGATAAATGGTGCCATGTTTCCTTTACTTTTTGTTTTTCCGGATATTTGTACATGGCTTTCTAGTCTGAGTTTCCAATGAAATATATATTTTCACTGAAAATAAAAACATTACTAATTTTTAGAGATTTAACTTTAGATATTATAATTGATTTGTATATTTTTACTAATAAAAACTCTATTAATTTATAGAGGTTTAATCGTAGATATTATAGTTGATTTGTTGGCCGAGATTTTTGGGATCTCTAGCATCACTTATTTTTTGTCAGTCATATATGTCATTTCAGCGATTTTAGTTGACAAATCAAATCGGATTTTCTCCCTGAGAAAAAGAAACACGAAGAAGGCGGAAACAGGGTTCTGAAAGCAAAGCACTGAAAAGTTGCATTCGGATGAGTAATGGTAAGTTAGACCCATTAAGTATCACTTAGGAACTCAGATGAATGAGGTGAAAGCATTCATTCTTACTTTTTACTTGTTGTGAATTTTGGGGACAAATTTTTATATTTGACGAGTTTTGAGAGGTTTTGGATTGAAGAAGAGAAAACTAGTTCCGGAACCATGAGATCAATTCTGGGTTTTCCTTTTCCTTTTGAATTGGAGGGTTCATTTTTCATTTTCCATTTTTTTAGTTTTTTGCAGCCTGATTGCTTTATCTCTCTGGAATATAGAGAATATAATCTGAGCTGGGTCAATCCAGCCAATTGTTCTTTGTCTTTCGTCTTTTTCGGCTTCAGTGTCTTAGGGTCGTTTTTTGCTATCCATTTAGATTGGACTGCTACAGTTGGTTAATAAGCTTGGTACTTTGTTATTCTCTGCTTGGTGTTTTTGGTTGTGTTGTGTTCCTAGGAGATGATATCTTGTCCACTTCTTTGTAACATTTTAAGTAAAAAAGATTCTGCTTCTTATAAAAAAATAGAAAAAAAACATAACAGAAGTGACTTGCTGAGGATATTTTCTCGGTAATCTTATTCTGGCAAATGATTGAACCTATTTGAACGAATTTTTGTGATTCCTATTGTATGGTATACTGGTATCTAATTTAATTATCTAATGATTGTTCAAGCATGTTTACTTCACAGCGGTTACTCAACTGCAGTGCTGGTATATTTTTTGTATTGTTTTGCTGGTTTGTCTCTTCTAGTTAAATGTTCAGGATGTAATTTGGAAAACCGTTTGTTGGAGGTTAATAACTTGGAACACTTTCTAGGAGATAATAGAAGTGTGTATATGTACGGTATCTTTTACACGAGTCTCCCTAGATGCTACCCTTTATAACTGCCTATTTCTTATAAATTTGTTGATCGTATGCATAGGAATTGATCATTTAGACTAATAAGAACTTATTTGGTTATTAAGACTCGTCAAAAAAATTAAAAAGCAGGATGTGAGAGATGCATCTAGCTTATTGGTGAAAATTCTGCTTCTGCTTTGGAGTTATTTAGTATATGCCACTTACATTAGAGCCTCTCTAATCCATGAATCCTTTTCTGCAGGTATGACACCATAGATCGAGGTCTAAATTCACATAAAACAGCTGTGGAAGTCGAATGAGTAGTAAGGAGAAAGCTGTTGCAGGCTTAGAGACAAAATTCATGCTTATATTGTAAGTGTGGGCTTCCTAATAAGTAAGACGAAGGAAGAAGTTAAAAGAATGAAGAGTACGTCCTATGCAGAAATTATTTGATAGTCCGTCAAACTGTCAGTGCATGTAATTTTTTTTCATTGTTGTTCAATTTTCATCAATTCTGGGAGTCAGTATTGGATTGCAACTGATATTCTTAACGGTCCATTTCAGATGAGGACTGTGCGAAACTTGGTCCAAATGATTGTATGAACCTGCAATGGTAATTTGATAACAACTGGAATCTCTTAATCTTAATTCCAATTAGATACCAAACATATATGCCAGGTAAATTCTCAGCATCAGCATCCTCAAGAATTTTATTCATTATAGATAAAGCTTAGCAATATTTTTGTTATTAAATTTTTTGAATTTAAAATATGGAAAGTTTTTACTTTGACTTGCACCTAAATCAATTTTTTTTTTTTTAATTTTGGAAATAGACTCTTGCCTAAATCCTTACAAAATGAGAATGTATTATTGTTCCGTATTTATCAGGCTGGCGTCATGGAGAGTGAAACGACCTCCATGGAAGTATCAGAACAATTGCTGCATGATTCAGATAAGTTTAGAGCCATTCAACCTGTGGAGAGCGATATAAACCCTGAATGGAAGGACCAGATCACGATGAGAGGGCTGGTGGTGAGCACGATGTTGGGGAGTCTTTTCTGCATCATCATTCACAAGCTCAATCTGACAGCCGGGATCATCCCATCCTTGAATGTTGCTGCGGGGCTGCTAGGCTTCTTTTTTGTCCAGTCCTGGACTGGCTTCTTGTCTAAGTTGGGATACAGGGTTACCCCCTTTACAAGGCAAGAGAACACCGTCATCCAGACTTGTGTCGTTGCTTGCTATACCCTCGCTCATACTGGTATTATAACATCTCCTTAATGTGATAGTTGCTTGTTTTATCAGGAAATTATTACTGATCAATGTGCTAGAGATTTTGTTTTAGTTATCTGTGTATGACACTCTTTTTTGTTTCTGTAATCTTGTAATGGATTAAATGAAGGCGGATTCGGTTCATATCTGATTGCAATGGATGAAAAAACATATGAACTTACTGGAGCCGATCACCCAGGGAATCGAGCACAAGATGTTAAAAATCCAAGCTTGGGGTGGATGACTGTTTTCTTGTTTGTCGTTAGCTTTGTTGGCATCTTCACTCTTGTTCCGCTTCGTAAGGTAACTACCTCCATTGTTGATGCTTTATGGGTTGGGTTTGAGCTTATGCTGCTGTTTTCTTTTCTAATTGAATTCCAATCTAAGTCAACTATTGCTCGTAGGTTAAGTTGGTTCTGTGTTTTTTGTCCTTCTATTGATGCTTTGATGGAGGTTGTGGGTTTCCATTCCAGTTGCTCGTTAGTTGCTTTCGAACTGTCGTAATGATTAATCTCTAAACTGAATGTAACACAAATAAAACACCCTTTTATACAGAGATAAGCTCAACATGCCTGCTGGCTGCCATGATTGGCATCTTTGTGTAGACACAAACATGCAAAAAGGGCTAATGTGTAGCCCTTCCAATATATTACATCACCGGCAATATATGAGATAAAAATTTTCCACCCCTTCTAATTCTCAGAGTGTTAAGGTGAATTGAAATTATAAAAGTTGGGAGTTGTTGAATAATTATACCTCTCATGAGTTAGATTAGCGTCTCCACTTTCTTACAAGAATCTGGGACGATACAACTACTTTTTCAAGGCTAGTTCTCATCTTTCTTGGGTGATCATAGGTGTTTACAGTGTGCCGGAGGAAAATTTTGAAGTTGTTGGTAGTTCTTCAATTAGATTAGCTGCAACTGCAGATTTTGTCCATCTATCAATGCTGCTGAGACTAAAGACCTTAGGAGTACTGGCTTATTCCACAGTTAGAGAGATAATTGCTTGTTAGACTGTATGAAAAACAGAGGCAGAATTCAACTGCCTAGAGGAGGAAAAAAAAAAAAAATACTACTATCATTTGGAGTGACGGTATGGAAGAAACTGGGTTGTTCTTCCAGCCTTTACTGGCTAGTTCTTTGGGGGGTGGGTACACTGATATATAGCATCAGTCTCGACTAATTTTTTTTTTTTAAAAAAAATATAGACATCTGTCTAATTTCCTTGAACCATTACAAGGTAGTCTAGAATACAGTGTATCAGTAGAAAACTAACATGAATTTTCATATACAAGCACCAAGTATTTCTCACAAGTCACAACAAAATCACTATTGTAATTATGAAATCTGCTTTTCTCTCTGTCCTTTTTCACTAAAAAGGTTTCCTTGTTGCCATTTCTATGCATATGATATCAGGTTATGATCATCGATTACAGACTTACATATCCCAGTGGAACAGCCACAGCAATGTTGATAAATAGTCTTCAAACTAACACTGGCGCAGTGCTGGCCCGGTAAAGTCTCTGTCTCATCTTCATGAAATTTTTAAGTGTAGTGCACTTCGTCACCACTGAAATGGTGTTTGTAGTAGATCTAGAAACAGCATGAGCCCTTTAATGGGTTTTTATTAAATAAGATGCACTGTTCTAGTTCTATTTTTTCAACTCAATATCTTTTATAATTTTATTTTTGCAGGAAGCAAGTACGTTCTCTTGCGAAGTATATAAGTATAAGTTTTGTTTGGAGCTTTTTTAAGTGGTTCTTTAGTGGTATTGGAGATTCATGTGGGTTTGACAACTTTCCTACCTTTGGACTGACACTATTCAAGAACACGTAAGGTTTTTGTAATTTTGGTTTTCTTTTGTGATTATGTTCTTCAGTCCCAAGTCCCGCCTCATCTAACATGGAAATAATAAGAAGCCTAATTATAGAACACTGGGCAGTGTATTTTGTGCCATAACCTGGATTTATAATTGTTATAATATATGGAATTGGTATCAAACAGATTTATTTTATTTATTTTATTTTATTTTATTTTAATTAAGTATTATCAACAGTATATTCATGACTGCTTTGTGCAGGTTTTATTTTGACTTCGGTTTAACTTATATTGGATGTGGTCTTATCTGTCCTCGCATAGTCGTTTGTTCAGTTCTTCTTGGGGGTATCATATCATGGGGTTTTCTCTGGCCCTTCATATCCCAACATGCAGGGGACTGGTACCCAGCAGACCTTGGTAGCAATGATTTTAAAGGTCTTTATGGATACAAGGTATCGTAGAACCATTTCCACTTGAGTTCCCTTATGATGTCCAGTTTCTCTCATGTATGTATGTTTTCTCAAAAAGCAACCTTTCCTTTAACTTGTTGCAGGTCTTTATTGCTATTGCTCTCATTCTTGGGGATGGTCTCTACAATTTAATCAAGATTATAGGCATGACTCTTAAAGAAGTTTACAATAATATTAGCAAACGGAGAAACCTTCCTGTTCTTAAAGAGGTACTAAGTGAGTATATAATATGGTCTCTGATATTCTTTGAATTTGATTTTGTCACTTCGTATTGAAATCATGTGTGGAAGACATTATCACTTTATATAATATTTCCTTTTCTTCTAGTGGTTATACTTACACACACACACACACACACGCACACACACACATATTAGTAATCTAGTGTTACTTGTTGTAACTAGCTGAGATCTCATTTCCAAACATATGTAACGCTAGGTGAACCACCTTTTTAGGTATGACGTACAAACCACATTATGTGGTCGATGATATGGCATAGGAGGGACCCTATGCCACTTCCTATAATAAAAGTTTCTGATAAGGGTGGTTTCTATGCCACATCAGCTGCCACATAAGGTGGTACCCAAAAGGTGGTTAGCTTAGCATTATTCATCCATTTTTGGCTGTGGTATTTTGACTCGAAACTTGGAAGTAAACTTTTGGCTTGGATTAGCAAAAACTATTTATTTGTGGTACATGCATATTACTGAGTGGTGTTTCTGCTATGGATATAGAGAGCTTCAATTGACTTCTGATTTTTTATTTGAATGTATATGGTCTTGGTGAAGTCTCCTATATTATTTTTCTTTAGGTTATTCAAACCAAAAAAGTTATTGGCTAGTGTGATAGATTATTTACTAGTATAGACCTTGATTTTATCTATTGTCAACCAGGTATACATTTGGCATAGTCTGAGTGGAAATGGGAAGTTGCGCATGTTTCTTAGTTATAAGGTTACCTGTTTTTCAGCTGAATAATAGTTGTTGTTATGTGCTAATCAGATGGTGAGAGTTCTGAAGAATTGATGGAGCAAAGAAAAAGAGATGAAGTATTTCTCAAGGATAGAATACCAACCTGGCTTGCTGGTTCTGGATATCTCGTCCTAGGGGCATTATCGGTAGCGACATTGCCCATCATCTTTCCCCCTTTCAAATGGTATTTGGTTCTCTTCTCATACATCCTTGCTCCTATCCTTGCCTTCTGCAATTCCTATGGCACTGGCCTCACAGACTGCAGTTTACTTTTTACATATGGGAAAATTGGTCTTTTTGTAATTGCTTCATTAATCGGAAGTGATGGTGGAGTTATAGGCGGTTTAGCATCTTGTGGGGTGATGATGTCCATTATTGGTACAGCAGGCGAACTCATGCAAGACTTCAGGACAGGTTACCTGACTCTGTCCTCACCCAAGTCAATGTTCGTCAGTCAGTTAGTGGGAACAGCCATGGGTTGTGTGATTGCTCCATTAACGTTTTGGTTGTTTTGGACTGCCTTTGACATTGGGGCGCCTGATGGCCCATACAAAGCACCACAAGCTGTGATATTCAGGGAAATGGCGATTTTAGGTATTGAAGGCTTCTCTAAGTTCCCCAAGCACTGCTTGGCTTTGTGCGGTGTGTTTTTCATGGCAGCTCTGGTTATAAACTTCCTGAGGGATGTGATTCCCAAGAGAATATCACGATTCATTCCTATTCCAATGGCCATGGCAATTCCGTTCTACATCGGAGCATATTTTGCGATAGACTTATTTGTTGGGACAATGCTATTGTATATATGGGAGCAAGTGAATAGGAAGGATGCAGAGGATTATGCAGGGGCAGTTGCTTCAGGTCTAATGTGTGGTGATGGGATTTGGACGATTCCATCAGCAATCCTGTCTATTTTTAAGGTGAATCCACCTATCTGTATGTACTTTGGGCCTTCTTTGAGCAGTTGATTGGGGCAATGACAACTCGTAAGCATGCAATTTTCAATGAATTTGTGGATAGTGGCACAAACCTTTATCGGTCACCCATTTAGAAGTTACTTGGCAAAAAACTGCAGCTTCCTAGTACATCGTAGGAGTATAAGAAGAAAAAGGAATGAGGAAGAAAAGCCTCTTTCTATTTGTTACAAACTCTGTTTGTTCTGAATTCTAGACCTACGCTCAACTCTGAAGCTTTACTTCATTTTGAAATGTCTCTTGATGTAACCAATTAGATGAATGATTGGCAAAGGTTTTAGTTAAATGGACATGAAGTAAAGTATATCTCATCTTGGAAAAGTAGCTAGCTTATATGTTTTAGGGCTATTACCTTAAGCTTCCTTTTATCTTATATATATATATATATATTTTTTTTTTTTGTACATTATTAAACATCAGAAGTAGCCCAGTACTATTTGGTTTAATGACTTTTTGAGTTTTTTTTTTTTTATAAATGAGAGGTGGTGAGTCCATGAATGATGTGATTTTTAGGACTGAAAACTGACACTGAAGTTGTCGGTTCAGTGCGGTTTTCAGCACCGATGTTCCTCTTCTGTCTGATTTTGGTTTCCTCGCCGGTTTAGTGCGGATTTGATCAGTTTTTGGTTTTTCGGTAGCCGAAAGTTCAGTCCGACTTGTTGATGTGATAAAAAAAACCTAAAATAAAGTAAAATGTAATCGTTTTCGATGAGACGTAAAATGTAATCACTTCCTTCAAGCACAGTTTTTGTTGAACTAAAGTAAGTAATATAAATATTTAGAATTTTTGTATGACGACTCCTTTTGACTTTCTAAATGACAATTAGCTAGTATAATAATTAGCAAGGTGACAAATTCTCATGCATTCCGTTTGACACGTTGCAGTCCTATTTCTTCAAAGCTGTCAGTTGAAAAGCTGCTTGTTAATAACTGGTGCCGGGGACCGTTGGCCTCTACCATCATATATATAACTTGCCAGGATCTTCATCTTCTCCAACTTGCTCAGCTTATTGCACTCATTTACTTATGGCTTTGGTTTATGGTTTGGTTTTGGTCGTTTTAGTTGCTAGCATTTGTTTGTCGGAGGGCCAGTTTAACAGGCTTACAGTCGGTTTCTACGACGAAACATGCCCAATGCCGAGTCCATTGTTCGTGCCGTTGTCCGAGAGGCTGCTCTCTCGGATTCCACCATTCCGGCTGTCTTGCTCAGGCTTCATTTTCACGACTGCTTCGTTGAGGTACTGATCTCTATCACCTTAATTCTCCTCTTTGATGGATCATAGTCACACAACTGCTGAGTCCATTGTATTATGTATCTGTAGGGCTGTGATGGTTCAATCCTTATAGACAATGGTGAAAACGCAGAGAAAAATGCGTTTGGTCACCAAGGGGTTAGGGGATTTGAAGTGATAGACAAGGCAAAAGCACAGTTGGAGGCTACATGCCATGGCGTCGTTTCCTGTGCAGACATTGTGGCCTTGGCGGCTAGAGATGCCATATCTCTGGTACTTCCATCAACCTCCTTTGAGTTATAGTTGATTTATGTATGATGCTAACTTTTTTGTTGCAATATTTGGAGGCGGGTGGGCCGAGTTACGAGGTGCCTACGGGGCGGATAGATGGAGTCGTTTCCAATCTGTCCCTGGCCGGTGATATGCCGGATGTTAGTGATTCGATTCAGCAACTCAAGGCCAAGTTCATGAGGAAAGGACTCTCAGAAAAGGACCTTGTCATTCTCAGTGGTATGTATAGTGTTTTGTTCTCTCTCTAATTCTCTCATGCAAGTTGAGTGATGGTAAAGGTTGGTTGTACATGCAATTCAACAACATGGGGAGATTCACATTATTCCATTAGCTAGTTATTACATGACATGACAGAAAAGACTAGCTAAGACTTAAGTCTTGAATTCCATGAATTATTTGGAAACATAGATTGAATATGGCTAGAGGCTTACCAAATTGGTAAAACTCATGCCAACTGACGTACGTGAAACTGTGTCATTTATGAACAAATCTGAAAATTCTCTCTAAATTTTAGACAGTATAGAGTATAGATAGATTTGGATTTCATTTAATTCCTAGTCATTTTGTGATAAGCATAAAGCTCTTTTAGTTCAAAATTGATGTTGATTATGTTACCTTTGGTGATCACTGTTATTACTATTATGCAGCTGCTCATACAATTGGGACAACAGCTTGCTTCTTCATGACCAAAAGGCTCCACAACTTTTTTCCAGGAGGGGGATCTGATCCAACAATCAACCCCATTCTACTCCAAGAACTCAAAAGAAAGTGTCCTGAAAATGGTGATGTTAATGTACGGTTGCCGATTGACCGAGGAAGCGAGGAAACATTTGACATTCACATTTTGCAAAATATTAGAAATGGTTTTGCTGTGTTAGAATCCGATGCCAAGCTCAATGATGATGCAACTACCAGTAGTGTAATAGACTCCTACTTTGGTTTTTTCCAGCCACCTTTTGGACCTTCGTTCGAGGCAGATTTTGTCGAATCGATTATAAAGATGGGCCAGATTGGTATCAAGATCAGTTTGGAAGGTGGGGTTAGGCGAATTTGCTCTAGTTTCTCATAGAAGAATAATACATGATGACTAATCTGCATAGAACTGAGGTGATGGATGATCTACATGTCTGAAGAAAACTTTGTTTCTTAGATCTTTTGATCATTTTCACTATTGTCTTGGCATGAATTTCATACCCTTCAATTTTACAACTCCCTATTGTTTCTCATTCAATTCCATAAAGCCATAGGAATAAAGAGAGGTCTTTGGTCCCTATACTGTTTACAGGGTATGTTGTTTTTACTACATATCTGACATGTTATGTAATGATCAGTTGCTTTGCTTCTTTAATCTGAACTCTGCCTCATCAAAAAGCCCACGGATCAAGCGGGCTGCTGGAGGCCCGCCGGCTCGGCCCGGCCAAAAAGCCTGCTAAATCCCTCCTAAGTGGTAGCGGGTAGGGCTTCGTTTAGGGGTTCAAAATCCGGCCCGGCCCGTAGGCCCAGCTCGTAAAAGCCCTTTAGGCCCGGCCCGTAAAAGCCCACAAAATATATATATATATATATATATATATATATAAATAACACATAAACTGTTGTACAGAACACCTAATTTCACTGAATTACTGGGAATTGCTCGGATGGAATTAAGAGTTGTACCCTATATTCACGAAAAGCCCCATGTGTCTAGTTTCTGAAAAATTTTACAGTTTGAGATTCCGAATTTTCTAGAAGGAGTTATGACAATTTAAGTGAAAGCAGTTCAGCTTGAACGAGAATCTGCAACATCTTTTACAAGTTCATGTCTAGAACTGAACTTCGCTGAATTACTGGGATTGGATGGAATTAGGAGATATACCCTATATGCACGGAAAGCCCCATGTGTCTAGTTTCTAAGGAATTTTACAGTTTGCGATTCCGACTTTCCTAGAAGGATTTATGACAGTTTAAGTAAAGACAGTGCAGTTTGGACGAGAATCTTTACTGTGCCATATCATCATTATTGAAGATCCATGACTTTTAGACATGTTTATATATGTGTGTACGTGTTTATATATATATTTAAGACATCCAAAACTGCAATTTACATGAACGGACCGATGTTCGAACCGGAACCGTTCGTATTATAATGGTAAAATTGCAGTTTTGGATGCCTTAACGATCACCAAATTGGCTGAAAATTTTCAGAGGTGATCTATACATTAGGACCTAAAAACTGAACGGTTAAGATGTGAAAATGTGATCGGAAAGTGGGTTAAAACCGGAAATCCGTTCCTAAGAAAAACTAAGGACGTCCTTAGTGTGGCCGGACTGTATATATATTATATATATATATATTTATATATATATATATATATATAATATATATATATATAACTTATATAAGTTCTTTTAGACATGTTTATATATGTGTACAGCTCTTCTCCACTGCGGACGTCCGTAGTTTTTCTTAGGTACGGATTTCCATTTTTGACCCATTTTTCGATCATATCTTCACATCTTAACCGTTCAGTTTTTAGGTCCTAATGTATAGATCACCTCTGCAAAATTTCAGTCAAATTGATGATCGTTAAGGCATCCAAAACTACAATTTACAACAATGTACACGAACGGTTCCGGTTCGGCAGATTCTGTTCGTTCGTGTAAATTGCAGTTTTGGATGTCTTAACGATCACCAATTTGGCTGAAATTTTACAGAGGTGATCTATACATTAGGACCTAAAAACGGAACGGTTAAGATGTGAAAATATGATCGAAAAGTGGGTCAAAACTGGAAATCCGTACCTTTTTTCTTAGGTGCGGATGTCCGCACATGAGCAAACTTATATATGTGTATGTGTGTTTATATTTATATATGTGTGTGTGTGTGTCTTTTGTGTGAGTGTTAATTTGTTGTAATTTGGCTTATGGTGAAATTGAAAGTTCTCATACTTCTATATAGAATATGTGCAAATATATTCTGCATGTCATGACTATGGTTGACCGATTCGATCGGATTCGAAAATATAATGAAATTAGCTAAATGTTTTACTACACTCATAATTTATTATAATAATCTCATCCAACGGTCGGTTTTTTCATTTTATTTAAATTGATATAGTGTAATAACCGCAATTTTCATTTTAAATTCGTATAATTGTGTTGAACGATTATTGTACGATTTCACGAATGTTCTTCGATAATTTTTCATTTTTGAATTATCGAAGGTATGAAACGATTATTGTAACGAAAAACTTGAAAAGCTCGATTTGAGAAATCGACTTTTTATACGTGCAAAATTTGGGGAAACTTCCTTCACGAAAGTTGTAGAGCTCGTCGATACTAGTCCGTACATATGTGGAACATAAAGATCGGATTGTTTCTGAATTAGTTATCGCATTTAGAAGGAATTTCAGAAATGTGTATATAGGGAAAAAACCCTAATTTTTTTTTTGGAAACCCTTTTCTTCCTCCCGGCCTCCCTTTCTTTTTTTTGGAAACCACTGTAGCTCTCTCTCTCTCTCTCTCTCTCTCTCTCTTTCTCTCTGTCCCCGCTCGACCGAAGCCCATAAAACAGAGCACAGAGAAACCATGCTCCCTCTTCCTCATCCGGCCACCCTATGACCTCAAACCACATCCAAGAGCTTCATCCCGACCTTGCGCAGCTGGCAGAGGCAACCTTGCACTGCGACACTGCCGGCAGCGGCAGCGGCGAGGCCCGAACCGATAAAGCTCGATTTCATTCCAATCTTAATATCTCGAGCTACAGGTCATCATTTCTTGTGATTCTTGGCTCATTGGACTCGCCTCAACTTCCTTAACAAGCACCAAGAAGGACCGGAACTGGGTCGATCATTTTCACGTTCGTTGGAGTTCGACTTATTTAGATCCGAGTTATACACGATCGTTTCTTGTAAGGTTGCAGTTTTTACGTCGGTTTTCAAGCTCGCCGATTTCTGGAAAAATTTCGGCCACCCGACTGTGTTTGGTACTTTTCTATTCTTTCTCGTCATTTTTTGGTTTTGTGCTAGTTATGAAAGTTGCTCAGAATGATGAAATGAAATGGAGAAGCTCGGCCCCAACACCATTGGTGGTGGTCGGCGGCGGCTCTGTCCCTAACTCCGGCGGCCCTTTCCGGCCACCTCCGGAGGTCTAAAATTTAGTTTCTGTCCATTTTATGATTCGACGTTTCAGGACGATCATTTCGGCATATTATACGCATTTTTCGGATATCATATGATTTAGTTATGAATTTTGAGATTTCGATCGTTAGATTTATGATCTGTGAAATTATGACCGTCCGATGGACTTGTAATTTTGATATGATGATCATATGATGTCCCAGTGGCTTTGTGTGGTCATGGACGAAGATCCGGCGGTTGGATCTTCGTATAAGTGCAAAACGGTGATTAGGGAGGTGATTCGTGAGAATCCGTCCGTCGGATTTTCTTATAAATTAGAATCCGGCCGTTAAATGGTAGTTTGGTTATGTTTGGAATTATTGGATAAATTCAAATCATATTTGATTAGGTGATTGACAGATTATATTTGGGTGAGCTGTTTCGGTGTGGTTTATATTTTATTTGAAGACGCAGCGGGAGTCTTGAGGTGAGTAAAACTCACGTGGTTCATATTATGAACCGAGCGCTTTAAATTATTTATTTTTGTAATTGTATGAAAAATATTTGTGGATTAAATATTTGTTTTAAAAATCACATGGACTTGATCACTACGGTCCATAGGTAAGTAAAATGAATTTTTAATTATACAAATGAATTTCACGTTTTTATTGTGTGAACTATAGATGGTATTAGTGGTCATTCCTGAGTGGATGATTACGTGTATATATATATTTACGTGGAATATATATATTGATTGGTGTGATGCTGAGTGATGATATGATGATTTAGATTTAATCTCAAATGCTTAAATTTCATAATAATATTATGTATGTTGGATGAGTTGATTTAATTATGTGAAAACATACTTTTGTACTTATTGTGGATTTAGGGTCAACGTAGTGACCGGTATGGGGGAATCGGATGCTCTAATCCTAAGTGGATGATGAGATACGATTGGTTGAGCATGTTAAATTATGAGACGTTCTAAATATGTATATAGGTATACATATTGATGAAATACAATAAAGATAAATATGTCGGATGCCATAACCTAGGCAAGGTGACGGGCTACGATTCAGTTAGAGCTCTAGTTTGTCAAATACTTTATTTTTATAAATACGATGTTGAGGTTTTGTGAAGAAAGATGTGAGTTAGGGTTTGGCGTTGATTTGTTGATTGATTGAGATTGTTGGTTTCTTGTGGTTGTGGAAATTGTTGAGTGTTGATTTGAGTAGAAATAAATATGATTTAACTAAACAACAGTTCTCTCTTTTTACTCATACAAGCTTTCATAAGCTTACAGGGTTTTGTGTTTGTCACGCCCCGAATTTTAGAATAACAATTCAAAATCCGAAACATGAAAATACTACAACTCAAAAATAATCAACCTGAAAATTTCTTTTCTTAACAGATTCACCACACGAAATAAATCAAACCGAATTTAGTCTCGGTTAGTTATTACAACTCAAATCCAAAATGTAATGAAAGCTCTAAATGAGCATACACACACCTCACAACTAAATAAATAACAAAACTGCTGAAACACCTAAGCAGCTCGGTCACCTCCCTGATTATCCTGACCTGCAGGAATATCCGCTACACCATTGAATAGTGTACCGGGATTGCAACAACACAAAACCCGGTAAGCTTATGAAAGCTTGTATGAGCAAAAGAATGAACTGTTACTTAATTTAATCTCATTTATTCCCACACACAGCAACACTCAATAATTTCCACATATGCAAATAATAACAATCTCAATCAAACACCAATTCAATATATCAAGACAACCCAACTCACAACTTTCCCCACAATTCTCATCATCGTATTTATAAAAATACGGTACTTGACAGACTAGAGCTCTAACTGAATCGTAGCCCGTCACCTGGCCTAGGTTATGGCATCCGACATATTTATCAATTATTGTATTTCATCAATATGTATACCTATATACATATTTAGAACGTCCAATAATTCTTCATACTCAACCAATCGTATCCCATCATCCACACTAGGATTAGAGCGTCCGATTACCCACACCGGTCATTACGTTGACCCTAAACTCATAAATGAACACAACATATAATGTCACATACTGAAATCAACCCAACCAAGATACATCATATTATTATGGAATTACACAATTGTAATATAATCAACTCATCACTTCAAACTCAATCATATCATCATCCAACAATCCACTCATCAATATATATTTTCCACGTAAATATATATATACGTAATCATCCACTCAGGGATGACCACTAATACCATCTATAGTTCACACAAGAAAATTATGAAATTCATTTGTATAGTAAAAATTCATTTTACTTACCTATGGACCCCTGATTCAAGTCCATGAAATTTTAAAAACAAATATTTAATCCGCAAATATATTTTCACACAATTACCAAAAATAAATAAATTAAAATGCTCGGTTCGTAATATGAACCACGTGAGTTTTACTCACCTCGAAACTCCCGCTGCGTCTTCAATAATTATAATTTATAATTAACGCCGAATAGCCCACTCAAATAAAATTCGTCAATCACCTAATCAAATGTGATTCGAATTTAGCCAACAATTTCAACACATAGTGACGCCCCGAATTTTATGAATAACAATTCATAATCCGAAACATGAAAATTTTTCTTTTCTTAACACACTCACCACACGAAATAAAATCAAACCGACTTAGTCTCGGTTAATTATTACAACACAAATTCAAATGTAATGTAAAGCTCTAAATGAGCATACACACACACCTCACAACTAAATAAATAACAAAACTGCTATAACACCTAAGCAGCTCGGTCACCTCCCTGGTTATCCTGACCTGCAGGAATATCCGCTACACCATTGAATAGTGTACCGGGATTGCAACAACACAAAACCCGGTAAGCTTATGAAAGCTTGTATGAGTAAAAGAAGGAACTGTTACTTAATTTAAACTCATTTATTCCCTCACACAGCAACACTCAATTATTTCCACATATACAAATAATAACAATCTCAATCAACACCAATTCAATATATCAAGTCAACTCCAATCACTACTTTCCCCACGACTCTCTTCATCGTATTTATAAAAATACGGTACTTGACAGACTAGAGCTCTAACTGAATCGTAGCCCGTCACCTGGCCTAGGTTATGGCATCCGACATCTTTATCAATTATTGTATTTCATCAATATGTATACCTATATACATATTTAGAACGTCCAATAATCTCACATACTCAACCAATCGTATCCCATCATCCACACTAGGATTAGAGCGTCCGATTACCCACACCGGTCATTATATTGACCCTAAACCCATAAATGAACCCAATATATAATATCACATACTGAAATCAACACAACCAAGATATATCATATTAGTATGGAATTACACAATTGTAATATAATCAACTCAATCATATCATCAATCAAACAATCCACTCATCAATATATATTTTCCACGTAAATATATATATACGTAATCATCCACTCAGGAATGACCACTAATACCATCTATAGTTCACACAAGAAAATTATGAAATTCATTTGTATAGTTAAAATTCATTTTACTTACCTATGGACAGTGGTAATTCAAGTCCATGAAATTTTAAAACAAATATTTAATCCGCAAATATTTTTCACACAATTACCAAAAATAAATAAATTAAAATGCTCGGTTCGTAATATGAACCACGTGAGTTTTACTCACCTCGAACTCCTGCTGCGTCTTCTATATATATATAACTCACAAAAATCCAATGCTCGTCAACTCGAGCCGTCAAGTACCTAATCAAGTACGGTCTTTACTTAGCAATGAAGCATGAAATAAACCTAATTGATGATCCAACGGTTGGATTTCTAAAATAAAGATAATCCAACGGTCGGATTCTAAAATAAAGATTATCCAACGGTTAGATCCTCACGGATTGCCCATGGAAACATCCTATCAAAATTATACGAAAATCCGATGGACGGATCTTCGTTAATCGCCTCCCGAATCACTATTTTATAATTATACGAAGATCCAAAAGTCGGATCTTCGCCCGTGACCACACAAAGTCATCGGGACAGTCATATGAACATCATATTAAAATTTGAAGTAAAACCGATGGTCTGATCTTCGTAAATCTCAAACCGAAGGTAAATTGTAAAACCGTAAATAGTAACGTTAAAACAGAAATTGACTATTTATCAACTTTTTCTAACATGACCAAGTTATATCTCAAAACGCTCGTATGGATGCATAGATCATCTTCCAGATAATAAAAACTCAAAATTCGGTCCGACGCGCCGCCACACGCGGCGGTCAGACGGTGGTCAACGCGGCGGTCAACGCCGGTCAACCACCTCCGATGCAAAAGTCGTCAACTACAAACTTCTTCAAAATGAAATTTTGAACAACTTTAATACCTGACTTTTTCGGAGATGAGGTATGGATCGTCCTAGATCGGGCTTTGAAGTTGGATTAATCTCGGCCCTCTGATCAGTCTCCAGATCGAATCAGGGACGTCGAAATCTTCAACTCTTGATCTACCACTCTACACTCAAAATCGTGATGCAAGCTATATATGGGGATGATCAGAAGGAAGAGCACGTCACGAAAATGGGGACGATCGGCCCGTGCACCACCGGAAAAAGGGTTTCCCTGTCGGGTCGGGTTTTCGTTTCGGAGAGATGCTTCGATCCAGATCTAGGGACAGCGGCGGGGCGTGGCGATGGCGGGGATCGACCAGGCGTGCGGCGGCGATGCGGGAGAGGGCCGGGTCCGGCGGCGGCGGGGTCGGGAGGCCCGACTTCCAGTCGGGTCGGGTCACCGGGTCTGAATGCACAGTGACCAGACCGAGAGAGAGAGACGGGGGACTGATGTGCAATAATGGAATTTTTTCGTCCTTCACAACAAACTCAGATTTTTCCACTATTTATAGAAAAATTTCGATTTTCAAATATTCATAACTTATTCATACGAACTCCGAATAATACGTTCCACATATGCACGGACTCGTATCGACGAGCTCTACAACTTTCATGAAGGAAGTTTTCCCAAATTTTGAACGTATAAAAAGTCGATTTTCACGACCCCCTAAATAACGTTCGTTTTTTAAAAATAAAATCATTCGGAACCAATTTTCTCAACCCACGACAATCCAAATAATCCCAAATATCACAATTCAATTAATATAACAATTATTGAATTACATAAATTTATTGTATGAAAATCTGGGTCTTCACAGTCTACCCTCCTTAAAAGAATTTCGTCCCGAAATTCAAGCATGTTCGTCCACAAAAAGCTGAGGATATCTCTTCCTCATGTCAGACTCCAATTCCCATGACGCATCACCCTCATCATGATGACTCCACAACACCTTCACAAGATCAACCTCTTTCCTACGAAGTTTCTTTGTAGACCTATCCAAGATACGAACAGGTTCAACTACAAACGTCACATCCGAGTTCACGTCGATCGTACCGTGATCAATCACGTGAGACTCGTCTCGTACATACTCCCTGAGCAGAGACACATGGAAGACATTGTGCACACCCGACATGCTAACAGGTAAAGCAAGACGATATGCCAAGTTACCAACCCTTTCTAGAATCTCAAAGGGTCCGACATACCTCGGTGCGAGTTTCCCCTTCTTGCCAAATCTCACCACACCTTTCATAGGTGAGACTTTCAAAAACACATGATCACCTGTCTCAAACTGCAACGATCTCCTCTTCAAGTCAGCATAACTCTTCTGTCTACTCTGAGCGGTTCGGATTCTGTCCCGAATAGTAGTGACCTTCTCTGTAGTGTCCTGTACAATCTCAGGTCCGATGAGCCCTTTATCCCCTGCTTCCGCCCAACAGATAGGAGTCTTACATGGTCTACCATAAAGAGCCTCATATGGAGCCATACCGATACTAGAGTGATAACTGTTGTTGTAGGCGAACTCTACCAATGGCAGATGATCTGCCCAACTACCCTTAAAATCCAGAACACAAGCTCTGAGCATGTCCTCCATCACCTGATTCACTCTCTCGGTCTGTCCATCTGTTTGTGGGTGAAATGCAGTGCTCATAGCAAGAGACGTACCAAATGCCTTATGGAACCTTCGCCAGAATTCTGAAGTGAAACGAGCATCACGATCCGAAACGATCGTCACAGGCACTCCATGAAGTCTCACTATCTCGTTCACATATATCTTACACAATGCATCACTTGAGTATGTTTTTGCTACCGGAAGGAAGTGTGCTGATTTGGTCAACCGGTCAACAATCACCCAAATCGAGTCATAACTTTGCCTGGATCTGGGCAATCCAGTCACAAAGTCCATAGAGATATCTTCCCATTTCCAAACAGGAATCGATAAGGGGTTCAGCATTCCTGCTGGTCTCTGATGCTCTGCCTTCACCTGTTGACAGGTAAGACACTTCGACACGTGTTCCGCCACATCCCTCTTCATACCATACCACCAAAACTGCCTTCGTAGATCCATATACATTTTAGTACCTCCTGGATGTATAGTATATCGAGACCTATGTGCTTCCCGCATGATCTCCTCCCTGAGGCTATCAACACTCGGTACATACAATCTCCCTCGAAATCTCAACCCTCCATCAGCCCCAATCAACCACTCAGAAGGACCCTCCACATCCGGGTCAACAGTCATCTCAGCAATCCTTGCCTGAGCAAACTCATCAAGTGTCTGACCCTGAATGATCCTGGAGATCAAGGTGGGCTGTAAGGTGATACTACCGAGAAAGATTCTCTGTCCTGCTCCTGCGGGCATAAGGTCGAACTCAGATGCAGCTTCTAGCATACGCCACTCCTGCACCATAATCGATGCCATGATTACCCGCGGTTTCCTACTCAAAGCATCCGCCACTACATTCGCCTTTCCGGGATGATACTCCAAGGTGAAATCATAGTCCTTAATGAGCTCCATCCATCTCCTCTGCCTCATGTTCAACTCCTTCTGGGAGAATAGATACTTCAAACTCTTGTGATCAGAAAAGAGTTCAAATTTCTCACCGTAAAGATAGTGCCTCCAAATCTTCAAGGCAAACACCACAGCTGCTAGCTCTAGATCATGAGTAGGGTAATTCCGCTCATGTACCTTCAACTGTCTAGAACCATAAGCAACAACACTACCATTCTGCATTAACACACACCCCAAACCCTGATGAGATGCATCGCTATAAATGACTAATCCACCACCACTAGTAGGAATAGTCAACACCGGAGCTGTAGTCAATCTAGTCTTCAGCTCAATGAAAGCCTTCTCACACTCATCCGACCATACGAACTGAGTGTCCTTCCTGGTCAATTTGGTCAAAGCCGAAGCAATACCAGAAAACCCTTCAATGAAGCGCCTGTAATAACCGGCCAGTCCAAGGAAGCTACGGATTTCTGTAACCGTAGTAGGGCGACTCCAACTCATCACTGCTTCAACCTTTGAAGGATCCACAGAAACTCCATCCTTCGAGACCACATGACCAAGGAACTTGACTTCACTCTGCCAGAAGTCGCATTTCTCGAACTTGGCAAATAGTTTCTGCTCCCTCAATGTCTGCAGCACTATCCGCAGATGTCTCTCATGCTCCGCTGACGACCTTGATTATATCAATATGTCATCAACGAACACTACCACGAACTGATCCAAGTAAGGACTGAACGTACGGTTCATCAAATCCATAAATGCTGCGGGGGCATTCGTGAGACCAAAAGGCATGACAAGAAACTCAAAATGTCCATACCTGGTCCTGAACGCCGTCTTTGGAATATCTTCCTCCTTCACCCTCAACCGGTGATATCCAGACCTCAAGTCAATCTTCGAGAATACAGTAGCTTCTCTAAGCTGATCGAACAAGTCATCAATCCTAGGTAATGGGTACCTATTCTTGATGGTCACCTTGTTCAATTGTCGATAATCCACACATAGACGAAGTGAACTATCCTTCTTCTTCACAAACAACACTGGTGCGCCCCAAGGAGACACACTTGCCTGAATGAACCCTTGTGCAAGCAAGCCCTCAATCTGAACCTTCAACTCCTGAAGTTCAGCTGGAGCCATTCGATAGGGTGCTTTCTACAGAAGTGAAGTACCTGGTATCACATCAATGGAGAAGTCCATTACCCTTTTCGGGGGTAACCCAGGGATCTCCTGAAACACGTCTTCATACTCTGAAACTACAGGAATCCCTGTAATCTTTGAAGTACTACTCGCTGATTCAATATGGGCCAGAATCCCTATCCTCATGGTGATGTCAGACTTCAGGCAACGGTAATGAAACACCGGTTGTCCCGGAACATGGAAGGACACAATCATCCTAAAGCAATCAATAACAGCATGGTTCGGGCTCAACCAATCCATACCCAAAATCACATCATACGTGTGATCCGGAATCACAATCAAAGATGCAGAGAACTCTCTGCCACCAATCCCAATAGGGCAATCATCACAAAGCATGCTAAGCTCAAGAGACACACCGAGAGGTGACGTAACACACAATGATCTAGTCAGAGGTATAGCAATCAAACCCAAAACATCCACAACCGAACTAGATATGAAAGAGTTTGAGGCTCCCGTATCAAACAGTACTCTAGCAAGAAAGTGATAAACAGATAAGGTACCTTCCACTCCCGTGCCTGCCTGACCGACGGCAAAGACTCTAGCATGAGCAGGTGGTAGTTGCCCTCTGCTGGTTACCCTGCACTCTACCCTGATTTCGAGGACACTCTCTAGCCTGATGCCCTACCTGTCCACAACTGTAGCATAACCTACCCCGTGGCTTTGTGCACGCACGAGAGATGTGGCCCGGCTCGCCACAGTTAAAGCACTTCACTGGAGCTGCTGGTGCTATCTGCCTGATAGGCATAGCCTGAACAGGAGGAGCTACTGCTGCCCTAGCTGGAACCTGATGCTGGAACTGAGTTCTCTGTCTCTTCCAGAGCCCACCCCTGAAGTCTCTAGCTCTACTGCTCCCTGCTATGGCCTTTCCCTTGCCCTGGAAGTCTCTCTCAGCAGACTCCTTCTCTCTACGAATCAGGTTCTGCTGCTCAATGATCTGTGCCTTAGCCAAGATCTCTCTCTTGGTCTTCAGCTCCAAGATAGCGACATCACGCTCAATCGAAGGGCTCAACCCTCTCTGAAACTTCTTGGCCAAGTCCTCATCCTCCATCTGCCTCACATACTTGTACAATCTGGAGAACTCCGCATCATACTCAATGACTGTCATCTTCCCCTGTACAAGTGCAAGGAACTCTCTCTCCAACCTCTCATTCACTGCTGGTGGAAAGTACTTCTCTCTGAACAGCCTCTCAAAACCGTCCCTTGTTAAGGTAGACACCTCAATGCTCCTCTGAGTGACGTTCCACCACACTCTAGCCTCATCCTTCAGCATGAAAGCGGCTAGCTTCCTCTTGTCGGTCTCAGTGCAATCAAGCAAATCGAAATAAGTCTGCAAGTCCTCTATCCAGCGATCCGCCACCATATAATCTGTGCCTCCTCCAAACTTGGTTGCTCCCAAGCGAGTAATTTCCCTTGCTAGCATCAGCAAGCGAGCAGGATTATCAATCACAGCCATAGGAGGAATAGGCTGATCCTCATAAGGTGCATCTTCCTCCGACTCGAATACTTCTTCGACTGGAGGGGCCCTACCCCTTCCTCGGCCTCTACCCCTGCCACGAGGTCTACCTCTACCCCGACCTCTGGCCTCGTTTCCCTCAATCTCCATTACCTAATAAGCATGATATACTTGATTAATACACGCATAACATTTAGACCTCCGGAGGTGGCCGGAAAAGGCCGCCGGAGTTAGGGACAGAGCCGCCACCGACCACCGCCAATGGTGTCGGGGCCGAGCTTGTCCCCTTCGTTTCATCATTCTGAGCAACTTTCATAACTAGCACAAGACCTAAAAATGACGGGAAGGCATCGAAATTACCGATTTACAGTCGGCGGCCGGAAAATATGCAGAAACCGGTGAGCTTGAAAACCGACGTGAAAACTGCAACCTCAGGCCCCGATCCCTTCTGGAAACTTGTTCAGAACTTCCTTGCGAACTCAACAAGCCAAGAATCACAAGAAACGATCGTGTATAGCTCGAGATATCTTGATCGAAAGTTTCGGTATTTCGATCCGTTCTGGTCGAGCTCCAACGAACGTGAAAACGTTCGACCCAGTTTCGGTCCTTCTTGGTACTTGTAGAGGAAGTTGAGGCGAGCTCAATGAGACAAGAATCAAGTGAAATGGTGGAGTGTAGCTCGAGATATCGAGATCGAACCGAAAATGGTCGTTTTCGGTTCGGGCCGTGCCGCCGCCGCCACAGGCTGCGCCGCCTTGTGAAATTGCCTCCAGGAGATAGAGCAGCTCGAGACGAACGTCTGGGACTTGGTTTGAGGTCGAGAGATGGTCTGTGGAGGGAGAACAATTAAGGCGAAATTTTCTCCCCTTTTCGGTCGAGAGGAACGGTGAGAGAGAACCAGTTTTTTTTTTTTTTTTTTTTTTTCTTTTTCCAGAAACAGAAGGAAGAAGAAGAACCGGTAGAAGAAAAAGTTAGGGTTTCCAAAATTTTTCTATATATACATGTTTCGGAAAACTTCGAAATTCGATAACTAATTCAGAAAAAGTCTACAACTTTCATGAAGGAAGTTTCTCCAAATTTCGTACGTAGAAAAAGTCGATTTCTCAAACCGAGTATTTCGAGCTTTTCGTTAAAATAAACATTTCGAAACTTCGATAATTGTAAAAATGAATGATTATCGAACATAATAATCATTCGATACAATCACATGAATTTAAAATGGAAATTACGGGTATTACAGTGTTGTTGCAATCCCGGTACACTATTCAAATGGTGTAGCGGATATTCCTGCAGGTTAGGATAACTAGGGAGGTGACCGAGCTGCTTAGGTGTTACAGCAATTATTTTTATTTCATTGAGTTGTGAGGTTTGTACGCTTATTTAGAGCTTTACAATTCATTTTGTATTTGAGTTGTAATAATTAACCGAGACTAAATTCGGTTTTGAATTTATTTCGTGTGGTGAGGTTGTTAAGAAAAGAAATTTTCAGGGAGACTATTTTAAGTTGTAGTAATTCATGTTTCGGATTTTGAATTTTTATTCTAAAATTCAGGGCGTGACAGTTTGATATCAGAGCGTAAGGTATATATTTGGTGATATGTCAATACTTTCCGAGTGATGGCCCGTCTGCAGCGGATCCCCATCGTGTGCTCGTCGGTATTGACAATGTCATCGGGTATGTGAGAGCGTTAGGTTGGCTAGGAACGTTAGCATGTCATAAGAACTTTAGGCCTTGTCTTGTATGCTTAGTTACTTGGTTAATATGGACTTGCATTTGACTTACGCCATTTTTAAGTGTTATGCGTGTATTAATCAAATATACCCTGCTTATTAGGTAATGGAGATTGAGGGGAACGAAGCTAGAGGTAGAGGTAGAGGCAGATCTCGTGGCAGGGGTAGAGGCCGAGGTAGGGGTAGGGTCCCTCCGGTCGATGATGCATATGAGGTAGAGGTAGAGGCACCTTATGAGGATCAGCATATTCCTCCCGTGGCCATGGTTGATGATCCTGCTCGCTTACTGATGCTAGCAAGGGAAATTACCCGCTTAGGAGCAACCAAGTTTGGAGGAGGCACTGATTATATGGTGGCAGATCGATGGATTGAGGATTTGCATACCTATTTTGATCTGCTTGATTGCAGTGAGACTGATAAGAGGAAGCTAGCCGCGTTCATGCTGAAGGATGAGGCTAGGGTGTGGTGGAACGTCACACAGAGGAGCATTGAGGTGTCTACCTTGACATGGGATGGCTTCAAGAGGCTGTTCAGGGAAAAGTACTTTTCACCAGCTGTGAAGGAGAGGTTGGAACGAGAATTCCTCGCACATGTACATGGGAAGATGACCGTGATCGAGTATGATGCGGAGTTCTCCAGACTATACAAGTATGTGAGGCAGATGGATGACGAAGACTTGGCCAAGAAGTTTCAGAGAGAGTTGAGTCCTTTGATTGAGCGTGATGTGGCCATCTTAGAGCTAAAGACCAAGAGAGAGATCTTGGCTAAGGCATAGATTATTGAGCAGCAAAACCTGATTCGTAGAGAAAATGAGTCTGCTGAGAGAGACTTCCAGGGTAAGGGAAAGGCCATAGCAGGAAGCAGTAGATCCAGAGACTTTAGGGGTGGTTTCTGGAAGAAACAGAGGACTCAGTTCCAGCATCAGGCTCCAGCTAGTGCAACAGTAGCTCCTCCTGTTCAGGCTATGCCTATTAGGCAGATAACACCAGCAGCTCTGGTGAAGTGCTTTAACTGTGGCGAACCAGTCCACATCTCTCGTACATGCACGAAACCACAGGGTAGGATATGCTACAGCTATGGAAAGACAGGGCATCAGGCCAGGGAGTGTCCCCGAAATCAGGGTAGAGTGTAGGGTAACCAGCAGAGACAGATACCGCCTGCACCTGCTAGAGTCTTTGCCATCGGTCAGGCAGGCACAGGAGTGGAAGGTACCTTATCTGTTTATCACTATCTTGCTAGAGTACTGTTTGATACGGGCAGCCTCACACTCCTTCATATCTAGTTCAGTTGTGGATATATTAGGTTTGATTGCTATGCCTCTGACTAGATCATTATGTGTTACATCACCTCTCGGTGTGTCTCTTGAGCTTAGCATGTTTTATGATGATTTCCCTATTGGGATTGGTGGCAGAGCTGCATCTTTGATTGTGATTCCGGATCACACGTATGATGTGATTTTGGGTATGGATTGGTTGAGCCCGAACCATGCTGTTATTGATTACTTTAGGATGATTGTGTCCTTCCATGTTCTGGGATAATCGGTATTTCATTACCGTTGTCTGAAGTCTGATATCACCATGAGGGTAGGGATTTTGGCCCATATTGAATAAGGGAGTAGCACTTCAAAGATTACATGGATTCCTGTAGTTTCAGAGTATGCTGACGTGTTTCAGGAGATCCTGGGTTACCTCTGAAAAAGGTAATGGACTTCTCCATTGATGTGATACCAGGTACTTCACCTGTATCGAAGGCACCCTATCGAATGACACCAGCTGAACTTCAGGAGTTGAAGGTTCAGATTGAGGGCTTACTTGCACAAGGTTTCATACAGGCTAGTGTATGTCCTTGGGGTGAACCAGTGTTGTTCGTGAAGAAGAAGGATAATTCACTTCGGTTATGTGTGGATTATCGACAGCTGAACAAGGTGACCATCAAGAATAGGTACCCTTTACCTAGGATTGATGACTTGTTCGATCAGTTTAGAGAAGCTACTGTGTTCTCAAAGATTGATTTGAGATCTGGATATCACCAGTTAAGGGTGCAGGATGAAGATATTCCAAAGACGGCGTTCAGGACTAGGTATAGACATTTTGAGTTTCGTGTTATGCCTTTTGGTCTCACGAATGCACCTGCAGCATTTATGGACTTGATGAACCGCACGTTCAGTCCCTACTTGGATCAGTTTGTGGCGGTGTTCATTGACGACATCTTGATTTATTCAAGATCGTCAGGTGAGCATGAGAAGCATCTTCGAATCGTGCTACAGACGTTGAGAGAGCAGAAATTATTTGCCAAGTTCGAGAAGTGAGATTTCTGGCTGAGTGAAGTCAAATTCCTTGGTCATGTGGTCTCGGAGGATGGAGTTTCTGTGGATCCTTCGAAGGTTGAAGCAGTGATGAGTTGGAGTCGCCCTACTACGGTTACAGAAATCCGTAGCTTCCTTGGATTGGCAGGGTATTATAGGCGTTTCATTGAAGGGTTTTCTGGTATTGCTTCAGCCTTGACCAAATTGACCAGTAAAAACACTCAGTTCGTGTGGTCGGATGAGTATGAGAAGGCATTAAATGAGCTGAAGACTAGATTGACTATAGCTCCGGTGTTGACTATTCCTACTAGTGGTGGTGGGTTAGTCATTTACAGTGATGCATCTCATCAGGGTTTGGGGTGTGTGTTGATGCAGAATGGTAGTGTCGTTGCTTATGGTTCTAGACAGTTGAAGGTACATGAGCGGAATTAGCCCACTCCTGATCTAGAGCTAGCAGCAGTAGTGTTTGCCTTGAAGATTTGGAGACACTATCTTTATGGAGAGAAGTTTGAACTCTTTTCTGATCATAAGGGTTTGAAGTATCTTTTCTCCTAGAAAGAATTGAACAAGAGGCAGAGAAGATGGATGGAGCTCATCAAGGATTATGATTTCACCTTGGAGTATCATCCCGGAAAGGCGAATGTAGTGGCGGATGCTTTGAGTAGGAAACCTCGAGTAATCATGGCAGCTATTATGGTGCGAGAGTGGCACATGTTAGAAGCTGCAACAGAGTTTGACCTTATGCTCGCAGGAGCAGGACATGGAGTCTTTCTCGGTAGTATCACCTTACAGCCCACCGTAATCTCCAGGCTCATTCAGGTTCAGACACTTGATGAGTTTGCTCAGGCGAGGATTGCTGAGATGATCGCTGAACCGGATATGGAGGGTCTCTCCGAGTGGATGATTGGGGCATATGGAGTGTTGAGATTTCGAGGGAGATTGTATGTACCGAGTGTTGATAACCTCAGAGAGGAGATTATGCGGGAAGCACATAGGTCTCGATACACTATACATCCAGGAGGTACTAAAATGTATATGGATCTATGAAGGCAGTTTTGGTGGTATGGAATGAAGAGGGATATGGCAGAACATGTGTTGAAGTGTCTTACATGTCAACAAGTGAAGGCAGAACATCAGAGACCCGTAGGAATGTTGAATCCCTTGCCTATTCCTGTTTGGAAATGGGAAGACATCTCCATGGACTTTGTGATTGGATTGCCTAGGTCCAGGCAAAGTTATGACTCGATTTGGGTGATCGTTGACTAGTTGACTAAGTCAACACACTTTCTTCCGGTGGCAAAAATGTACTCAGGGGATGCGTTGTGTAAGTTGTACGTGAACGAGAAAGTGAGGCTTCATGGAGTGCTTGTGACGATTATCTCTGATCGTGATGCTCGTTCCACTTCAGAATTCTGGCGTAGGTTCCATAAGGCAATTGGTACATCTCTTGCTATGAGCACTGCATTTCACCCACAGACAGATGGGCAGACCAAGAGGGTGAATCAAGTGATGGAGTTATGTTCTGATTTTAAGGGAAGTTGGGCGGATCATCTGCCATTGGTAGAGTTTTCCTACAACAACAGCTATCACTCCAGTATCGGTATGGCTCCATATGAGGCTCTTTATGGTAGGCCATGTAGGACTCCTATCTGTTGGGCGGAAGCAGGAGATAAATGGTTTATCGGTCCTGAAATTGTACGGGAGACAACAGAGAAGATCACTACTATTCGGGACAGAATCTGCACCGCTCAGAGTAGACAAAAGAGTTATGCTGACTTGAAGAGGAGACCTTTGGAATTTGAGACAGGCAATCATGTGTTCTTGAAGGTCTCACCTATGAAAGGTGCTGTAAGATTTGGCAAGAAGGGGAAGCTCACACCGAGGTATGTTGGACCCTTTGAGATTCTGGAAAGGGTTGGGAACTTGGCATATCGTCTTGCTTTACCTGTTAGCATGTCGGGTGTGCACAATGTCTTCCATGTGTCTATGCTCAGGAAGTATTTCCGAGACGAGTCTCACGTGATTGATCACGGTGCGATCGAAGTGAACACAAATTTGACATTTGTAGTTGAACCTGTTCGTATCTTGGATAGGTCGACAAAGAAGCTTTGTAGGAAAGAGGTTGATCTCGTGAAGGTGTTGTGGAGTCATCATGACGAGGGTGATGCGTCATGGGAGTTAGAATCTGACATGAGAGTGAGGTATCCACATCTCTTTGGGGAATTGGATACTTGAATTTTGGGACGAAATTTTTATAACGAGGGTAGATTGTAATAACCGCAATTTTCATTTTAAATTCGTGTAATTGTATTGAATGATTATTGTACGATTTCACGAATGTTGTTCCAAATATTTCATTTTTGAATTATCGAAGGTACGAAACGATTATTGTAACGAAAATCTTGAAATGCTCGATTTGAGAAATCGACTTTTTATACGTGCAAAATTTGGGGAAACTTCATTCACGAAAGTTGTAGAGCTCGTCGATGCGAGTCCGTACATATGTGGAACACAAAGATCGGATTTTTTCTGAATTAGTTATCGCATTTAGAAGGTATTTCTGAAATGTATATATAGGGAAAAAACCCTAATTTTTTTTTTTGGAAACCCTTTTCTTCCTCCCGACCTCCCTTTCTTTTTTTGGAAACCACTGTAGCTCTCTCTCTCTCTCTCTCTCCGCTCGGCCGAAGCCCAGAAAACAGAGCACGGAGAAACAGTGCTTCCTTTTCCTCATCCGACCACCCCACGACCTAAAACCACATCCAAGAGCTTCGCCCCGACCTTGCGCAGCTGCCAGAGGCAGCCTTGCGCAGCGACACGGCCAACAGCGGCGGCGGCGGGGCCCAAACCGATAAAGCTCGATTTTGTTCCAATCTCAATATCTCGAGCTACAAGTTATCATTTCTTGTGATTCTTGGCTGATTGGACTCACCTCAACTTCCTTAACAAGCACCAAGAAGGATCGGAACTGGGTCGATCGTTTTCATGTTCGTCAGAGTTCGACTTGTTTAGATCCGAGTTATACACGATCGTTTCTTGTGATTCTTGACCTAGTGAGTTCGCAAGGAAGTTCTGAACAAGTTTCCAGAAGAGATCGAGGCGTGAGGTTGCAGTTTTTACGTCGGTTTTCAAGCTCGCTGGTTTCTAGAAAAATTTCGGCTACCCGACTGTGTTTGGTACTTTTCGATCCCTTCCCGTCATTTTTTGGTCTTGTGCTAGTTATGAAAGTTACTCAGAATGATGAAATGAAGGGGAGAAGCTTGGTTCCCACACCATTGGTGGTGGTCAGCGGTGGCTCTGTCCCTAACTCTAGCGGCCCTTTCCGGCAACCTCCGAAGGTCTAAAATTTAGTTTCTATCCATTTTATGATTCTGCGTTTCAATACCATCATTTCGACATATTATACGTATTTTTCGGATATCGTATGATTTAGTTATGAATTTTGATATTTCTATTGATTTCTATCGTTAGATTTATGATCTGTGAAATTAGAACCGTCCGATGGACTTGTAATTTTGATATGATGATCATATGATGTCACAGTGGCTTTGTGTGGTCATTGGCGAAGATCTGACCTGTTGGATCTTCGTATAAGTGCAAAACGGTGATTAGAGAGGCGATTCGGTTGAATCCGTCCGTCGGATTTTCTTATAAATTAGAATCCGGCCGTTAAATGGTAGTTTCGTTATGTTTGGAATTATTGGCTAAATTCAAATCACATTTGATTAGGTGATTGACAGATTATATTTGGGTGAGCTGTGTCGGTGTGGTTTATATTTTATTTGAAGACGCAGCGGGAGTCTTGAGGTGAGTAAAACTCACGTGGTTCATATTACGAACCGAGCGCTTTAAATTATTTATTTTTGTAATTGTGTGAAAAATATTTGTGGAATAAACATTTGTTTTAAAAATCACATGGACTTGATCACTACGGTCCATAGGTAAGTAAAATGAATTTTTAATTATACAAATGAATTTCACGTTTTTATTGTGTGAACTATAGATGGTAAATTAAAAATTTTTAATTTCACGTTCATATTACGTCATTCCTGAGTGGATGATTACGTATATATATATTTACGTAGAATATATATATTGATTGGTGTGATGCTGAGTGATGATATGATGATTTGAATTTTATCTCAAATGCTTAAATTTCATAATAATATTATGTATGTTGGATGAGTTGATTTAATTATGTGAAAACATACTGTTGTACTTATTGTAGATTTAGGGTCAACGTAGTGACCGGTATGGGGGAATCGGACGCTCTAATCCTAAGTGGATGATATGATACGATTGGTTGAGTATGTTCAATTATCGACGTTCTAAATATGTATATAGGTATACATATTGATGAAATACGATAAAGATAAATATGTTGGATGCCATAACCTAGGCCAGGTGACGGGCTACGATTCAGTTAGAGCTCTAGTCTGTCAAATACAGTATTTTTATAAATACGATGTTGAGGTTTTGTGAAGAAAGATGTGAGTTAGAGTTTGGCGTTGATTTGTTGATTGATTGAGATTGTTGGTTTCTTGTGGTTGTGGAAATTGTTGAGTATTGATTTGAGTAGAAATAAATATGATTTAACTAAACAACAGCTCTCCTTTACTCATACGAGCTTTCATAAGCTTACTGGGTTTTGTGTTGTTGCAATCCCGGTACACTATTCAAATGCTTGTAGCGGATATTCCTGCAGGTCAGGATAACCTGAGAGGTGATCGAGCTGCTTAGGTGTTACAACAGTTATTTTTATTTCATTGAGTTGTGAGGTTTGTACGCTCATTTAAGCTTTACAATTCATTTTGTATTTGAGTTGTAATAATTAACCGAGACTAAATTCGGTTTTGAATTTATTTCGTGTGGTGAGGTTGTTAAGAAAAGAAATTTTCAAGATGACTATTTTAAGCTGTAGTAATTCATGTTTCGGATTTTGAATTTTTATTCTAAAATTCGGGGCGTGACATATAGGTTGCCATTTGGTGTATGATATATATATATATAGGTTTATAAGAGTAATTAAGTTTGACCTTGATCGAATTCGAAACGAGAATCAAATGGGGTGAAACTTTTACAAGCACAAAAAAACATTACAATCTCTCCATCGACCGTTTGGTTTCTTCAAATTCATTTTTCACTTCATGTTTGCTTTATAATGAACCTTTACAATTTAAATGCAAATGTATAAGTTATACAATTTTAGGAGACAAATTGGTATAAACCAACGTATTTGTAATTAAATTTGAAATTTTTATCTTATATCCACGCACATCCATCGATGAAATATTTAAAAATGTGATGTAAAATATTAGCACGTTTTAAGGTTGTCACGCCATCGGTCAACCAAGAAAACATACAAGTGACTATGGTTGACCAAACCAATCGGGTTCGAAACTATGGTGAAATTGACTAAATTTTTAACCACACACATAATTTATTGTAATAATCACATCCAACGGTTGATTTTCCCATTTTCTTTGAATTGATAGAGGTTGCTCTTTGGAGTATATGATATATAAATATAGATTTATAAAAAAATTAGTTTCTTTAAATATTTATTATAAATTTATTCAAAAAAAATATTTATTATAAATAAAGCCTGTAAGGCCCGGCTCGAATAAGCCCGCAAGGTCGTGCTCGGCCCGGCCAGAAAAAGCCCGCAAGGCCCCCTTTATTTGGATGGGCTTGGATCCTTTGATTTACAATAAAACCCAGCCCTGCTCAGCCGCCATTATTTAAAAATATAGCAAGGCCCAGCTCGGCCCCGCCCAAGCCTTCTATGAATGGGTCGGGCTAGCACGGCCCGGCTCATTGACGAGGCCTAAATTCTGAACTGGATATCCAACTTGCTTTGGAGCCTTCGGAACTCAAAGAATTAACAAGATCTTCATGCTCTGCTTTAGGCCTTTCGGGATCAAGATTAGTTTCTCATGAACATTTTGCAGGCTTTTGAAACACTTCTCTATATCTTGTTCAGGACCATTCGACTAGCTTGTTTACCCAACTATCCATAGCAGGAAGTCTTATGTACAGAATCATTCTCGCTAGCAGGATCATTGTAGTTAAACGGTTGTGTGGCTTCATTTCGTTCTCATCTAAATCTATTTGCTCGAGGAGAGTGAGGCGCTTGTAATCTTGTGAGACAGAGGGTCTCTCGTTTTAGGAGAACAATAGTCAGTAGGCACTAGAGACCTCATATTCCTCAAGCGTCTCCTCCCAGATGAGACTATAGCTTTCCAAGAAGGAAAGTGAAGCAAGCAGAGTCTACAAACTAGTTCATCTCAATTATGGTTGAAAACGTGGGTGATTGTGTAGAATAAATCTAAAAGTTATATTCATTCCTTTAGTGGAAATTTGGAATTTTATTACCAAAATATCGAGTTTCGAGGAAATGTTGATGGTCCCGAAAAAGGAAATTTCGATGAAAATATAGGGGATATAACGATTTCGGTAAATAATCAAGAAAAATGATGGAAATTTTAAGTGAAATTTTTGGATATGTTTGTTTTATCAATTATCTACTATATATGAAAAGAAAACCTTGAATAAACATTGTTATATAGTGAGTTGTAATAATTTAAGATGAAACAATAAATGCTGAATCGCCGACAACTCTTAAACTTTTTGTAATATTTACTAATTACTTACCAAAAATTTGGAGTGAAGAAGTTGGAGGAGAAAAAGGTGAAGAAAGAAACTATTTCTTTCGGTGCAAGGAATGAATAGAATTTTGAACTATTTATAGAAGTTAAAATTTGAAATGTTGTAAAAATTGTGAACAATTGGTAAATAAAATTTCAATATAGTAATTTATTGTTATAAATTAGTTATTCATGAGACATTTACCTAAGTTTTTAGATTCGTATGGAACAGAATATATATCACAATGTTTCATACAAAACACATATGCAGGTGTAGCACAGATGGCAAAACATTCATAGTATGGAGGCAACCAAGGCTTGAGCCTTGGTTGCCCCAAATTGGTTTTTGGCTTGGAATTTCAGTTGGAAAACTGAGAATCAATGCTGAGAATCACGTGGTGGTGACGTTGGAACTTTCCAGAAAGTAGCAATCAAATCGTGATATCTAAGGTATTTCGTGATATTTTGCATAATTTTGAGAAATTCGGACAAAATATCTTGGTAAGTAAAGGATATATCGCCACATGAAAAATGTTGACCCATGTGAGAATGGGAGGTGAAGTTGGAACTTTCTGGAAAGTAGCAATCAAATCGTGATATCTCTAGTATTTTGTGATATTTCACAAAATTTTGAGAAATTCGGACGAAATTATCTTGGTAAGTAAAGGATATATCACAACATGAAAAAAACGAAAATATCGGCGATATTTTCGATTTTTCAGTCATTGCCTTTTTGTCAAGAACATGTGGCATGAACGTACTAATCATCTTTTCATGCAATACTCTTTTGCCCATTATGTTTGGAAATATGGCTGGTCCTTAGTCCTTTAACTTGGAATGGTCCTTTTGTCAATTGGATTGACTCTATATTTCAGAACCGACCCCAATACTAATATTAATAATATTGTTCAGATTTTAGTTTTATCTTAGTTCATTGGCATTCAAGAAATAAGTTAATCTTGAAGGTTATAATAAGCCTATCCATTATGTGGCAAATGCAGTTTTGAAGTAACCGTTTGCAATATATTGGTGGCGCATGATGTCAGATTGGGCTAAGTCAGCAAACTCAAGCAATAAATTACTCTAAGTTTAGAAATGCGTAACTTTTCTAAGCATTGTTTCGTTTGGGTTTAATGAGGGCATATCAAACTCCTTATTTATAAGTTTTATGAATTATACCCTTTGATAACAAAAAAAAAAAAAATCTGAAAGTCAAAACAACATTTAATTAAAAGAGTGTTAAAAGGAGAAAACGCGTTGCCTGCAACGGCTAGTTTCTTAAACCCCAAATCTATATATACAAGTTGCCCCAGATCGCTATTGATTACTTGATTCTTACTACCTTCTTTTGAATTCAATCTTCAATCTTCAATTTCAATTCTTGAAACCATAGATTTTTGAAACCCCCAAAATTCTCACCCTTGATTTCTGAAATGGAACGATTGTCGGTGGGTTACCGGTTCCAACCCATCTACGATGAGATGGTGGGTTACTTTCTACGCAACAGAGCTTCCATGGGTTCCTAATTCCGGCCGAGTTTGATCGCCGAATGTCCTAATTTCTATGGAAAGACAGAGCCTTGGGACATCTGGGAGTGCTACATTGGGGAGGACGGAGAAGCCTTTCACTTGTTTTCCTAAAGGCACAAACTTCACGACAACGGCAATGCTAAACTCTTCGATCGGAAGGTCGGCTCCGGCACATGGAGCGCTCAGTACTACAGAGGTTGTCTAGGATTGTGTGGTTATCGGGCGTAAACGCGAGTTTCGCTATGAAGGCGGATCCAATTCTAAACAAAACAATTGTTGGTTGATGCAGGAATTTGAGGTGGCTGACAAAGATGTCACCGTGCTTTGCACCTTGAGGCAAAATGATGAGCTCGAAATGAGTTCTCAAAATTAACCATGTTGACAATTGTTAGTGACAGGACCTAACCCAGAATTTCCCCCTGAAATTCAGGTGGCCCTGCGGGGTCCACTTTTCGAGAAAATTCAACAGAACTTTCCCCAAAAATGAACAACCCTAACCTGCAAGGAATTCAAATTATACTTCTAGCATACCGTCCTTATACTTCTGGAGCAATCATGCTCCCAAAAAAACCAACAACTCAATTTCCATAATAAACAATTCTCATAGGTTATCAGAGCAATTCTAAAACAAATGAAAAGATGATAAGGATCGATAGATCCTACAATGCAGAAGTAGTGCTAGCTATGCGTCAACTCCATGTACGCCCGATCTCGACTAATATCGCTTGCAAACTGGGCATTTGAAAACAAAGAGCCCAGGGGAAAGTAATTTAAAAACACATTAGAGTGAGTGGACAAAAATAATTAACCATATAATTTAATTGAACGAACTTTAATACTTTCTCATAATTTGAAATATTTACAAAAATTTCGATGCATGCCACATTTATAAAATATATTTCTCGCCACATGAAAACTCGTAAAAACAGACCAGCCTCGCCGGTTAGAAGAAATGGGGCCAGTCTCGCTAGTCAAATAATAATATCATATGGGGAAGAACCATTATCACCATACGAGTAAATCAGAGCCCCTCGAGCTCTACCCTCGACTCCCTCACATATAAATTATGTGAGGAGGAGAAAAAACAACATCTACTACTCACGTGAGGAGGAGAATAAATTACCTCAACTTCACTCACAAACACAAAGTAAGTAAGAAGGAGACACAATAACCAACTCGAGTATGGTGAAGGAAAATAATCCAAAAACTCGTAAATCCATAAAACTTCCTCAATTCCTCGCGAAAAAAACACGTATAGTCCAATGACATGGCCCCGCACGTCAAAATATTCTCAAATTCATAAACAAGTCAGCGAGAATAATAAGTATAAATAATTTTCTCGAAAATCTCATCTCCGATAATATTCTAGAATTTCAAATCGACGAATAAAATATAATATTGAATTACAGAAATCACCTCAGAAAAATAATTCGTCAAAAATCACATAAATCACATTTTCAAATAATATCATATATCGGAGATAAATATCGAAAGCTCAATATCAAAAAGATAGTATCACAAATCCATTTCTCAAATCATAACCAAGATAAATAATAATTAATCTCTGAAATCAATTCATATTCTCAAAAACAAATCATAAATCCAAATTCGAGCATAATAAGTTTATATCCGAAATTCATATGGAAAAACCAATACCCAAATTATAATCCAAGACAAAATATTATGCTCGCTAAATAAAACGTTAATTAAATAAATCAATAATTTCTAAATAAATGCATGCATTATTATTTAAAACAAAAGTCCATTCACAGTATACGGCTAAACTTGCCTTTTATTCGAAGTTTCCTCCATGTGATTCCTCCTCACGTCCTGTATAAATATAACGCTCGTAAATAAATAATTACATGACGGAAATCTAAATTTACGATAATTAAATCGAATTCCTAAACGTCTCCTTTTATCTTAACTCCCTCAATTCTTCTTGATATCCATCCAAACTTCATCAAATTCACATATATCAACTCTTCATCAATTATGTGATTTAATTAGCTAAAAAACAGAATTTAATTTATTGTTCACCCGACACACTGTTCACCGCTGCCACTGTTCACGCGGCTGCCATCTCCTCCGATGGTCACCAAATTTTTGCAGGACCTTCATCTCAACCTTTTAAGCAATTTTCTTAACTACCACAAAGTGAGAAAAAACTAGAACTATATGAACAATTAAGAAAACAGTAAACCCAAATGTGAATAGTGACTCCGAATTTCAAACCTTCGATTCTTCCTTCATGCTTCAAATTTGATCAAGAAACTTTGAGGGATGGTTGTATGATCCAAGAGCTCCAAGACCTAGAAAGAATCATCGCCGGAGGTGGCCGGAAACTCAAGTTCTGACCAAAAATCCAAGAAAACAGCAGCACCGTCCTCTTCTTCTCCTTGCTGCACATTCCACAGTTCAAATTAAGCTACTAAACCAACCTAGAAATGAAGAGAAGGAAGATAGCTTTCCAACGACATCTTATACGTCAAAATCCGTTGCCGGATGAAGGAGTTATGGCCGGAAGAAGATGAAGAGGTCGAAGAGGAAGAGAGAATCAGGGGAGAGAGAGAGAGAGCTCGGTAAGTTTCTGAAATAGAAACTTACCACAGTAACTCGACTATTTGTAGACAAATTACCACAAACAGTAACTTTGATATTTTAGCCATAACTTTCTCATACGAACTCCGATTTAAGCGTAGTATATATGCACGTACTCGGTTTAACGTCCTCTACAACTTTCATGAAGAATGTTTTCTCAAATTTTGAGCCGAACAAAAAGTCATCTTTTAGGGCCCCCTAAAAGTTCGTAATGGAGCCGAAAATTAAAATAACTCTCATTTACCGTCCAAAAGACCTGTAAGTCTATAAGTTTTGGTTCGGATCGTAACAGTTAGTATATAGCAAGTAGGTATCGTTCTATCCGGGGATTGAGGGTGCTCCTGTCATTTAAACATCAAAGAAAAGAAGTATTATTTACAAGTATATATTATACATGAAAATTACAAGAAAAAGGGTTTTTGAATTGTTTTTATTTTTAATCTAAATTAACTGATTACATTGATCAATCACTCATGAATCATAGATAGGATGGACGGCTAAGATGTATGATGAAGTCAACAACCATTAACATGAAAACAAGATAACAAATTACAAATTACAAATCATAACATGGACTTGGAAGAAATCAATCAAGAACAATGGTGAACGCATACAAAATTCTTTCTACTTTTCCTTGTTAAATCAACTAGATGAACTCACTATAATTAATCCTATTAAATATGCAATGCTAGTGAGTGATCAATCTATTAACAAAACACATTCAATGCACTAAACAATTAGAAAGTTTGATTGATTTAAGAAAAACACATAGGTTGGAACACTAATCAAGCATGCAATTCTCTTTATTGATTTACCTAAGGAATTATAGGTTTTCCACTTTAATTACCAAGACCTAGAACGCTAGCATCTTAATATGGATGCAATCATGCAATTCGAAACCTAAGTTGGCCATCAAAGAAATCGAAAACATGAAAGATGGGATTGAAGAACAAAATCAACAAACATCCAAGTTTATAAGTTGAAATCGCAATTTATATAATCTGAAAATCCTAAAACGTTTTCATACTTCAAGGTTTAAGAAAACTAAACATCAATGCACATACTTTATTCTAACAAAGATTCGAAACATCCATTCAAACCAAACACATAGAATGGTATAGAATCTGATTTTTGTGTTACAAAACAAAGAAACTGAAAACAAAAGATAGAGGTCATGGTTACACTTTTAAAGAAGATTCAAGAATGCAAGAAGGTTTTCAAATGAGGTGGAGGATGATGAGGCTTACGACAAGGCTTGTGGATGGAGGATGGAGCTTGCTTTACGGCTTCAAGTCTTGAACAATTGGAGAGGACGAAACTTTGAGAGAAGAAAGGGGAGGAATTGCAATTTGATTCTAGGTTTGATGATTATTGAAACGTCTCACAACCCCCTCTTATATAGTGCATGGAATAGCTAGAGTTTCCAAGGTTTTCTCTTCTTGGTTGCATCATTCGGCCAATGAGAAAATTCCATGAGAATGGAGAACAAGTAAACTCCATCATTGCCAAAATCCTAAAATGAACCTAGCCTTAATTCGGCCTCCATTCAACTTGCATTGATTTAGGAAACCTAAATCAATATTTATTCTCTTTATTTTCTTCTCCAAAAATCCATAGAAATCCAAAACTATCCCAAAATTGGACTTTGCATAAATCTTCTTGAATATTCTTGTATATATCAAGGCAAAAACCAAATATTATTGGTTTAGGATTTCTTCAAGACGTCAAGAAGGGTCTAGAAACTCATGTGCAAGTCACATGCTTAAATCTTCAGGCTAGACTTCTCAAATAGACAATTTCAAAGCCCATTCTTCAATTGTCGAAATTTCTGTACAATCTAGAACATTCTTGAACAATCTTGAGTAATCTTGAAGTCACAACATCTCCTAGCCTCGCTAGGTCTCGTAGTAGCATCAAGACTCCTAGTGTGATCAGGTTTCCTAGTCCAACTGGGACTCTGTCATTTCTCATTTTCAAACATCATTTTTCCGAGCTCACTCCAACTTGACTTACGGTTTCTACTTCAACTAGGATTCCTTTTCCTGAGAGAATTAGGAAAACTTCATTTCTCCATTTCTTAATCATTTCTACCCCTCATTTATGTCTTGCCTTCATTTCTTTCATTTCCAGCTCTTCTTAGCCCATTTCCTGCGTTTGGAGATCAAATGAACCTAAATACAACAAAGTAAGTTAGAAATGACATTATTAAAGGAATAAATAAGTAAAATGTAGAGAGAAATACACTAAAAACATAGGAAATATTAGTCTCATCACAAAACCCAAAAGAACTAGCACTAGTACGAAGAAAAGGAGGAATGTGGTAGTTAAGAAGAAAAAGCACACTAGTAGTACTCTTGATGATGATCAGAGCAAAGCCAAAAGGTTGAGAATTGAACAACCTGCTGCAACCACCAGTAGTGAAATTAATGGTTGTGAATTGTTCTAATTCTGATTGTGATGACAATGCGGACCTGCTGTAACCACCAGTAGTGAAATTAATGGCTGTGAATTGTTCTAATTCTGATTGTGATGACAATGTGGAGTTCACACAATGGATGCAGGTGGTTTTGGCTGAGGAAACCAGCATAAGCTCTATGGGTGATGTCACCCTCAATGCCACATTGAGTGAAAGTCTTGGAGGAACTGCATCTGGTTTGGGGTTTTATTGTGTGGATCAACATGATATCTATTCTACTTTACCTTCTATTATTGATCCTACTCTATTTGATTTTACTGACAATGCAAACGCATATTCCTTCTCACTCATGCAAAGCCACAACTCTAGCATTGATGTTGATTGTCAGGCATTAGCTTCTTATTCTTCTTTATTGGCATCCCTTGTTAATTTCGATGATCTATTATGGCATGAGCTCATTTGTATCTGATAATAATATTTTATGTGATGCTACTCATGACAATAATGCAGGTACTTCACATGCACAAAGCATTGCAGCAGTTGATGGTCAGGATTGGAGCAACCAGTTTGAAGAATCATATTCTGATTACATTGGAACGTTGGAGTTTTCTTTTGACGATGTGTACGATCATTACAATCATTACCTACTCCATTCTCATGTGATCGATGATCAGCAAGTGATCATAATTGACTAGTTCTCCCCCTGCCAATACTTTAGATGCTGATTGACTAGCTGTAGATTATAGTTTGTTGTACATACTTTTCATGAGACATTTTTAACAACTGCAGTTGCAATTCAGAAAATCAATAAAGATCAAATTTTTTTCTTAAGCATTTGTGTTATTTTTCAATACTTTTCATATATGGTCTGTTCTTCCCCACCCCTTTGAACAAGGTATTCAAAATTATTGTTGCCATGGGAAACTTCTGAAATTCAAAATGCTTGGTGCTTTACTGATTAGAGTGACTTTATTTGATTTAATTTTGTTCATACCCAAAAAATCAATATTCATGCCCAATAGTAGTTTGAGGCCCAAATACAAATATAAATGAGCAAAATTACAAATTATGGGCCCATTATGCTAGCGCACACATGTCAAACTTAGACTTTATGGCACAATTCACATGTGTCAGGTGTATATCTTACCTTTATACAATTACACATGATACGTGATATTGGCAAAGCATATCTGGTGCATACCAATACAGCACATTTGCTATATCTATACTTTGCTTCTTTAATCCCACACTAAAATTGTTGAGGATTACATGTCATCCGTGATTATTATTTTTATCAATAGTTGCATTCAATACAGTTTCAGCACCACGTCATCCATGATTATTTTTATACAATTAATTCCTATTTTCTTCTTAGCATGCTTATTTAATCTTCTCCAATGTGCTTACTACACAAAGCCACACACGTTATATATTTATACTTGCTTCGCACACACATATAAGATATCTGTAGTGTGCTTAATCAATTGATATTCAAACATCTAACACGTTCTATTAAGATATCTATATATAAACTTCCCAGCACCACACTACTCAAGTGCTTATTTCAAATTGTTTAAAGTATTGATTTAGTCTATATCTAATCACAACTTCACTCTACATGATACATGTTAAGTTCGTTATCATCAGTTGATAAGTATGTGACACTGCATTTATACATGCCCATGACCAATAGCAATTGTGTGCTCATCCACAACCCTATTTCTCCATGCCACAGAGTAAATCCTAGAGATGCTCCAAAACTGTGCATTTTGATCCAAGCAACAAACTGCTACAAACGAAAACTAAGTTCTTATACCCTTGCTTTTCTTCTTCAGTCATCAATAATCATATGTCCGTCTACTCCCTGGGCCCCTTTTGCCCATAATACAAGTGTATATAACCATCGATCTGTTCCCGAAAATATTTGAAAATTTGAGTCTCTTCTCACTATTGCTATATACATGCATAACTCATCATGTTGCTCACTTCCTCTTGCTGAAATACCATTATATGTTTACTAGAATATTTATTATGTGTTCATCACGTGCGAGCTGCATTGCTTACCATGTATGAATCTCCCCATATAGCTATTGTGCATATATCATTCCCTAATATATAAAAACTTATCACATAGGGATGTCTGCATTCAACCAATTTCAAACTAAACCACCACCAGTTGATGCACATAAGCTTAATTGTGTTCCTGTGGATGCCATGTCCAAGTTTCATCATGTACAATTTAGTCACATATATATGTTGTTTCTCTTAGTGGATGCAAATTGAATATACAGCTTACACACATAACACGCTCACCCTTGATTAATGGCTTTATTTCAAAAGCCTAAAGATATATATATATATATATATATATTATGTTGAATTATATTGTCTTTTATATACTTAAAGAGTTCTATCTCTCATGACAGGTCAGATTATGCATTCTGCCATTCCAAATAGAATGAATTTTGGTCCAAACCCATCTAGCCATTCTAGATCACTATTTGCATTATTATGTGTAATACCAGTGTACTTGTGCATAATTCTATATATAGGCATCAATACCTACATACATTGTATCACTAGAAATGCTTCCCTAAGGTATCATTAGCTACTTGAAAGTCACATTAGAAGAATGCAGTCAAATATGTCAATTTGTCATCAGCTACTAGACTTCTATATTGCTTATACATCTTTCTTAGTATTTTATCAAAGTACAAGGACAAACTTCCATATAGCTGCTGCATGTATAGATCAAGATGACATCTCACTTATATACCATGTATGATTGACACATTCATGCATAGTTGCCATTATCATTAAACATAATGAGATTTGTATGCTAACTGACCCATTCGAAAGACAAAGTAGATTTATATATGACTAATGGGTTTGTGGTTGACTAACTCTATGGCTTTGTGCAATTTGCTTAAATGGTTACATATATTCAAATTATTTGTCTATTTTATCAAAGCATACATGCAAGTTACCAATGTTGATTTCACATATAAAACACATTTCTAAGGAAACGATTAAAGCATCCAGACAATACTCAATCAAGCAGCAAGCAATCAGTGCTCAGTCAAGCCAATTCTAAGCAAAAGGCAGCATTCATCATCACACTCGAAAACAATCAATATATCAAAATAATATGCTACCATGCCACTTGGGGGCTAACTAATGGCGATCTTGTTCAGGCTTACTGTGAAGTTTTAGTCCCCAATACATTATGTGATCATCCTATACTGTAGTTCAAACATATATCTTTCAAAATGCCCCTCTTTTGTGTTAGCCATAACCATGGATATGCCATGGTCATTGTTTTCCACCATGCTAAGTGATTCTAATGTCAAAATGACATTTTTATTCCAAGTCTTTTATCCAAGCCAAAGAACCAATGCTGGTCTCAATACTATGATTTGTATTCTGGATTATTCTTTCTCCCCGCAGCTCCCAATCATGTTTCACAGTTTCACTACAACAATAGAAAGCTTCTTGCCTTAGCCAAAACTTCCACTGCAATAATTATTCTACTCCAAAACCTAAGCCCCGACATTGATCACAACACTCAACTCTATACCCAACCAGGCCTGATGTCAAACAAAGACCATTATTGCAAGTCTTTCTCAAACCAAAGTAATTAGTACTAAATATATCCAAAGTTTTACTGCTGCAGCAAGCAAACCCCCTATACACAAATTCTATATTATGCTAGTCTTATCCTTGTAGTCATGTTAATACACTTACCAACAGTCTAGTTCATGCACGACATTTGCCACTTTCAGTAACTTGTGTCCTCAATCTACCATGAAGAAGTCACAACTTCAAGCAACAAAAGTTTGAAATCCACAAATTCAATTCTTTACCCACCAAATTTCCAGCAGCAACATCTATCAACTCAAACCGAAAATTGACATTTAAACATTTCCTTGAACCAAGGCTTTTTCCAATGTTTACTGCGGTGGTGAACACATACATATTTATCATCATAACCCAGGTTAAAATTTACTTTTCCTAAATCCATGTCCAAACTCCAAATTTTAAGAGCTTTAACTCTATCTCATATCCTATTTCTACAGTTTTTCACAACTATTGCCCTAGAATATGTTTTGTCTTCAACTACCAGCCACAACAAAATTACAGATATTGTCATTGCTCTTGAACATAGTGTCTATGCAGTGAATTAGTCAGGTAAAGATCTATGCTTATATGCTAAATATTAAGCAAAATGCATTATCATACTTAAAACATTCATTTATGCAGTCCTAGAAGTCACATCCATAAGTCACTATTGGAACTACATACTATTGCAAAGTAGCATGGTTCTTGCAATCAAGTCATGAGTAGAATTAAGTCAAGCAACTAGTCACAAACCAGCTCATGGAGAGACATTGAGACCACCTCATGAGTCGTGCCATATGCAATTAACAATAAGAATCTCAATTATTCAATGCAATCAGTGGATACAAGCAAGTGTACTTACATAGGCTACCCAGAAGTTTTAGTCGCACAATGAATCTCAAGCAAGGGATCGATTTGAAACACCAAAGCGTAGCCTGATCTTGTGTTCCAATTGCTCCTCAATTTTGTCTATACATGTGAAGGCTTTGTGATTAAGGCCCAGTTCATGGCCAATTGCTGCGGTGATCACCGCAGTAAGTGAAGATGCACGCCTCCATTTAATGCTGCCTGCTCATTAATCGTAACTTTCATGCCTCAGTAATGCCCCTAATTGAATCAAGCTTTATGAATGTGAATTCATATACAATCCTAAAATAAAATCCAATGGAGGTCATAGATGTGAGCAATCTATTCAAAATTCCACGATGCAACAAGCAATTACTCAATATTCAAACCCTCACTTGCCATGTTCATAAATCAAGCCTAACCATCCTAGGTATCAAGCACTAATTGCAGCTTTTCAAACATTTGAAGCCTACCCATTCAAAAGCCAGAGAAAAAAATACCATTGCAATACTCTTGTGGAGCTCATCTTACCTCCTGGAACTCAGCCCATGAACATGAATTTCCCTTGATCTATTAGCCTTGGTATTGAATTAGAAAAGCATATATCCTTCAGAATATCTCTTAGTCTTAAATCTATGATTTGGTGAGAAAAGGGGAATTTGGCCATACCTCCCTTTTTACCCTACAACAATATGGGAAAAGAAAATTTTCTTATCAAAAAACTCAGGCCAAGTTTTTTACCTATTAGTCTTGTTTTCCAAACCAAAAAGAAAAAAGAGTCCAAGCTCATGTGCACGCACTCTCTCTTAATCATTTGATATATTTAATAGAACACTTATCACAGTCTCATGCATATTATTAATTCATATGCTAAGTCATAAATACAATAAGCTAATGCATACTCCGAGCAGCGCCAAGCTAACCACAATGCCAAGCGGATTCGCAACCAAAAGAAACATGCCCAGTCTTATTCAAGCTCATGCCAAACATTTACTAATCAACAATGCCGAGCACCTCATTGTCAAGGTCATGCATCTATCATAGACTATATGAGAGTCATGCCAAGCTTATTCTCCTAAGTATGTACATTTAAAAGTCCACGCATTCTCCTAAGCATGTACATTTCAAAGTCCACGCATTCTCCCCTGGTCCGCTAAGTGATTAAGGCAACATTAAGCTAAACCTATCAATGCATATGCCTAACACAAGCTCAAGCAATTTTTTCACCACTTGCAATCCGAGTAGCAGATCCAAATGCTTAGCTACCAGTAGCATCCAATACAAAGATCCATCCCTTGCATTCCCCTCCTTTAGAAAGAGTAGTTGCCCCGCCCCTTTTTGCATGGTTTCAGGGCACTTTGAGAAATAGAATATCTTATGTTCTCCTAATATCGACAGGCAAGTTGCCCATTTCTGTGTGCTCTAGGCTTGACAAGCGAAACAGAAAAACCTTTTTTTGGTAAAAATAAGAGGAAGATCCATCTTGCTAATTAAGTCAAGCATAAAACAAACTCTCATTCTACACATGCCAAACACATGATCAAGCATGTATAAGACAAGCAAAGAAAATATATCTTTTTGCACATCATGCGATGCAAACCATCAAGCATATCTATAAGCCAAATGCAAATGCCTATTCTATCTTTTAAATACTTCATATACTCGCTATTTTCATTTTGAACGCCCTACTTTACTCTTACCACATATCATATTTCACACATATACTTACCTATTTTGTTTTAACTTTATTTTCATTTGCCAATTATTTTGCAAATACTCTTGTTGTTATGCTCTTGTCATCAACTTTAAAGTCAAAAAAATTGTTTCTACTATTCTTTAGCTTATTATTCCCACTCGCCAAATTACTTGTTCATCCAGTACTCATGTTCTCCATTTTAGAACGTACAACTTACTTTCTAAATCTCGTGATTATCCTCGTTGCTCATTACTTACTTATTTTCCATAAACTATGCTCAATCCTTTATGCACTTTTCATTACGTTTAAAATTTATTCATTTTCTTGTGTTCACAATTACTCTACTAGAATTTATCATATTGTTCTTACTCTTCATGCTTTACTTTGAAACTCACTCTTAGTTTACTCTAATTCATTATCAATTTTACCTTTACTTAACTCATTCTCATTGTCTTATGCTTACTTATTTTCTTCATCGTCCTCGTAAACACATGCACTCTTCCTTAAAATAAATCACGTGAATACTTCAAGTTCTCATGCGACTAACTCTTTTTAATTTCATGCTTTTATACTCTTGGTTTTCGATTATGCTTACCATGGGTCATTTTCTTATTGATTATGTAGCCTATTTCATAGTCATTTCATAGCCTACATAATCAAGGGGGCTAATGTTGATACCCAAAAAATTAATATTCATGCCCAATAGTAGTTTGAGGCCCAAATATAAATATAAATGCGCAAAACTACAAATTATGGGCTTTAATAGCTTAAAGGCCATTATCCTAGAAAGAACTCTTGATCTTGCAATTCACTCTCAATCTTGCCTTATTAAGTGTCACGCCACGCACGTGGACCCAAGCCACAATCATGCTCTTAGGGCTTACAAGATTGGGTATGATGTGGAAGGTAACGGAAGTACATGAGGCCCATTCTTGATTTTCGATTGTTGGCGGTTTTGGACTTGGGACCAAAATCCAGGCCCGACTATCTAAATCATTACATGGATATGCAAAGATGAGGGAATCCAAACCCATAAGCTTAAACACAATTATCAACCAATAGTTTTTCCAACAGCATGAACGTCGATACTTCTTTTACCCTGCAGTAACTCATCTTCCTCAACGTCAAATACAAAGCCTCAATCAAATTTCTTCTTTTATTTATTCTTAGTTCTAGCTTGTCATCTGATCTTCCAAAAGTATGCTGCAACTCTCCCAATGAGATACAGCCACATAACAACTCTTCCCTATAAATCTACTACTCAAATCCCATAATTCAAGCAAACTACCACACCACCCCTTAGTCATTTGGTTATTGCCTTGTTCTCCGGATTTGACTTTAACACTATAGGTCTCTTTCAAAGTCCAATAGCTTTCTCACATGGACCTGTATCTTGGCCTCACCTCCTCCAGCCTATAAATTAAGGCTTCTAGTTGCTGCAAAGACATCATACAACCTCCAGGAATACAACCCACAAGCTCCAAGCCACAAAGAATACATCCTCTAAACAACACATCTTTCAAGCAAGCCTCAAGCAACAAGCCAAGCATTCCCAACCTCTAATCCAAAACCATTTTCAAGCTCTAGCTGATCTGTATACCCATGAGCCATCCCCAAAAATCCATTCCTTATTCACTGCAGTAGGCAATACCATAGCAAACCTCTCACCGCAGCAACTCTCTCATCTTCTGCAACTCATGTGCTTCTAGCTCCCACGCCACATGCCTTCTTGCAAGCCTTTCATGTAATTTTATTCATCTATCAAAGCTATATAGAGTTTCTGCTACATATCACCAAAAGCATGCCACTGCAGCAAAACCAACATTATCGCGGGGAGCTTAAGGAAAGACGCTACAAATTTCTTGAAGCTTTGGACCCAGTTCCTGAACTCAGAAGGGGTAAACAGAGAAGATCAACTCAATCAAGCAATCCTAATAGCCTCTGTACAAATCCACCCCAACAAATGTTCATGACTATCTTCCTAGTGAATAAACAATATCTATTTTGAACTTTTCTTTGCCAAGACTGAATTTGAATGTTTAGCCTTTCTGCCTCTATTAAAGTATCTGTAGAAAAGAAATACATGTTATTATAAGTTTGTGAAGATTTTAATAGGGCTCTTATTTCCTCAACTTACATTCTGCTTTTGATCTTCTTCTTTTTATTTCAATTTACTTGACATTCAGTAAGCTAATTGTAGTTTTCTACAGATGGAATATCTACCGGAGTTTTGCCTATAGATTCCTTTGAACTATGGTATTATTACCGTTCATACAGACTGCAAATGTTGAAGAATGGGAAAATGACTTGGTTCCCATATGTTTATATGATTATATTTTCAAGTATCGACAATGAGCAGTGGAGGTGAGGAGAAGTTATCAACTCAGCGGGAAAAAAGCATACTCCGGATAAGGTTCATTTGTTTTCTTGTTTGCTTCTTAAATTGCAGACTCAACTTTTTAGTCTGGTAGTTGTTCATTATGTTGCTTTAGTCTAAATTCTATGCTAGATTTGGCTGCTCTGGTATGTTGTTTGCTAAAATGTGGATTTCCTTCTTTTCAAGCAGAAAATAGTATTCTTGGGAGTTATATATTTTAAATACTGATAGTATCTTTAGACCTAGTAATGATCTAGTAGTGATTACCTCACATATGTGATGCATGAAATCTCTATACATTTCACTGCTATATTTACTTTTCTGTGGGTTACACAGTACTATTGCGCTGTGGCAAGTATACTTATGAGACATTTGTTTATGTTCCTTCCATACAGGTCAAATATGTTGTTTTGACAAATCAGGGACACTTACATCAGCTGACATGGTATGCCATATTATTAAGTAGCATATTAGGTTGATGTGGTTTTATGTCAAATGTAATACTAATGTCTTCCTTGCTCTTCCCCAGGAGTTCTGTAGAGCTATTGGGTTGGCTGGTAGTACAGATTTAGAACCGGATATGACTAAAGTAGCTGGGCACACATTAGAGATTTTGGCTTCTTGTCATGCCTTCCTGTTTTTGGACAATAAGCTAGCATGCTACTGTTATCGATCATTTAAACATGCTGCCTTTGCTATCTTTGTGTTGGGTTGAGTTCTTATTTATTATGCTCGATGCAGTATGGTTACTTCTGAAACTGATTCATTCGGTTGAATACTATGTTCTATTAAGTCAATGCTTGTAGGTCGATACTAAGAGTGAAATGCAAAAATTTCTTAGAAACTACTATTCTCATGTCCTTTTGCAATTCCATTTGATGTAAAAGTTTGCATCCCATAAAGAAAAAAAGGTTCATCAAGTTATTTTGAGGAACTATTTGAATGTTGGAGAGGAAATGTCCTACATTGAAAAAGTGACAAAATATAATATACTTATAAGTGGGTAACGCTTACCCAATTGTACCGATGCCTTTTATGATTAAAACCCAATACCTAACGGATGGTTAACTTGAGACAGTATCGGTACAATGGTGGGTCACGGGCCACACTTATAATTTCACATGCATACCCAGAGTTAGGTTGCATGTGAGGGAGCATGTTAGAGAGAAAATATCCCACATTGGAAAAGTGACAAATAAAATATAATTTATAAGTGAGTGGCTCTTACTCAATTTTGCACGTAAGGAAGCGTGTTGGAGAGGAAAGATCCCACATCGGAAAAGTGATAAATAAAATATAATTTATAAGTGGGTGACTCTTACTCAATTATACCAAGACCTTTTGTAATTAAAACCTAACACCTATCGGGTGGTTAAGTTGGAACAATATCGGTACATTGGTGGGCCACAAGCCACGCTTGTCACTGTTTAACATGTGGTAGTTATTTATTATCAACAACTTGGTACATCATACATTGAAGAAGGTTGATGGGTTGCTGGAGGTTTTCAAACTGGCCAGCTCTCTGTTTTTAACTTTCAGTTTTATTTTCTGTATTTTAAAATGTTGGCCTTGATTTTATCTTATTGGCTTTGTTCATATGTAATTATATGTATAATACATGTATACGCAACCACACGTATATAAGAAGAAATAGAGCTCATATTCTTTTTTATTTTTGTTATCTGGATGCTGACAGATTTATTAAGGGAAACAAGAAATAATTTCATCCACATCACACCTGGTTACCTTAGTTATTGGCTGATCTCGTAGATCATCATAACCTGAAGCGTTCTTAGAGGGCTATTAATTAATCCTATACATTTTCTTGAGCCTGCCCGCACTATTGTTCTCCCGTCTTCAGGTGATTGTACTGTGGGTAGCATCTGTAGTTTTGTACACTCTTTTACCCCCTTTTAAATTTACTAATGCAACTCAATATGCAGATAAGAGACTGAAGATGGATTCCTTTCATTGCAGTTGTCTTGCAGGTCTTCTTCCTTTGACCTTTACCAGGTGAAAAATACACTACTAGAATTTTGGCCTTAGACCTCGGCCAAAAACCAATGTTAAAAAAAAAATCTACCGATGTCTTAGTGGGTGATGTTAAAGATCAGGAAAAAAAGACATCGGTTTTTAACCGATGTCCCCCACAAAAATAGACATCGATTTAGCATCCAGGATCGATGTTAAACTATCACTATGATCACAAATTGGTGTGTTTAGCTATCGTTAAACCTTCATATTTTAACATTTAATACTTAATGAAGTATAGGCCCAGTAGCACAACTTTACATTTTAACATCGTTTTTCAAAACACAAACGATGTCCTTTAGTCTTTGGCACATCAGTTCTCATTCTGTATAGATGTCCGGTAACTCTTCAGACATCGTTTATTGAATCTGTATTGATGTCCAATCTTACATAGAACATCAATCAATAGGTTATATTCGATGTGCACTAGGCCTTGGGACATCGGTTCTGCCATAATATTTTGATATCCATTAGCTAGTCAGACATCGATTTTTTTTCTTTTAGAACTGATACATCAGTTCTTATTTACTTTGTTTTTATAGTTATAAACTGATTTGTAACAAATGCTAGGGTATTCAATCCACATTTCTCAAAATAAAATGATTCAAGAGTAGTTGTAACATTGGGGCATTACATTAGTTTATGTATTTGATCATGAACCTTACAATTTACAAAAAAGGCACTTACACCTAAAATGAAAAAAATGGTCAGAAAGCTAGGGGAACAAATTTTACATTTAAAAGCACATAAGCTTGCACACTTGCTCAACATTCTCTCCATGATAGCCTCCAACCTAGGATCCGCATTTGCTGCTTCAGCATTTGATTCTGCTGCCTTAGATTTAAGACATACTGGCATACTCATCTGTAGCTTTAGCTAAGGAGAGGGAAACAACAAAACATGTTACATACATGCTCTCTCAAATTCCAAATAACTAAACAAAAAAACACCATGAAAGAAGAATATCCAAGCTTTTGACAATTTAAAATGCATGATGATAGCCACAGAAACAAAAACAAATCGTCACTTCTCCCCACAATGGATTATATACAATTAAGAATGGAACACTATACAATTAAGGGTCATCCTCTTGCCAATTCCATAGCAAGACAGTTTATACGCTGGAGAGTGTGCAAGCAAACAAGGAATTTACACTAAAGAAACCCTACCACATTTATGTTCGGGTTGGAAAAGTTCTCAAGATTATGGCCAATTATAGACAAACATGTAGATCTTTCTACACTCAGGAATCAACGTTAAGTCATGAAATTGTCACGCCCCGAATTTCGAATAATAAATTCAAATCCGAAACATGAATACAACTAAACAAATAAAGTCCTGCATTTTTTTTTCTCAAAACCAACATCTCACAAACTATAACACAAACCTCGTAGCAAACTATCTCTCGAGTCAATTATTACAATACTAACATAAATACGAAGTTATGCTCAACAGAGTCTACAAAACACACCAAAATAGACCAAGTGTTGATCTCAACCCTGCTGCCCTACACAGTTCGCTCACCACCATGATTATCCTGACCTGCAGGATTATCCGCTACACCATTTGAATAGTGTACCGGGATTGCAACAACACAAAACCCGGTAAGCTTTCTGAAAGCTCGTATGAGTAAATAAGAATGAACGGTTGATTTATTAAACCACAACTCATTTATCTCAAGTAAACATCCAACAATCTCAACAACCACAAGAAACATCAATCCAACACACATGAAACAACATGGAACACATTTCCACAATCACCAAATCACAACTCTCGCCACTTTGGCACCTAATCACAACTACCGCCACTTTGGCCCCACGTTAGAGCTCTAACTGCCTCGTTACCTCTGACACTTTGGCCCAGGGTCAAGTAATGGCACCTCCAGGTTACTCAGTAACCCGCGAACTTTGGACCATTTCATGTCCTCAGAACAATATACCCCCGTTATTATTTAACGGTTGAACTTTGGACCTCCCTGTCCTCAGAACACATACACTCCGGTTATCATTAACCAAAGATCCTTGGACCATTCGATCCTTGGAATCCTACTTTTCTCTACCTTCTATTCAACTCACAAAATCAACATGCTTATCACCAACATTTATCAAATGTTAACAACATAATAAAATCATATTATCACAATTCCACACCTCAATGTCACACCATTCAATATATAATCACGTAAATATGTATACACGTAACCATCCACACATGAATGATTACTAATACCAACTATAGTTCACACGATGCAAAATCAAGAAATTCATTTTTAATATACTTTAAAACTCATTTCTTAAAACCATTTTCTCACACATAACAATAAATTGGGCAATTAAGGAAATTAGGTTCGTAAATGAACCAAGTGAGATTTACTCACCTCTAAACTCCCGCTGCGTCTTCTTACAGCCCAAAATACGATTCACAATCGTCCGCTAACAAATCCGTCAAACACCTAATCAAAACGATAATTAACTTAGCGTATAATTTCAAAAACACACTTATATGAAGATCCAACGGTCGGATCTTCACCCATGACCACACAAGGTCATCGGGATAGTCCTACTATCATTATATCAAAACTAGAATTCTATCAGACGGTCCAAACTTCATAGATCACAAATCGAGTTATCGAAATTAATCGAAATCGTAAAATTCCTAACTAATTCATATGATATCCAAAATTCACATGCTATATATCAAAATGATCGTATCGACATGTAGAATCTAAAAATGAGCATAAATTACTCATGGTACCCCCGGAGGTGGCCGGAAAGGGCCGCCGGAGTTTAGGACAGAGCCGCCGCCGACCACCGCCAATGGTGTCGGGGATGAGCTTATCCTCTTCGTTTCATCATTTTGAGAAACTTTCATAACTAACACGAAGTGAGAAAATGAGTGGAAGTGGCCGAAACTTACCAAAACAATCCGGTTTGGCCGGAAAAACTGCAGAAAATAGCGAGGCCTCCGACGAGCGTGAAAACCTCCACATCAGGTGCTGTCCTTTTTGCTGCGTATTCTACTCCTTAATACGAGTTCAACAAGCCAAAGAACACGAAGTTTGGTGGTCTAGAACTCGAGATATTCGCTTCGCACTCAAAACGGCCGAAAATGGAAACAAGCTTCTCACCGCCGCTACAAGCCGTGCCACGGCCCAAGGCTGCCTCTGGCAGCTGCGCAAGGTCGAGGCGAAGCCGTGGGAGGTAGTTTGGAGTCAAATGGTGGCCGGAGGAGCACGAACTCGGCTGGAGAAATCTTGCTCTGTTTTTGCTTCCGGCTCGTGTGCCGCGCGAGAGAGAGAGAGAGAGAGAGAGAGAGAGAGAGAGAGAGAGAGAGAGAGAGAAAAAAAAGCTAGGGTTTTTTTCTGATTTTTCCAAAAATGGCAACCTATATTTATACAAAATCAAAAACTTCCAAATGCCATAACTTCTTCCTACGAACTCCGATTCTTGTGTTCCGCACACGCACAAATTCGTATCAACAAGCTCTACGACTTTCATGAATGAAGTTTCTTCAAATTCCTTACGTAAAAAAAGTCGATTTTTAGTAACCCCTAAATAACGTTAAATTTCGAAACTAAAATCATTCGAAACCAAATTTCTCAATTAACGACATTCGAATCACACTCACAACTCATAATTCATATAATTTGAGAAATATTGAATTATGAAATATTTAACTGAAATTTCTGGTCTTCACAGAAATATTGAGTTAGCACATTTTAACAATGTAACTCAACAAAGACTATTGCAGAAAGTAGGAGATTCATATCAAACAACAAGGTCAAGAGTTTAAAATAAGGGTGCCAAGAGACCCAAATTAATGGAAAATTGGAAACTAAATGGACAGATGAAAAAAACCTAGCCGCTGCATGAAGTGCTTTGCAAGAGCTTCAAGTACTTTTCCATGGAGTTGAATGTACATAGAAAGATCACCTCCTCTGCAGTACTCCAGTACAAGATTTATCTTCTCAGGAACCTATTTGAAAAGAATGTTAGACAACCTTATGACGGGAAAGAAGTGAGGGAAAGTTAAAGGTGATTATCGACAGCTGCAAGTTTTCTTTGTCTTACACAGATACAAAGTACAACAGACTGCAAGTTTTCTTTGTCTTACACAGAAGTGTGCCCAAAAATGAGGAAAAGAACACAGCTAAACATGATATTTACAATTCAAAGGCCAATTTATCCCAGCTCTCCAATTCAGGAGAAACTCCTTTCTCAAGGCCACTATGGCAGCTTCTATTGAGCGAAGCTAGTGCCTAGTACATGGGCCAGGCCGCCAGGGGAAACCATTTTGACTTTAATAGTCACATTTCTACATGTCTTTGTTATCAAAACAAAGCCTCAAGCCTTCGAGCCCTGAACTTCATATTCTTCTCGAATGCCATAAGAAATGCAAATATTTCAGTGCACCATATCACTAAGCCTTGGAAATGCCCCCGTAAAGAAATCACTACTATAAAAATAAAATAAAATATAAAATAAATAAAAAAGACAATAGTTATAAATTAATATATTCCAATGCATTGGAATCTATACCACTTTTAAGACCTGAGAGATAGATAAAAGGAAGAGGAAAAAAAAAAGTTCTATAATACTTAAATAATGCATGATTGAGCAAATCATTTCTGTTTCCCTCCTCTATTCTCTTAAGATGATATGAGAAATGTTGTATCCAAACATTTTTTTTGCAAACAAAAGCAAGATACTGATGATCAAGTACATGTTTTAAGTCTCGACACGATAACTGGCTTAAGAAGATTAAAAATAACATGAAGGATAACATATCATTTTTCTACCAATCTTGAAACTGAAAACATGTCAGACCTAAAATGTACACTAGCATGGAATGACAAGGAATAGCAGCTACCTTATAAGATCGTTGAGCATAGATTCCGTTTCCAATTTTACAGGATCCTTATCGCCAAACAATGATGTAGCACTTTTTACAACCAAATGGAATGTGCAAACCTGTGAAGTAAATGAATATACACCACAAATATATAGCTAATATAGACTACTTGTGAGTTGAAATTAAAATATGCAGAAAACTGGGGCACGCCGATTGTATCCACTAATTTTATATTGTAATTTTTGGGATATAAGAAAGATAAAACAAGTGATCGAAAGCTACCATCATGTTTAATATATTCCAAGTAAATCTGATCATAAACCCATTATATAAAACAACAAATAAAATCAAACTAACCCAGATGCAAAATTTTCAATTCAAATAATCGCTGACCATGTATAGAAACACAACTGAACCAATCAACCACACCATGAATTAAGTACCCAGCAAACTTCTCACCAAAACAATTCATACTTTAACAGAAGAAGAACAAAACCCAGATAACAAAAAATCTCAAACCTTGGGATTCAACAGTGAACCAATCAATCACAAACAACCCAACAAATCATCCTCACCATCCACCACCACTATGTACAAAACCTTCGTCGACTCACTCATCTCTGCAATAAAACATAACCTCAAATCATCAAAAAAATAAAATGGCACAGCATAAATTTCCTCTACATTTCAAATCTGCATCCCATCCAAGCTTGGTTAGCTACTGGATTCATCTAGTTCATTAGAGAAGAAAGAAAAGCACAGACAAGATAGAGAGGGAGGAGAGAGAAAGTAGATCTGGAGGACTCTGTCTCCTCCGTCACCGATCTCCGACCACCGGGGTGGACTCACCATTGCCACCATGTTCTTCGCCTTCCTCCGATGAGTCAACGCTAGGTTGCACCTCCGAGATGAGCCACAAAAATATATGTGAGTGAGAGAGAGAGAGAGAGAGAGAGAGAGAGAGAGAGAGAGCTTGCAGGTAGAGGTAATGGTGCCGACGAGAGGGAGGAGGCCGTTAATCAAGGAGAGACCGAAGAGGGAGGCGGTGGTTGCCGTGGAAAGATAGCGGAAGAGGAAGGACGAAAGCGCTAGGGCTCCGAGGAAGAGGGAGTGTGTGAAAATTGGGAGATAAAAGTGAGTGAGATAGAAGTGGGAAAACTGACAAAGTGTGGGTGGAATGGAAATTTTGTTCCCCGCGTGTCAAAATTTTTAACTTGTTCAAGGAAATCCAGATTATGTGTCTGGCCCAAACTCTAGGTTACTTGACCTAGTGGTAATATGGTTATAGAAGGATTTAGAATCCTATTCAATGTAGAATTACTTTCCTTGTATGTTCAGATTCTATGCATTGTAATCCTCTATATAAAGAGACCCCTATTATCAATGAGAATACACAGCAATTCTCTCTCAATTCCGTTTCTCTAAAACGCGTTATCAGCACGAGCTCTAACCCTAACCCTAAAAACCAAACCCTAAATCTCCACAGTCCCCGCAGCGACCCCTGCAACGACCTCGCGACATCCCCGCAGCAGTCACGTCCCCACAACAGTCCTCGCAGCATCCTTGTAGCGACCCTGTAGTATCCCTGCACTGCCAAGCCAGCAACTTTTCCGGCCAAGATTTCTGGCATCTTTTCGAGGTAAGCTTTCTAAAAGTTCCCGTTTTGAAGGTTTTCATTGATTTTCTTCTTTTTCTCGGGGACTTCCAATCTCCCTTCTTCTATCCACCTTTCTTCTTCATAGGGGAGATCGAAAGCCGAACTGTGGGGGTTCGTGCTATCTCCAAGCTTGGAGCTTGTAGAGTCCTCCAAACTTAGAGTTTGTTGAGATGTTATGATCGACCGCAAACACATCATTGTTTCGATCTAATCCAATTCCTCTTGGAATTGGATTTCTTAGAAGCAACTACGCTAAGAAATCCCTAAATTTCTTGGAAGCGACTACGCTCAGAAATTTTACATGTTTTCGTGGTAGCCTTTGTTTACGTTATGCTTCGAAACTAACCCTAATTCTTGTTCTCTTTCAGGACGAGTAACCTGAACAAATTGGACTTTGCTCCATTGGGAACAACTGGCTCTGGATATCACAGGTGGGTTCGTGATGTTTGCCAGCATCTTAAGGCCGATGGAATCCTGGATACGATTCTCGAGCCTAGCCAGGACGTGCTAACTGTTGAGCAAGCTCAAGCTTTGGAAGCAAATAGAGTAGCCTTAGAGGCAAATAAGGCGAAAGCCATCATCCTAATGACTCGTCATATGGATGATTCGCTTCAGTACGAGTGTATGAATGAAGAAGACCCCAGAAAGCTGTGGGTCTCACTCGAAGAAAGATTTGGCAACGTCCGTGACTCCCTGCTTCCTGACCTAGAAGTGAGATGGCATAGCCTCCGCTTCTATGATTTCAAGCCAGTTCTTGACTACAACTCGGAAGCACTTCGCATTAAATCCTTAATGGAATTCTGTGGTAAAGAAATCACAAATACGATGTTGATTGAGAAGACTCTCTCTACCTTCCCCGTCTCTGCATTGATGGTTTCTAAGAACTATCGAATCGATGTTGTTGCAGAACGAATCACAAGGTTTCATGAGCTCATTGGAGCTATGAATGTCGCTAAAAAGCATGACAACGTCCTTGTAAAGAACTATAATTCGAGATCCGTAGGAACATAGCATATTTCGGAATCCAATTATAGTCGCACCCCAAAGAAAGGGCGTCAAGAGGGAAACCCTAATCTTAGGGATACATTTGGACGTTCTGGTCCATATAATCACTCTACTTGGGAAGGTGACCGCCAAAATAGGCGAACACGGAACCGAAGAGGTCAACGTGGAAAGAGAGAGGGAGGCAATGCCTCTGGCCATGTTGGTGGCGCCACTAACACTAAGAGCCATCTAAATGATGCTTTCAAAGCACCTCAATTAATAGAGTCTGAGCACAGAGATGTATGTTCTCAATGTGGAGTATCCGGTCATTGGGCACACATTTGTAGAGCTCGTGAAGAAATTGTCACCGCCTACAAAGCATATTGTGAAGCAAAAGAAGCTCACAACGTGGAACAAGAAGATCAAGATGATGATCTAGAGTGAAGGGTTAAAGACTACAAATCTGGTTGGGATCAATAGATCGCCAATTCTGTTTAAGTATTTATTTTTCCAAGAGATGTAATAGGCAATCGCCATATTATTTTTGTAGTAAA